>JAPFBL010000566.1:0-353151 GCA_026182355.1 Hermatobates lingyangjiaoensis
GCTCAAGGGGGCCGAGCACTGTCATCAAACATGAGATGACGGTTCGAGACCCTTGAATCTTTCTTTGTTGAACTTTAACCCTCTAGGATTTCTTATCCTCTTCTCAGTCTCTGAAAAGGTTAATTAAAGTTTCCTTAGTCTTAATTTCGTTGTTAATTAATTTTATTTGTTTTAGAATAACTTGCATATTGTTGTAATTAATTAGGAATATCGATGTTTTGGGTTAAAAACAAATTCAGTTTTTAGGGGAGGTAGGAGAACTGTATTGAATCCAAAGGCAGACAGGAAGGTTGATTTGTTCTCTAGACAAGAAGAGTTTTTGGGGGTAATTGTAGAGGGTGAACTAGCATCTACAATGGTCTACGAACAATGCCAGCACCTTGGCTGAGAGTGAGTGAGTGAGAGAGACTTTGGCGTCGAGGCAGATTAGAGAGTCCTCACGAGTGGGTGGGTGGCGGCATCGATCCAACCGCCCCCGCCCCCGCCCCCGCCCCCAATCTCCCTTCAACTGCTTCCGCCTCTCAATTCCAAATTAACCGCCTTCTTTTATTTAAAGCCTTCTAACTTCCTTTGCTATTCAATTTTTTTTTCTGGTTGTTTTCCCTCTCCTTTTTTTTTTTTTCGTTAAAGGTTTTGAATTTCATGGAGGTGGGTGGGGTGGGGGGTGTGATTGATACATAATTTTTTTATTCGTCAAACTGTGAACCTGAAGAAAAAAATCTTTTTTTTTTTTCTTTGCAAAGTTAAAATCTTTTTTTGGAAAAGAACTTTGAGGTGAAGTTATAATATTTAGATTAAGTAAAAAAGTCATTGTGTCATGTTTGTGTGAGATATATTGCAGACTTGACTCTAATGTTGCCAGATAGTCCAGTTTCAGTCCATCAGCTACTACATTGCTCCTGTACTACATTGTACTTAGTACAGAGACTTTGTTAAATAGTATTCATCCTCATATTGGTAGTCCAATACTCACCTGGCCCTCGATTTATTCACGCAGGAGGTGCATAAATCTGAGTACGTCGTCCTTCGGGGAGGATCTTAAACAGTCGGTCCTATGAGCCTGTATGATGTCAGATACTCGTTAAAGATCCCTACTCGAAAATGTACTTCAGTTAGGCAAAATTTAGGACTCCCAATGTAGAATCTGTAGAATCACTGATTAAACAAAAAGCCGGTAAACGGCTGACGTCCGCTACCGGATGGGTTTAAACCAGGGGTTCTCAACCTTTGTTTGCTTGTGGACCCCCTAAAAGCTACTTGTGGACCCCCTAAAAGCTACTTGTTGACCCCTAAAAGCTACTTGTAGACCTCCACTCCCCCCGGGTACTTAAAAAACATAATTATACGAATTTATAAATAAATATTTGTTTTTAGGTAAATGAAAATCGTTAATTCTGAAATAATTTCATTACATCTACAACGCATGCGAAAATACAAAAATGTTTTTAAAACAATAACAAAATATTTCTTCATTTACATTTTATAAAGAACCCTGAAGTAAATTGTAAGAGAATCAATTTTGAATGTACCATAAAGAGATGTGCAATAGAAAATTTTAAAACATTGGAACATTTTAACAAACTGACGAGGATATTAGGCCTTATATTTTAATTATGTGTGAATATTGTACGGCCAAAGCTTACTACGCTTTGATTTATTTTTGGTTTGCTGATAAATTCATTTAAACTTAACATAGAGCTCTAACCACGTGTCATGGACCTTCAGAATACTACTTTTCTCATGGACCCCCAGTAATCCTCTGTGGACCCCTGGGGGTCCATGTGGACCACGTTGAGAACCACTGGTTTAAACAATGCAAACTAAAATTATCCTCTTAGCTGTAAAAGTGGCTATTTATGTGGGAGACGCATCATTTTTAATACTGGTATATAAGAGAACTTTTAGATGAGGCATTTGAGGTGAGGACAGGGGGGGGGGGGGTCAAAACCAAATTTTGGTGGGGATGGGATTATCATTCAGGAACTGGAATACATCATGATACTGAATTATCTTTGTAGCATGGAATTATGGAGATCATAGAAAAAAATTAATCTTGACAGATTTATAGCTTTTGAGATCTCCTGATCTATCTTTTTTTGCTTTTAATATATGGATTATTCAATCAAAAGTTTGCAAAGACACGCTGGAGGTCTAACCATTTGATGGATCGTTAAAAAAATTGACACATACATAGTTTTTGGTTTGGATTAACAATAACATTAGTGTTATTGAGCAAATATTGTATAATGGGAAAGATAGTTTATGTCAAAAATATATACTAGTTTTTTGTCGCTATTGTAATCATTTTATAAACTTGATAGAAATAAAAATTGTAGAAAATTAATATGAGGCTAACTTGTTGGTTTCGTTTTCCAATACCCGCACTCAATAGGTTCTTTCTTTTAGAGCTGCTCTAAGAACAAAAGGTGTGTCTCATTTATTATTTGGCACCCATTTTAGTAATGGGCGAGTCGTATTACCAGTTTGATATTACATTGGGAGTCCTGAATTTTGCCCATCTCAAGTTTATTTACAGGAGGGTTCATCATACAGGCATGACTGACAGATTAGTGTCCTCTCCGAGGGATGATGAACTCAGAGTTTTTCACTTCACTGACCCAGTTACCCGCTGTCCAGCGAAGCCTCCGTTATTCCGCCAATGGGTATAGAGGTTGCATAATTCATATTATTTCCCCCGGCCAACTCATAGAAAACAATATATTATATAATTAAATTTTAATAAATATAAAATAAATGAAAGTAATATATATATGTTATTTCATAATTTTTATTATATATTATATTATAATATATATATATTATAATAATAATAATTAAAAGAAACCGTCCTGCGGACTTTTTTAAATAAAATAAATTCAAAAGAAGGAAAGAACACAATATAATCAATGATATTTCGACCATGTCGTTCATCAAAATTTTAAAAGGAAAATGAAAGTTTAAAGGAGGGCGGCCACTTACTCCCTTTTCCTTCTCGGAATTTGGTCTTAAATTATGGAACACCGATGGTTTCGAAAACATTCAGGGTTAAATGCTTAGCTTCCTTGTTTTAAAATAATTTATTTATATATATATATATAATATTTGATATATATTACTTTCAATTATTTTATCATTTATTAAATTTTAAGCATGATTTAGCAAAAAAATTAGAATTATTAATATGATTCGTTCAAATAAATTAGTAATTATTGATAATTAATATTTATATAAGTATCGGTATTTATGTAATATCAAACTGGGTCAGGTGTGTTATAATGGTAGAATATCATAAGACCCGAGCCTGTATGATATCGGAGACTCATTAGTACGACATCAGATACTCTAATTAGTTTGAATGAGGTGGAATTTAGAACTTCCAATGTAGGGTAAACCCGTTAATGTAGTTGGGGCCCATAACTCAAATGGGGAGCCAAAACAACAAACTTTTCTCCTTTACTAGAACAAAGCTTAAAGAATAAAGCCCATAAGCGTGGATATTCTAAACAATTTTAAGTAGTTTTGGTCGTGGTAAAGTTGACTATAAACCTCTTCAAGATATTCTTAAAACAATTTTTATTTGCGATGTTACAAAAAGTTTTGTACTGAGAAAAAAAAAATATACAATTTTTGTGCTGTTTATAACAGAGTGAATGTGATTTTAATTTTTAATAAAGATTAAAAGGACTTATGAAAGGGCTATTTGGTTTGAAATGAGCCGAGTGGTGTGGATTTGGCTTGCAGAGTACTAATCTGGTCTAATGGCGCAGCGTCCCCGGGTCGGTCCTCTTGTTGACTCGCCTTCTGCTAGACAGTAATCGACCAAGTCATTAGCACTTGCAGCCGGCTTTTTTTTTCCTTTCTTCTTCTCTATTCCCGTAGAAGATTGAGTGATCTTTAGCTCTAGAGCCATCATTCATTCATTCATCTCTTCTTCTCTCTATCTTCTACTAGTTTCATTTTTCATGGCTTCAATCGAACAAGTAATTTCTTTTACTATCATACGTATCTCCTTTTTATTATGCTTTCCCCCCCTTCCTCATTCCTTTGATTCTTTATCTTAGTTCACAATCTCTTAGATGAAGATTCTAATTTATTCAGTTTAAAGAATCGTTTCATCTAATTGGTCATATATATATATATATATAAAGTATATATATATATTCTTTAAAAAAGAACACATAGAAAGGAAACCACTGAACTCACTACTATATTTCGATGTCCTCGTCTTCAGGAAAAGAAGTGAATCGCTCCAAAGGCTGATAACGACTGACTTGGCGTTCGAACTGAAGCACTCAAACAGTGTAGCCAACTTTCGGAGGGAAGGTAGACAGGGAAGATAAAGAAATAAAAGCCAAATAAAAATTAAAAAAAGAAAACATTTAACTAAAATAAAATTAAAAGCTGATAACAACTTAAAAAAAAAAATCAACGATTGAGGTTAAGCCCAGGAGCCGATCTACCGCCCAGAAGACTAATAAGTGCTTCTTCTGAAGCTCTCAGAGTAACTTTCGAATTAGTCTGATCAATCTGCCTCAGGACCTGTAATATATATATATACTTTTTCGTTGGGAATACGATCCAAAACGGACAAAAATAGTTCAATATAAACAAAGAAACATAGAGAAATCAAAAGAACACACTTACAGTCTCTAATTTTCGGTTTAAACCGTCTTCAGGAGAGATAAGAGAGGGAAACCAAGCGAACTGGTTCAGTGACGGTTGGAGACGGTCTCCAGTGCGCTTGGTTTCCCTCTCTTATCTCTCCTGAAGACGGTTCAAACCGAAAATTAGAGACTGTAAGTGTGTTCTTTTGATTTCTCTATGTTTCTTTGTCTATATTGAACTATATATATATAAAGATTTCACATGGACACGTGAAATAACAATCAATGATCAAACCACAATAAGGAATGGGAAAACAAGCCTAAGATCTTTAACCGTAACAAGCGGTCTTCGTCAGAAGGTTTCAGAATTGGGTTTTGACTCTGACGAAGACCGCTTGTTACGGTTGAAAGATCTTAGTTTTTTCTTTTATTGTGTTTGATCTTATTCAAAATTGGATAATATACACTATTTCAAAAAACGATTCCTTTGGTTTTAAATAAATATATATTAGATTTATTTTATATGGAAATCCATATTACATTATATATTATAAATAGAATTTAAAAAAGAACAATAGAAAGGAACCACTGAACTCATACTATATTTCGATTCCTCGTCTTCAGGAAAGAAGTGAATCGCTCCAAAGGCTGATAACGACGTTTGGAGCGATCACTTCTTTTCCGAAGACGACGGACATCGAATATAGTAGTGAGTTCAGTGGTTTCCTAGCTATGTGTTTTTTTTAAATTATAGTTTATTCAGTTCGAAGAATCGTTTCTTAATTTTTTATATATATATATATATATATATTAATACCATGATACGTGAAAGTCGGTCGTTTCATTACTAAGTGTTTAAATATATACTATTTTTTATAATAATATAATTAATAATATTTTTCTATATTCAAGAAATGTATACCTGCCAGGAAAAGGTTTTATTGACGACGTCAACATTGGCAGTCGAGACTCCATATCCGAGAGCGACCTATGAGTGATTAAATGAATATTTGTTTGCTTATTCACGTGCACTTATTATAATATTTTATATTAAATTATTATATATGATAATTAATATATATATATATATATAACAAGTTTCAAATTTCACTGTCAATCAGAAACCACAATTGTGGGAAAAAACACACTAAATTTTCCCCGGTAAAATTTGTAAGTAAAACCTAACTAAGCCTGTCAAATAATTGGTATGAATTTTAAACCAAGTTTTTGCATTGGAGTTTTTTTGACCTGAGAAGACCGTTTTATTAAAGATTTATTTGTTTTCCCATTTCGATTTTTTATCATTTTTAAATATATATTATATATATATTATATATATATATATATTATATAATGTAAAGGAAGATAGCACACAGATAGACACAGGAATAACTCACTTCTATATTTCGACCATGGTCGTCATCAGGAGGCGAAGACTCCCGCAGGAAGGCAGAGAGTCGACTCTATATATATGTAAGTGATAATGAAATGCGATCCAAAAGGACTGATTGCACTTAATATCAACTGTGGCACATAGAATAGGACTCACTTTTCAATATGTCGACCGTTATGGTGGTCGTCCTGAGGAGAAGAAGTGAAAGGACGGAGGGACGACAGTCAACTTAGTTGACTGTCTACCAGTCCATAGGCGAGCACATAAACGACTGGACTACTCTGGTCCCCATTTGCAAGATAACACTATAATATTTCAGTCTTTGTTTCTTTTTTATTTTCTATTTCCTATTTTATCTCCCCCCCCCTCCCCCCAAATATTCGGCAATGCCCCCCCCCCCCCATTGTTTACACCACTGATCTGATCACACGTTGTGTACTACGTATTAATGTTCTTTGTGCAACTTTATTTTCAAGTTGATTTCTTGGTCAAACTTTTTTTTAGCTCATTTGTTGGATATTAAATGAACTAAAAGAAAATACTTCCACCTTATATCTGCATTTTTATTTTAACTTAAATCCTTTGATAAATTATTGCAGTCTTTTTAAGATATCAATAAATTTGTTAAATTGCAAGGAAACTTTATGAACTCTAAAGTTTGTTTAGAGTAAAGTAATAAAAAAAAAAAAAGCAGCAAAATAATGGAGCTCCGTTGAATGCGAGTTCATTAATTGATCTCGTTTAAATTGGCGAGGATGTTCTTTGTTTGCGAAATATCAGAATCGCTTCAACTAATGGCAGGCCCAACACGTGCCTGGAATAATAACTTTTTGCCGTCAGTTCGGCGACCTTAAAAAAAAAAAATTAAATTCCAAACATTAGCTTTATCACCTTTTAAAAGAGCATTATTAAAATGAAATCAGTGCTATCTCCTCTCTTAAGTCAAAGACGACTTTTTGTATATTTAAATATGAAGTCAGGTTAGCTCAGTGGTTAACGTACTTGCCTCTGAACTGGTAGGTCAGGGGTTCGATCCCCATCTGGCCCTCCAATTATTCACGCGGATGGTGAATAAATCTGATTATTTAGTCTCTCAAAGAGGACGTTAAATCTCTGATCCCGAACCAGTACGTTGTGAGCTACTTTAAAGATCCCTAAAATCACTCTAAATACATTTGAGTTAGGCAACATTTAAGGCACCGAATGTAGAATCAACAGGTATATGGCTCACCCGTTACTAATATGGGTGCCAAATAATAAATGAGCCACAATATAAGATCCTTCTTATGATATAAGAAGAACATATCGTTGTGATGCCTATGAAAAAGCTTTTAAATATAAACTGAAACGTTGGCATTGAAAGTTTAATTTGAACCTGAAGAACTGACCGAGTCCTGATAAACTTCTATTTTGTTTCTACTTCACGGTCAATACTTTTATCCATATATATATATATATATATATATCTAAATTATTAACACAATTATTAACATCCTAACAGAATAAGAAATATTTACATAAATTGAGTGGGAGGTTATACAGGTTATAACAGGTCCTCAGGGTGTTATTAATTAAAAGTACTAACAAATTTGAAAATAATCAGGGATTGAACTTAATATTTTGCGTTCCTGCATGCAGTTCTGCAAGCTTCTCAAGAATATTAAAACTGCATGCAGGAACGAAAGATATTAAGTTCAATCCCTGATTATTTTCAAATTTGTTAGTTCTTTTAATTAATAACACCCTGAGGACCTGTTATAACCTGTATAACCTCCCACTCAATATATATATATATATATATTGTTTCACAATAAAAGATAGACACAGATTAAAGATACGAATACTGGGTCTCCAACAGTCGCTTCGCAAGTGCGCATGGTGTCCCTATCTCTACTCTGCTGATGACGGTTTAACCGAAAACTAGAGACTGTAAGTGTGTTCGTATCTTTAAGCTGTGTTTATTGTTTATCGTGAAATGTTTGTTTTCTTTGTGGACAGTTTTCTGTTGATAGTATATACAATTTCATATATTCGTATATTTGGGGAGCAGGCCTTCTTCATACAAGTTCTATTAATAGCAATGCAATATGCAATGCAATATGCAATGCAATGCAATTGGTTTTAATAGATATTACATATATGTATTTATATATATAAAATTAAACTATATCAGGCCGTGGTCAGTTCTTGGAGTACTGAACGAGTCCTGATGAACTTTAATTTTGTTTCTATTTCACATTCGATACTTTTATATATATATATATATATATATATATATATCAATGATGAAACCACAATAACAAATGAGAAAACAAGACTAAGATCTTTCAACCGTAACAAGCGGTCTTCGTCAGAGTCAAAAACCCAACTGGACTCTGACAAAGACCGCTTGTTACGGTTGAAAGATCTTAGTCTTGTTTTCCCATTTTCATATTGTGGTTTGATCATTGATATAAATATATATATCAATGTCTAATCCACAGTAAGAAAATCAGAGATGGTTGTTTTCTAGAAAGATCTTAGTCACATTTCTGATTTTCGTACTGTGATTTAGATGCAGTTTTTATTTAACTTTTTACTGTGAATATACCTATACATACAGAAACATCTTTTCGACTAGCGAAGTTTTAATGGGCATTGAAATGTCAGTCGGAGTCTTCTTGTACCACCTTCCTTTGTGATCTGCTGATGACAAACTGTAATTCCAAATATATTCATGACAGTATTCGCTTTGTTCAATGTGATTAGAACGGCATTAGAACTATGGCATTACTACGGCATTAGAACACAGTTTGTCAATTGTTAATAGAGTTTTTTATGAATGTTTGTGATCAGTGAGAATACAGCAAGATGTTTGCCTTGATTGTAATAATAACTTGTTGAGGATTCAGCTTTGTTTTTATAAGGTAAAGCTAAGAGCCATTGCAAGCCACGCCACAGGTGGTTTATATTAAATGAACCCCCGCTAGGGTCATTAATGCTTGTTCAGGGAGTAACTTAAAGAGGCAATATAAGTTTCCAGGCAAGGCAAAAGTTAATAGGTACAGAATTAAAATAGATGTGTGCTTATCGGTACTTTACCTTTAAAGGAAACACTCCAACTCTTACTCTACTATCTTTATTGGTTATATTCGCTAGAAACTATACTCGACATTATAGCTATGAGAATATTTTCTGTGAGTGTGATATTTATATTTTTTTTTCTGAGCGTAGAAATGATAAAATAAAACTTTGGGAAATCTTCAAGATAAAGAAAGGCTTTGTAAATGTTTGTTATTCAAATGGAATTGCTTGATAGTTATTTTTGTCCAAAAATTTCTTACGTGTTTTAAGTAAATACCTAAATGTAAATGCCTATCAGGTAATACGACCAACGACCAAGGAATATATCCGCGCACTGTAGTGCACGTCGTAACTAGCAGTTCCAGACCAGAGGCCTTCTACTGCTTGCTTACTGTGCTACTATAACTTGGAATGTCAGTAATTCATGTCAGATATAAGTTCGTCTGTACAGTAAAGATGTCGTATTCGCGGTCATGTGGTCTTGTTGAGGTCATGGTTTTAAAGTTTTTAGTTATCAGTTGGAAAAGTAGTCAGATAGTCAGTGGATGAAGTAATTGTTTCAGTGAGGTTGAGGAAGGTTGGATCAGGTAATAGCAATATATATTATCATATCGTCACTTTTTGACTTTCTCAGAGTCGTTTAATCTGGAAAGTTTCAACAAAATTACTAAAGCTGTTTGGGAATGTAAATTCAGAAATTTGGCTTAAGAGTTTTCGACTAAAATAACTGGAATTCATTTGTTTATTTGTGAATAAATGTCTCCGGGGAATGACGAGAAAAAATATTTTAACCAATTGGAAAAAAAATTAGGCAGTTATTAATATAAATAATTTGAAAAAAAAACTAATAAATGGTTCAAGAAAAGTAAAATTAATATCCACAGTTTACAACAGAAAGGAAATCAGGAGTTCACTGTGTAGTGAGGCTCATGTTTTCTGCCAATATCCTTATCTCAAGGAGGGATTGTGCAATCTCTATAGCTATTGGCGAAATAACAGAAGCTTCGCTGGGTAGTAAGTGACTGGGACCTTCTAACAGCCGCACACTTGGACTCATCTAGACTTACAAAGTACTCTATTCCTATTTGCCGCCATCTAAACTAAAAGACTCTTGGGTATATAATTTACAAGTTGGCAAAGTGTTATTCGTTTACATTTCATTCCATTGATGAAATAATAACTGTATGTTAATAGAAATGGTTATAACTTGTTCTTTTCTAAATTTATGGAAAACCTTTGATATATTAATATGGATTATATACGGTTTTGTTTAAGATTTTAATTCTAAAAAAAGTTCGATTCACTTCAAATTTAGCATAGACACTTATTTTGTAATACAGAGATGAATAAACGCGTTAGAAATAATGATAGTTAATTTAACAAGAAAAAAAACTTGTTAAATGAATTAGCATTATTGTTTTATGTGGACCTCATGCCATGAAGGGCTAGGGTAGCCTAGTGGCTTGCGTGCTCGCCTCTTAAGGGGTAAAGTCCTGAATTCGTTCTGTAAACTTGATTTCTTCACGCGGAAGGTGAATTCTCTTCTGAGAAGGATGTTAAGCCATCGGTTCCGAGCCTGCTACTCGTTAAAGATTTGGACAAGCCCTCCTCTAAGAACATTTGTGTTTACGACTCCCAATGTAGAATCAACCTGGTGACGTGTTGCTCACCCATTACTAAAATGGCTGCCAAATAATAAATGATCCACCCTTTCCCCTTCTCTAGAACAACACTAAAAGGTGAAAGCCTTATAATTGTGGGCATTGAAAACAAAAGAAACAGAGCCTCGTGCCATTAAGTCTAATGGCTGTTACTTATGTGTACTTGAGCTGTTCATGTCGAAAGACGTATCAATAACGTAGCGTGTTGACTCTTATTGAATTCAGACAAAGCATTAAAACATCAGACACAATGTTCTCATCAGTTTATCAAAATGATTTAATACTATAAAATGCTATACTACTTTTTTTATGCTTTATTAAAGTTTATTTCTTTTACTTTTCTATAAGCTAAGTATAGTGATGGTGAAAAAATTCGATCTCCTGATTTTTACGGAATTACATGTTTGAGATCCCCAAAGTTGTTTTATGACGTTTTTTCGATAATGTCTGTGTGTATGTGTGTGTGTGTGTGTGCGTGTGCGTGTGTGTGCGTGTATCCAAAAGCTTGTGGCCACGCTATAGTCCATAATAATTGATGAATCAAATTGAAATTTTACAAAAAAAAAATGGGCCTCATAGTGTAGATGAACCCTATTCCTTGGGAGCAACTATGCAGATGGGAAAGTCACTTTTTTTTACCAAAATGTGTTTTTAAACATTTTTTTCCCCTTAACTATTAACTCTAGAGTGTTGATATTTTAGTGTTTTCAAGGAAGCTACAAATGCAATAACACGAAAAACTCCTCAGGTTTTTTTTAAAACAAAAGAAATATTTCTTTTGCAATAAAATATAAAAATTTTGACTTATCAGTCAATCTGAAAGCTTGTGAGATGATACAAGCCACACTGTTGACAGATCAAATAAATCTATATAGAATCGTAGATAAAAATGCGTGCATCACAGACAAGTAAATGCTATAATATAAAGAAATATTAACTACCATTTTGATGATTTTATATTTTTCAAGATTTCCAAGGGTTTAGATGAAGTTTTCAAAACAATTTTTTCATTAAAAACTGTATGGAATAAAATTTTTAATGCATTATATATGTTTAATTTTTTTTCTACAGTTGTCTATAAGAAATAAATAAATTTCCTCATAGCGGGAGTATTGTACATGAGGAAAAAATATAATAAATGGATAAAATAAAAGGAGGATAAGCCAACAAAAGTCTCCATACAAATGAAGTTTTATTCAACAACAACAACGCGTTTCGAACACTTTGTGTTCATCATCAGGAAGATACCAAGGATGTGGTGCTGAAGGGTTGGTCCAGTGAAAACAACTGAGAGCGAGAGATGTTTTCACTGGACCAACCCTTCAGCACCACATCCTTGGTGTCTTTCTGATGATGAACACAAAGTGTTCGAAACGCGTTGTTGTTATTGAATAAAACTTCATTTGTGTGGAGACTTTTGTCTGTTTATCCATTTTACCTCAGAATAAGTAAATACCACAGAATTACGGATTGTACCACTACCGACTTAGATCTTTTATTTCGAAATATGACCAAATTATCATCTGTTTACCTCTCTTCTTTTTCCATACAGTTAAATTTAGGTTAAAACAAACTGAAAATGGTGTGTTATGTTTTTTGCATTTTCTATTTGTTTTCATGTTTAGTTGAGCAATTACAGGCAAACATTTTTTTTTTACTTTTTATTTCATAAATATGCTTTTTTACATAACAGCTAAATCAACTTATTTTGTTGTTCCTTTATGTCACAACTTGAAGTGGTCTATGTAAATATTTTTTTTGGCACCTTACAGTTAGGGATCAGTGTTTTATTTCGAAGTCCCTGAAATGGAGGTTTTACTTTACTTTAGAATTAGTTTCTAAAACTTCTAAATGATAAAAAAAAAACTGTCCTTTTTATTACATTTTTAAAAACTTAATATCATTTTAATACAAATACAATGCACTTTTATATTAATAGTGAAAAATCCCTTTTTAAACTGGTGTAGATTGCAGTGTTTTTTTTTCTCCGAGTCACTCGAGTTTTTTTGCAAACTTATTATTTAAAGGCGTTTCGGCCAGTTTAAGTTGGAAAAGTTGAGACTTAGTTAAAAACTAATGGGGTTTAGCGAAAGTATGTTCACTTAAATCAAAAAAAAAAAAAAAAAATAAAATAAAAAAGAGGAAAAGATAACTGAAATGCATAACTATTGGGAAACTTTGTGCCTCTTGAAACAACTTTTGTCTCCCACCCATAGTGTAATTTAAAACTTTAACAACCAACTTTAATAGTGTTGTTTCTTCAGGAAATGCTGTTAACTGCAATTTACAGGGGAAAAAAAAACGAGTTAAATAAATAATTACGGGAAAAATTTTGATTTGTTCCTCTAGTCTTAAACTTTATAAAACTTAGATTGATCTAGATAGGCATTCAAAAATTTAGGTAAAACTTCAGAATTTGCTAATCTGATGGCATATATCATATATATGTCTCTTGCTAAATTATTGTGGGAATTGTAGAGAGCCCAACGGACTATATATATATATATATATATTAGAGAAACTCTCTAAAAAGGTAACCAAACATGAAATTGGCATAACATTTTTAGAAATATATATATAAATAGGGAGCAGACCTTTTCTTATACAAATTGTGTTAAACTGAATTGCTTTAATCAAACATTCCTTATTAGAAAGGTATGTTTGATCAAGGCAATTCAGATTAACACAATATATTATATATATATATATATAATATAAATATATATTACCCCAATTAAAAGAAACGGTCCAGCGGACTTTTTTTAAATAAAAATAAATTCAAAACGAAGGAAACACAGAAAGAACAGACATAACTCACATCGATATTTCGACCATCGTCGTCATCAGGAGGGTGAAGAGCGAAGAGTCCCGCAGGAAGACAGGGCGGGCGACTCAGTCTTCCGACTGTCCGCCCTGTCTTCCGTGGGACTCTTTGCTCTTCGCTCTTCACACCTCCTGATGACGACGATGGTCGAAATATCGATGTGAGTTTGTCCGTGTCTTTCTGTGTGTTTCTTTCGTTTTGAATTTATTATATATATATATATATAAAAATTTTACATAAACGAGGGAAATAACAATCAATGATCAAACCACAATATGAAATGGGTAAACAAGACTAAGATTTTTTTAGTCGTGTTTCCCATTTCATATTGTGGGGTTTTATTATAATATATATATTTATATATTTTTATATATATATATATATTTTGAATAATAATCAAAATAACACTTGATATAATAGATGGATTAATTTACCACAATGAAAACAATTTTTTAAAACAATGCTCTAAGGCCTTTCGTTAAAATTTCGGAGAGCAAGTGAACTAAAAAAACAATAAATACTTGCTAACTTGGCTGATTGAAATTTCCAGAATTGATGGCAACCCTGAATGTGTTTAATGATGAAAGTCTTCATCTGTCTAATTATCCCGTTTAATCAAAACTTCATCTAATTTGTAGAGTCCTAGGCTATTGTTCATTAATTTCTCATAAAAGTTCTTTATGAGTGCACTTTCTACGATCTTTCTTCTTCTTTCTGAAGACACATATATTAATTCATTTGCTTCATCCCAGTTAATCAAAGATGATGAAGTGAGGAATTTTTAGATGAAGAAATCAAAAATATTTACAAAATTGCAGATTCTTTAATGTATCCAAAAAGGTTAATCGACAATATCATAAAAAAGGTGAAACAATCCATGATATTAAAAAATGAAGAACAGTTCACAAGAAGGAATTTGTTAGTCATTCCATACAGTCCTTGTTTGAAAGATATGCCTTCATTTATGAAAAGATTGGACGTTCTGTTGTGTTCAGTAATGATGGTAACTTGTTTAACAGACTTGTTATAAATAAGCCAAAAAGAAAGGACTGTTGTGTATACAGGATACCATGTACTGACTGTGAAATGTCTTACATTGGACAGACGAGAAAGGTCTTCTTACAAGGATAAAAACAGCACAAATACTCAATCAGAAAGAGGACGAAAAGAGTGCCTTGTTCATTCACATAAGAGACAGTAATCATGTGATTAACTGGGATGAAGCAAATGAATTAATATATGTGTCTTCAGAAAGAAGAAGAAATATCGTAGAAAGTGCACTCATAAAGAACTTTTATGAGAAATTAATGAACAATAGCCTAGGACTCTACAAATTAGATGAAGTTTTGATTAACGGGATAATTAGACAGATGAAGACTTCATCATTAAACACATTCAGGGTTGCCATCAATTCTGGAAATTTCAATCAGCCAAGTTAGCAAGTATTTATTGTTTTTTTAGTTCACTTGCTCTCCGAAGATGTATTAACGAAAGGCCTTAGAGCATTGTTTTAAAAAATTGTTTTCATTGTGGTAAATTAATCCATATATATATATATATATCAATGATCAAAATACAATATTTAATCTAAAAATTTGAGATTCAACTTTGAATCCCACATAAGATTTATATAAACTCTCTATACAAAAGATGGAATAACTCTCTATTGTCCAAAGTACTTACAATAATTTTAATATCTTTTCTTTAGTTTTCTTATTTTTAAATGTAACTATCAAATCTGAATTTTTTTACGATCTGATTTTTATGTTTGAAAATAAAAAATTGTGCGTAATTGGAAGAAGGGTTGATAATATATCACTAAACTTAATAAAAATAGAGTTTTTTTTTTGGTATGCATGTAGAAGGTAGTAATACGATGATGATATTATGAAATAGATGTATTGGACAAAGGAATGGGAGGGCAGGTCTGAGGCGACTTGACAAATGCGGTATGTTAAACTGGCGGAGACGGCAGCACAAAGCTGCTGGCGCTTTATTATACTCGGTCCTCATATGCAAATCAGCCTGCCGCAATCACTCTTTTGCTAGAATATTTTACAAATATTTTGTCATTCGCGACTACATTTATGGATATGAGGTACTATAGGTGTCATTTGTCTTCTGATTCAAACATATTGTTGTAAACTGTGTGTTTTACATTATCTTTATGTGACTTATCAAAGCATACACTGTTTATGTTAATATCAGCTGAAATGATGTAAGAGAATGAAGGCTGGGGTGAAGTGAAAGTGTGTGATACGTAGAGACAGAGTGTGTATGTGTGTGAGTGCGTGTGTGTGAGAGAGAGAGAGAGAGAGAGAGATTCAGGTTGGGCGAGGGAGCTTGTAGGAGTAAAGCGATGAGAGAACAAGAGTATTTAAGAGAGAGTGAGAGTTATTAGAGAGGAGGAGGACATAATAAAACCCCTTTGGTAAGAGGGAGGAGAAAGAGAGAGAGAGAAAGAGAGTGATTAGGTAGGACGACATAATTAAGCCTTTGGTAAGAGGGAGAGAGAAATTCATAAAAGTGAAAAGTGAGGGGAGAGAGAGAGAGAGAGGAGAGAGAGATTCAGGTTGGGAGAGGGAGCTTGTAGGAGTAAAGCGATGAGAGAACAAGAGTATTTAAGAGAGAGTGAGAGTTATTAGAGAGGAGGAGGACATAATAAAACCCCTTTGGTAAGAGGGAGGAGAAAGAGAGAGAGAGAAAGAGAGTGATTAGGTAGGACGACATAATTAAGCCTTTGGTAAGAGGGAGAGAGAGAAATTCATAAAAGTGAAAAGAGGAGAGAGAGAGGAGAGAGAGAGAGAGAGAGAGAGAGATTCAGGTTGGGAGAGGGAGCTTGTAGGAGGGAAGGGATGAGAGGAGAAGAGTGTGTAAGAGAGAGTGAGAGTGATTAGAGAGGAGGAGGACATAATAAAACCCTTTGGTAAGAGGGAGGAAAAAGAGAGAGAGAAAGAGAGTGATTAGGTAGGAGGACATAATTAAGCCATTGGTAAGAGGGAGAGAGAGAAATTCATAAAAGTGAAAGAGTGAGAGGAGAGAGAGAGAGAGAGTGAGAGAGAGAGAGAGAGAGAGAGAGAGAGAGAGACAAAGAGATTCATAATGTGAGTGGCAGTTGGGGAGAAAAGGGTTGACAAGGAAGTGAAAAAGTGTGCATATGAGAGAGAGTGAGAGAGATTTTTAAAAGAAAATTGAAAGGTCCAAAGGACTACTAGCTCAATAACAAAGCCAAGTGCCGTCAGTCGTCAGTCAAAATATGCTAGTGAGTCTTGATGTTTTTATGTTTTTCACTTTGTTATTGAGCTTATATTAATATAAATATATTTATATATATATATATATATATTTATATATTTATATATTATATTTATGAAGATTTCATATAAACACGTGAAATAACAATCAATGATCAAACCACAATATGAAAATAGGAAAACAAGACTAAGATCTTTCAACCGTAACAAGCGGTCTTCGTCAGAGTCAAAAACCTAACTGAAGCACTAGATGTTTCTAGCGTAACTCTTTATGTAACCTATGGATCAGGACATCGAGGAAAGCTTTGAAAGGTGCTAAAAAACTTTCTCTAATACATCAACAGAGCCCCGTTCATTGTCAAATTCCATAATTTTATCGTATTATGACTCATTGGACCTCCTTCCTAGGCTAGCTAAACAACTTGATTTCAATATAGTGTTTTCTAATCTTAATAACATGGACAATATGTTAATAAAAAACTCCCAGGGAACTGGAGTTCTGTGGTATTTATAAAATTCTGTGCAAAAATTGCCATAAAATTTATATTGGTCAAACTGGTAAATCATTAAAGACGCGTGTAAAACAATACCAATACAACGTAAGTAGACAGGAAAAAAGTAGTGCCTTATTCTTGCATATAAAAAATGAAAATCATCATATTGATTGGACAGGAGCTAAATTTATTACCTATGAAAAATCAATGTTGTTAAGAAATATTATTGAATCGTCTCTAATTAAATTTAACAGATCAAATATTAGAAACATTAGTTTATACTTTCTAACGAAGCTTGATACTTTCGTGACGAGGGAAATAGGCTCTTCAAAGAGGGTTGACAGCTAGCGGATAGTTTTTTACTATTTCTTACTGCACTCCTCTGTTTCCCCAATCATCTGGACATTTGTCCTTTCCTGCACTTTACACCTTATTAAAATACCACTCTTCCCTCCCACTCTTCTCAACCCCTGACTAGATGTTTCTGCATCTAGTGTTTGAGTTGGGTTTGACTCTGACGAAGACCGCTTGTTATGGTTGAAAGATCTTAGTCTTTTTTCCCTATTTCATAGTATGTTGCATCATATATATATATATATATATATAGTTCAATATAGACAAAGAAACATAGAGAAATCAAAAGAACACACTTACAGTCTCTAATTTTTGTTTTGAACCGTCTTCAGGAGAGATAAGAGAGGGAAACCAAGCGCACTGGTTCAGAGACGGTTGGAGACCAACAGTGTTGCCACATAAGTGTTGACTTACAGTGTTGACTGTAAGTGTGTTCTTTTGATTTCTCTATGTTTCTTTGTCTATATTGAACTATATTTGTCCGTTTTGGATCGTATTTCTAACGAAAAAGATATTATATATATATATATATATTTTGTACAACAATTATATATATATATATATATATATATGTTGAGTTTACATCGGCCAGTGGACGCATTTACGTCTCCGTTCCTTCATTCTTTCTCCTTTTACTTTCTTTCTTTCTACTCTCCTGAAGACGACAAGACGCCGAAATTATCGAGATTCGTGAGTGTTCGTCCTTTTTCTTGTGTTCTCTAGCTGTAACTTTAATTATATATATATATATTATATTATATTATTATTATATATATATATATATATATATATATACCTAGAAAATTTGATCGAATCCCGATTAGATAACACACTTTTTCTATCAAACTATTCATATATTATTGAATCTGTTATATATAATTTTATATATATATATGCTGTTAAAATCAGCAGCAGATTCTGCATGGACCACTTTTATGCTGATGATTTCTAGTTTTCTAACTAGTTTGTGGTGAGTGAAAGTTACTCGTATTTGCCAGAGGAGTTTAGGTAAAAACATGGAGGTACAGATGATAAGGTGAAACACTAAACACTATTTAAAACATTTTAATATAGGTAAAACAAATACTATTAAACGAAACACTGTTACTAAAGTTAACAGGTTACTTACTTAAAATTAAAAAAAAACATTCGATTTTTTTTTTACCTGATGATGGCTAAAACAAAGTTTTTGTTAAAATACTATAAAAAGTAAAACTGACTGAAAGCATTATAAGGATTATTTTTCTACAAAAATGTTTTACTGTCTTTCCTTAATACCTTGTATTAAAAAGTTTTTTGTTCTTGTTTTGATTTTAGGTAGAAGAAATACGAGAAATGATAGATAGGATACAGGCGAACGTAGAAGAGGTGAAGAAAAAGCACAGCGCAATCCTCAGTGCTCCTCAGACGGATGAAAGTAAGTCATTTCCATTGCCTACTGCATCCCAACTTATATCTCATCAATACTTCAAAACTGTTAACCATCTTTGTATAACTTGTATTTCCTGTATTGTGTTTCCCATTATTTTAGAAGCAAATACTAATTCATTTAAGCAACGGTTAGTGCTCAAGGATCAATCTCAGCAGTAACTCAGGAACTTCAGTAAAAAAGGTTTTTTTACGTTAAAGCTTTCAAATTGTGTGTCATAGCTCCTTAGAATTTAGTAGGTCTTTATCAAGTCAATGAGATATAACTATAACTGTTTTGTCAAATGGGAGCCAGGGTAGTTTGGCATGCTAGTCTTTGGATGGCAGATCCCGAGTTCGATTTACATTTTGGCGTCGATTTAATCATGCAGAAGTGGGTCAGGTTAGCTCAGTGGTTTTTGCTACTCGCCTTTGAACTGATGGGACTGGGGTTCGCTCCCATCTGGCTGGCCCTCTATTTATTCATGCAGGAGGTGAATAAATCTGAGTACGATGGACGTTAAACCGTCGGTCCCAAGCCTGTACGATGTCAGGATCCCTACTCTAAATACACTTGACTCCCAATGTAAAATAAATCTTCATTGTGTGGTATCACAAAGGGACAATTCTCGCCCTACATGTGTTCCCTTGTGGGACTACCACTGCAACCTAACCTAACCTAACCTAGTCATGCAGAAGATGAAAAAAAAAATGGAGTAAATCATCCCTCGGAGAGGATGTTAAGCCGTCTTTTCTAACTCTGTACGTATCAGGTACTTGTTAAAGATGCCTACCTTAAATACGCTTGATTTGGGTAAAATTTATGATTCTCAATGTAAAATTAACCAGTATTGCGACTCCTCCATAGAACTGCAACTAAAGATGAAAGAAGTTGAGTATTAAACATGACTGTATATAGTTATTATAGAATATATACATAAAAGTGTATACAGTGGTACCTTGGTTCTCGACCATAATTCCTTCCAGAATTTTGGTCGACAACCGATATAGTCGGAAACCAAACCTAATTTTCCAATAAGAAATACTTAGTGTGGAAATGGTATAATCCGTTCTGTCAGATCATGTACAGATGTTATTTTTTTAAATTTTTGTAGGTTTCTCTTTATAAAAACGTGTATACCGTGTTGTACGGTATTAAATCTACTATAAAACAATAAATTAATTCTAAACAATTTTAGTTTGAGTGACTGTTCGAGTACCAAAATTATGTCTGAATTCTAGGAGCATCTCTGTTCGAGCTCCGATTTGTTCGGGTTCAAAGTCGTTCAAACACATAGGTACCACTGTATACTAATAATAATATTGTATGTTTATGTTACATAAGTATATAAAAAAATAATATATTAGTTCATGGACTTAATGTTCATTGGCAATATACTTCGACTGCGCTAAGTAGTAATGTCCGTAGGTTAATTAGGTCTGTATTTTTTTTTTATATTTAGTCATATTATTTATTACTTTAGTATTGAATATTGCAGGGTGGGATATTGGAGGATTTATCATGTTTTAGTGGTAAAATCTCGTTTTGTATGTCCTTTCAGAGCTTTGAATCAACTGGGCAAGAGTTTGCTGCTAACTCTAATGCAGGGGTTCTCAACCTTTGTTTGCTTGTGGACCCCCTAAAAGCTACTTGTGGACCCCCACTTCCCCTCGGATACTTAAAAAACATAATTATACAAAGTTATAAATAAATATTTGTTTTTAGGTAAATGAAAATCGTTAGTTATGAAATAATTTCATTACATCTACAACGCATGCCGAAATAAAAAAATGTTTTTAAAACAATAACAAAATATTTCTTCATTAACATTTTATAAAGTACCCTGAAATAAATTGTAACAGAATCAATTTTGAATGTACCACAAAGGGAAGTGCAATAGAAAATTTTAAAACATTGGAACATTTTAACAAACTGACGAGGATATTAGGCCTTATATTTTAATGATGTGTGAATATTGTATGGCCAAAGCTTACTACGCTTTGGTTTATTTTTTGTTTGCTGATAAATTCATTTAAACTTAACATGGAGCCCTAACCACGTGTCATGTACCTTCAGAATACTACTTTTCTCATGGACCCCCAGTAATCCTCTGTGGATCCCTGGGGGTCCATGTGGACCACGTTGAGAACCACTGCTCTAATGTGACCATGAAATAAATAAGGTGTCTCACTTTTCATATAAAATAGTAGTGAGAGATAAAGCGTGGGAGCGTGGGCTTTGAGACACACACACACACCCCCCCCCCTCAAAACCCCACCCAAACCACCAACACACACACACACACACACACACACATGCCTGTGGATTATATTGCTATTACCAGGGACTTATGGTAGGACAAGAACTAACTAGCGTGGGAGGCGAACTACGAGGTGGGTAAATAAAGTAGTGGACTGGCAACTCGCTTTCGATCTGGCAACGCTGGAGACGCGTGGCCTTGAGTAGCGTCAGGTGCACGTGTGATGCGCCTCCAGTTGAACTGAACTCGCCACAGTCATTTGTTTGTCCGTAGCGTTGGTTTTCGTGAAATGGTTTTTTCTTGAGCGTTTTAAAAATGAGGACCTCAAAGTTGAGCAGCGGTGTGAATCAAATTTTGCTTCAGACTTGGACATAATGCAACCGAAACTTTTGAAAAACTTCAGGAGGCCTATGGAGAACGTGTTTTATCAAGGGCACAGGTTTTTCGGTGGTTTAAGGAATTTTCAGAAGGAAGAGAGTCGATTGAAGATGAACCACGAAGCGGAAGGCCTTCAAGTGCAAACACCGATGAAAATTCAACAGAGTACGGAACCGGGTTAATCAGCACAGTCTACGGGTGAGGGTCCTTGAAAGACTTCGAAAAAGAGTCCTTCGTGTGCGGCCAAACATCAAAGACAAGTGGGTGTTGCATCACGACAACGCGCCCTGTCACACTGCCATCTCAATAAACGAGTTTTTGGCCAGTAAAAACATTCCTGTTGCTCCTCAGCCTCCTTATTCAAGACTTGAGTCCTTTCACTTTTTCCTCTTCCCAGATTGAAAAATCACCTCAAAGGGAATCATTTCGGGACACTACAAAACATACAAACTGCTGTAACCGACCAGCTGAAGGCCATTCCAGAATCCGAGTTCCAGCAATGCTACAATGATTGGAAGGACCGTCTCCAGCGCTGTGTGGCTTCCGAAGGGAACTATTTTGAAGGTGACAATATCACATTGTAATTATATTTGAATAGAAAATTTAAAAAAAATCAGTCTCACTACTTTATTTACACACCTCGTATGACGCAAGCAGTAGACCAATATAGACGACACTTGAAAGATTCATTCACCCAATGGAGTTGGTATGGCAAAAGCTTTAGATAAGACTAATCGGTTACTAGCCACATCTGATACTCGTCTCCTAAACCTTTCTAGAGCCTTTTACGTTCACTACTGCGACTGGCCGCTTTGAAAACACCAAGTATAGAATGAAAAAAATCTTTACTTCATCTTCTAGTATGCACCACATCTTAGTCTTTCAAGGCAGATTCATGAAAAATGTACCATTTCACCTCCTATAACATTATCTATCTTCACTTAGTTAAGTTCATATATCACTTTTAACGTTCGGATAAAAAAAAAAAAGTTCTAGTTCGTCGTTACTCCAAAAAAAATGAAACCTTTTCTTTTCTTTCCACGTAACTATACATTAATAATATTAATTGATTTTGTAAAATTAATTTTCACTTATTTAGGTAAAATAAAGTGCAGATAAAAAATTGTTTTTTTGGTTCGTCGTTATTCCAAAAAAATGAAATTACGAAAATTAAAAAAAAACGAATAAAAAAACGAATGATCAATTTCGAAATAAAGAAAGCATTTGATATTTCTTTTTATGGAAATAAAAAAAGAAAGAAAATAAAGAAACTTTATTTATGGAAAGAAAAGAAAGGAAACCTTTTTTTTTCTTAACTCATAATTACATTAATAATATTAATTGATTGTTTATAGCATTAATTATTTTCACTTATTTTGGGTAAAATATCATGCGCATAAAAAAAGTTGAAGCATTTACCATTATTCCCAAAGATGAAATACAAATGATAATAAATAGAAGAATTCAAAATAACGATACATTTTAAAATACAACTTTTTTTTGTATGTATGGAAATCTTCTTTTTTCCTTTTTCCTTCTTCTTTTGGTAGCAGCAGTATTTCTGAAGGCCTTTGTTAATGTATGCTAAATCTTCTTAATTCTTCTCCTGATGTGTACCAATGTCGAAATATTAAATTGAGTTTTGTTTGTCTTTTTTTCTGTGTTTTTTATTCTCAAATGAAAATATATTTTATATTTCAAAACATGATAAGGTCCGTTAGAAAAGAACTCGTAGAAACAACGCACAACTCATTCAATATTTCGACCTCGTCATCATCAGGAGAAGAAGAGGAAGTGAAAAGGAGTTCCACTCAGCTGGTACGAGTAAACAGCAACTCAAGGTTTACCAGCTGAGCAGAACTCTTCTTCTTCTTCTCCTTATTTCGACAAGGTCGAAATATTAAAGTGAGTAGTATGTTGTTTTTATGAGTTCTTTTCATGTAATCGTTTAATATATTTTATTTGTATTTAGTTTTGAATGTTAGCTAACATTATAATAGTTTTGATGTGAAGTTGTTCCAGTAGTATGATTTTGTTTTATTTGTAATAATAATGCTTTGAAATCGACTTAGACTAGGGTGTTATACGGTTAATCATATGCATGCTTGTCTGCTATAGTTAAGAGAAAAGTGTGGTTTCAGTTCGGCAAAGAGCTTAAATGTTTGGATTTTCCCTCTAAGTCCCCTCCCACACATGCTGTGCTTTCCTCAGTATTGTTTAGTTTACACAAATGCAATAGCCATGTCCGCTTAAATTTAATTCATTTTCAAAATGGAATCCATTAATCTGTCCTTGGCATTTCAAAGACACCAAACATATATTAATAGTAAATATTCGTAAATTTTGGAAACAGTTCTTCTTTAATGCGTATGTCACTTAAAACATCGCCATATATATAGCTATAACTTCTGTCTTTCTACTTACGAAAAAATCAAAAGAAAAATATTAACAATAGATTTGGCTTTGTTTTTAATGATATATTTAATTATATAATATATATATATATATAATTTACATCCGCCCTTTGGACCTTTGCTCCTTCCCCTCTTTTCCTTTTATTTTTTTCTTTCTTTCCCTGGTGGCCCCGTTTGGAATTTATTTTTTTTCGTGCTTTATTAATTTAATTTAATAATTGAGTGCCGATCTTCTTTCTTGCGAGCTTTTTGCATCCTGATGCGAACTTTAATATTTCAGTATGTTGGGTTTCTATAACATACAATGGTACGCGAGAAGAAAATAGTAAACATAATATATATATTTTGTACTTAGGGAGCAGGCCTTCTTTTTAAACATCTTTTTGGTGAACTCGTTAGTTCTTCCCTGTAATGGAAGTCCTTTAAGAAGTGGAAAAAGTACTAGGAAATATGAGAAGTAAAGAAGGCAAACAATTTAATGAAAATATAATTATATTTTAAATATATGATAAAACCACAATAAGAAAATGGGAAAGCAAGATAAGATCTTAAAACCTAACAATTTTTTTGTTACGGTTATTTTTTATTGTGGTTTGATCATTGATTGTTTTTCCGTTTTATTGAAATCTTTTTATATTCATTTATTATTATATATATATATATTTTTAAGTTGTTAAATTTTCGCCCATTTTTGTTTAAATTTTTGGTTTTTTTAAATTTAAGACAACTTTTGGGAAATAAACCACCTTTTTTTTTGTGTTTTTTTATTTTCCACGTTTTTTTGTTAGGGTGTTTTGAAAATTTTTTCCCAAAAAAAATTTTCGAAAAAAAAATAATTTTTCCCCGTAGGGTTAAAACTCAAAATAAAAATAAAAAAATTTTTATTATTAAGCCCTTTCGGATTTAAAGAAATCAAAAATTTCAAATTTTCCCCAAAAAAGGGGTTTTTTAAAAAAAATTTTTTAAAAAAAATTTTAAATTTTTCAAAAAAAATTCCCATTAAAATTTTTTTTTTTTAAACCGGGGGGGTTTAAAATAAAAAACTGGAAAAAATTAAAGGTTTAGCCCGGTTAAAAACAATTTTGAAAAAGGTTTTAAAAAACAAACATTAAAATGATTAAAATTAAGAGGATAAATAGAAATAGACAATCATTGTGAACAAACAAGTCCACTGTGACAAGTAGAAGGTGACAACTTGTTATACATATTGCTTTGGGGGTCCTGTCATTGTAGGCCTAAACTATCGAAGTTCTTACAACTTGGTATTATGCCTGTACTGTTGGCCTGAATGTTCATAGAAGGTTGGATGTCCTTGATGTATAAGGCCTCGAGGATATGAAATCACTCCCTACCAAAGAAAGCTAAAATTGCCCAAATATTCGTATCAGCAGTTCGTTATCAGGAGAATATCAAAAGAGATGTTGTGGGATGTGGTCAGACTGTGAGGTCGCATTGAGTTAGTAAAGGGACATTGCATCAAATTATAATTTATACTACGGAGTCATTCATCTTTGCTGAGTTATTGTAAATGTGTATTTTCATTACTTGTGCAATCTGTAATAGTGTGGTATTTACTCATATTAGGGAATTTGAAGAATTACGTCTCCATACAAAAACCAAAAAAAAAAAAAAAAAAAAAGACGTAATTCTTGAAATCCCCAATAAATGTACTTTGCCTATTCCTATTTTTTTCTTTCTCTTATACTATTTCTTCATCTGTTTTTCTTCTCTTCTTCATTTTCTCTCCCTCTCCGCCTTTTGTTAATTCTATTGTATAACGCTATTCATTGATTTACAGTATATAGAGGGTACTTTAAAAATAATGAAGATGAAAATGCATTGTTTAGAACATGGGGCTCATCTTAGGAGAAGTAATTGAGAGTGCCTTAAAATTAATTTCGCTTTAATTAATAAACGACTAGAACGCTTCTTGAATAAATACTCTTCTCCAATTTCAACCAAACATCCCCCCCTCCCCACATAACCCCTTAATTTAATTTAAAGTTTTTTATCTTTTTATAAATTAATAAGTTTGGTGTTATAAAGAAAAGAGAGAGGAGAGAGAGAGAGTTTGAGGAGTTTTGTGGCCAACAGTGTAATTGAAAAAGGCTTTTAACCTTCCCTGTAGCTTGGAATAAATACTGTTTTCTTTTTATAACATCTCAGCTATACACTTTACCACTTAGAACAAGTCGTATAATCCATTGCAAAGGCTTTTGCGGAAGAAGTAAAATAAGATCGATATAGATTTTACTTTATCAATAATTCAGTATTTAACAACCGACAGTAAAAACCGCTTTTTAATATTTTCATCTTTGTGGCCTTAGCATGATAATATGGTTGAAAGAGTAATGAAAAGAACTTTTATCAAAATTAGTAAAAAATATTTCGGTCATATTCCCTTACGATGACCAGAAATATCAAAAAATTTAACTCATTAGTTGTGCAATCCGCAATTATGTGGTGTTTACCCATACTGGGATAAATCTATATAAATAAAAGGAAGGTTTTTGTCTATACATTGCTTAGAAATAACTCATTTCAAGTTATCTTTTCGTTTCATACATTAGAGAAACCGAATGTACCCTTAGAAAAATTTTTGTTTCCCGGGTTGTTGGTTTGTCCGCAAAATTTAGTCACTAGTTAACTCAGCCACTATAAGACAAAGCAAAGTGAAACTTTGACAGTAGATTTGTGTATGTCTAACTTAAATTATAAGCTTTGAATGTATTGGAAATTCAACGTAGAAGTGAAGTTATGGGCTTTTAAGTTGTCTTTGGCTAACTTCATAGACGAGTTTATTTTGAAAATATACAGGTGTGGCAAGTAGATATTGTTAGTTGATTTTAATTTCATTTGCGTTTAAACTTGAAACAAAAATATGCAACGGGGCTACAACTACGAATCCGTGCTTTGCACAGATACGTAATAGAGGCTGATATGATGACTGGGTGTGGTATCGGGAAGTCAGTGTTTATACCATGCATAACATTGATACCTAGGAACTGTCCCTTTCAATTCTAAGGGTTGGAATTTCCCGTCAGCGTCTGTTTCGCAATGATGGTAAAAAAGTGGAAGGCCAAAATCTATCTACGGCATTGGAGTGAATGAGACCAAGTAATTCTCACATGGTCAACTATATGTTACTTGCTCAAGAGTCAGAGGTTCCAACTCTGTTTTTTCATGTACCTGAAGGAAGACAGGAAATGTGATAAATACAGAGGCACTTACTTAAAACTGTGCTCATAAGTATATTTTTTCTTACTCCATAATTTGTATAATAATATTTTAAAAAACCATGTATCATCTCTGAATTTTTGAGATGATCTGAAATCATTTCTGTATCATTCTCTGAAATACCGGCCAAAGGTGGGCACGGCTGCTAGTAGATAATACAAAGACAAAAAAAGTTTTTTTTATTCAAACTACGCGTTTCAAACACTTAGTGTTCATCGTCAGGTAAACTTCCTATGGAAGGAGTGGAGGACAGACAAGCGTCGAATGGTGACTGAAGATACAACGAAGAACACGAAGTGTTTGAACCGCGTAGTGCAATTGTACAAAAACATTACATTTGTTCGTAATTTTACAGTAGAACATTACAAATATTTACTAACGGACTTACAAACTTAATACTCTTGTTCAACACTTTATGCTTCAGAAGTGAATAATCCGTGAATTCTAAAACAATTTAATAAAACCATTAGAAATTATGTTGCAAAGTGCCACTAATTGGTGACCACCCGATTTGAGTTAATATATTCCAGCTGTTATTTTTAAATGCTTATTTCTTAGTATTTATGTATACAGTGTTTTTGTAGTTGAAGTAGAAAAATAAATGGGACAGAACAGTTGCTGCAAACAGAGTCTATCTATCTGAGTGATCAGATTTTGAAAAAGAAGTAAATTAAGCTAACACAATAGATCTCTGTGCTAGCTTCATCAAACACCTGAATTTCGTTGTAGAATGTTAAGGTAAAAGGTTTGAAGTTAGACGGTAATGTTAGTCTTTGCTGTGCCGGATTTATTTCAAATGGCAAAGTTATAAAGCAGTGACAATACGTAGGTGGGTGACAATTCGGCTGAGTTTATATCACACGACACCTCCCACCTTCCACACTAAACTGACTATGTTTTGTTAGCAACCCAAAGGAAAACCCTAATCGTTGCCCTTCCTCCTCCAACCACCCTACTTATTCGTTCGTGACTTGCCAATATTACCGCCCTCACCTGACTCAGCTATGGAATCCAAGCTAATGGCAAATCGATAGGTTCAAAGCTTCGCTCTCCATACACACACACACATAATCAGATTCTATCCATGCTTTAAAGCCCTTGCTGTTCTCATGTCATGCTACTACTAACCCATGATAGAGAGCGATTAATTGAGAACCATCGGCTAATGGATGGTTTTAGCAAACTCTATTTTGCAAAACCACTTATCATTCCCATAATGACGGAACTCGATTAGAAATTTAAATTATGCATTATTCAAGCCTTATATATTTATAACAGAATATCACTTAAACGTGTTAAATGAAATCGATGTCGAAACAATCGGCGTACAAGCCATCAACGTAGTGACATTTCAGAATTTCTTCCTAACTGACTTCATAATTTAGTTATATATATATATAAAAGGTTTCCTAATAAACACCTGAAATAACAATCAATGTTCAAACGAAAATAATAAATGCGAAAAAGACCAAGATCTTTAAACCGTAACAAGCGGCCTTCGTCAGATTCAAATCTCGATTGAATCATTTTTCTCTTTCTTATGATGGATTTGCTGGAAATGTTATGGGTAAAGGAGATGCAGGAGCAAAAAGAGTTGAAATTGTCGATGAAGACTTTCAACTCAGAAATGCCATGGGTCCAGATAAAAAAGATGTCATCGATGAAACTGTTGTAGAGTGAGGAAGAAATGACAGGTTCCGTGGCTGTTCCGTTAATTTGCAGGTAAAAATCTTCATCGAACTTGAAAGCATTGTGTTTGAGGACGAAGGAGGCTAAACTGATAAGGAAGTTAGTGGATGGTGAATGAGGGAGTGGTCTGGAAGAGTGGAAGTAGCGCAAAGCGGTTAAGCCCTCACTGTGATTTATGACTGTATGCAGCGAGGTTACATCCATAGTTACAAGGAGGATTGAATGAGAGGGGATTCAAGGAGGGATACATTTTTGATTTTATCTAAGAAGTGAAAGGAGTCTTTGCAGAAAGAAGGTTGACTGCTCACTAAGGGTTGAGGAATAAAATTTACAAACGCTGAGATTCTCTCAGTGAGACAGCCATAGCTAGAAACTATGGATCTCCCGGGAGGTTATTACCAGGGCATTCAGGGTTAAGGGTGGTTTTCTCCCTCCTCTCATGGGCCTCCACTTCATGAACTGGAAAATGTAAAAAAAAACAACATGTCTTTAAACTTCACCTTTATTCTTCTTTAAATTAATTTCTTTGATCTCGACTCCTTGGTTTCTTTTTTATTTTTGTCCTTCTCGACAACACTGATTTATCCCTAACCTCGTGAGTTCCTTAGTTGACGGTGGTCCATCCGTCAATTCCCTTCTTCTCCTTACGACGACCACCATAACGGTCGAAATATTGAAAAGTAGTGAGTCTTTGTTATGTTTCTTTCTATGTGTCAAACTTTGTTTTAAGTGTAATATGGGTTGCCGGGACGGTTTCCTGCCGCTGTGTTTCCGGCGTGCTTGGTCGCCCATTCTCTTTTCTCCTGAAGACGGATCATCCGAAAATTTGAGTTTGTAAGTGTGTCTCTTTCTCTGTGTGTTTCTTTTCTTCATTTTTGAACTGATTTGCGTCCAGTTTGGATCGTTTTTTCGAATTGTGAGTATATATATATATATATATATATATATATATATAGAGAGAGAGAGAGAGAGAGAGAGAGAGAGAGAGAGGAGGGATAGAGGAAGGGCTACATGCTCTAACTCTCTCACAACACAGAAAGAGTGAGAGAGACCATTACAAAAATATGATAAATGGAGTCGTGTATACTGCAAAATCTGAAAATCTGTTATAAACATTATTTTTCAGTATTAATATACTTTTGATAGTAAAGTAAAAAAAGAAATATGCAGAAGAATGCATAGCAATATTTTTATTAAAAATATTTTGAGAGCTTTTCAGAAAAGGTTTAATGTTGAGAAGGCAGTCTAATATATATGTAAATTACAGTTTTCTTTCAATTTGTGCTAAACTTGCCCACTTTCTTCGCACCTCAAACACCCTCATATATTATTCACATCTTTAGAATATTAGTTTTCAAATCCTTTCGTCCTTTTTTTTTTCATAGTTTATTACTGTTACTGATTGTTGAATTACTGATGGTTGGTATTTCGTCGGTGGTTATTATAAATAAATATTTAGAATTCAAATGCATGACTGGCGGGAAATATGGTAATGTCTGCCGGCACATTGTAGTATATATAATATATATCTGTTCTAGAGTTGCAAGTGTTTTCCGTTTGTCCTCTCGGAAAGATTAAAAAAAACGTTAAAAGACACTATACATTGCAAAATTGCACACAAAAACAACAAAACACTAAATAGTTTAGTTTTCTCTAAACTTAAATCTCACTAATACACTTATATCATATCAATTATACAAAAAATAGCAAACAAGCAATATTAGAACAGATCACGCTAAATCAACATACAACAAAATAACAGCCTAGCCCCATAAAAAACAATCAGACTAGTAAAGAAATAATATATATATAAATATGAATACATACCATAATACTTAGACAAACAGCGATACTTTCAACAGTCTCATTCTAAATACACTCTCGTTATTCGTCTACAGGATAAAGTACATAACCTATGGTCGTCATTTTCAACTAATATCAAAAGGACTGCTACAAAATTTACAGAATATATATATAATATATATATAACGATTTCACATAAACACAACAATTTGATTATTGAAATAACAATCGATGAAATTATTATTATTATATTATTGAAACCACAATATGAAATGGGAAAACAAGACTAAGATCTTTCATTCGTACAAGCGGTCTTCATCAGAGTCAAAAACCCAGTTGGTTTTTTGGGCTCTGACGAAGACTGCTTGTTACGGTTAAAGATCTTAATTTTTTTCCTATTTCTTATTGTGGTTTGATCATTATTATATATATATATAAATATGTAAGAGAGTGATTTTTTTTAATTGAGGAAATGTGATTACTTCTCTGTTATAATTTCAAAATGAAGTGAGCTGCATTTAAATAAATCATGGAGTTAAATGACCAGTGAATTTGATAAGTTAAATATAAAAACTTTTTATTTTCATTTAAATCTTTTCTCAAACTATTTCCAGTGAACTCATTTCTATTTTTATAACAAGGACATTGCAATAAATAATGAAACAGTTGTGTTAGATGATTAATCATAAGCTTGTTGGATCATCAGTGTCAGGATTTTTAAATCACGCGATGATAAACTGGTTTCGAATCGAAGTTATATTCTAAAGTTGTTTAGTCGCATCAATGAGATCTTAAAGTCATATAATTATTTAAGGAATTGGCAACACTGTGTAACCTCAAATAGGTTATAGACAACTTACATGTGGAGTCTAATGTATCGGTAAATGTAAATATAATAAACAAGATATAAATTCATTGTAGGGTAAAAATCTAATGAAATGGTCTCGACATATAAAAATTTTAATGATATAAACAACGCGTTTCGAACACGTAGTGTTCTTCCTCAGGCATTAACTAAAAAATACAATGACACCAGAGAGCTATCTATAGTACAAAGTAAATAAGTACAAAAATTAATATAAAATAAAATAAGGCAGAAAGTACGAACCTAAGGATGAGTGGAGACCATTTCATTAAATTTTTACCCTTCAATGAGTAAATACCACATAATAACTGATTGCACTACATTAGAAGATATAAATTAAATAAACTTAATTTATTAATTATAATAGTTTTGACAAAAGATTTGTTGTTTATGTTAATAACAGGATCAAATTTTATCAGGATTCTTGTATGTTCTTCAGGTTCAAATGCCGACGTTTCGGTTTTTATTTACTACAAAACAAAGGAAATGTAAGATTACACTTACAAAATAATTCAAAGATTACACAACTAAACATACATAGAAAGACCAAAAGCAATTCCTTGTTATAATTTTTTGTGATATTCATTTTTTGTATTCTTAGTTGGTGAATGTTTGGATTATTTTTTCTGTTTAGTGCTTTTATTTGACTCTGACGAAGACAGCTTGTTACGGTTGAAAGATCATAGTCTTTTTTCCCTTTTCAATTTGTGGTTTGATCATTGATTGTTATTTCACGTGTTTATGTGAAATCTTTTTATATATATATATATATAATATAGCGATTTGATCGGCTTCGCTTTTTCAAAAGAGCTTCTTCATTTCTTCTCCTTTTTCTTTTTTTCCTCTCCTGAAGACGGCAAGACAGCCGAAATGATCGTGAATGTTAGTTCTCTTTTTTGTGTTTTCTGTGTTTTCTAGTTGTAACTTTAATTTTATATATATATAAAGATTTCACATAAACACGTGATTTAAAAAATTCAAAAAAAAAAACCAGTTGGGTTTTTGACTCTGACGAAGACCGCTTGTTACGGTTGAAAGATCTTAGTCTTGTTTTCCCATTTCTTATTGTGGTTTGATCATTGGTATATATATATATATATATATATACAGCCTCAGTTTCGCGAGTTAGACTATCGCCAACAATTTGAACATTGATTGTTTACTACTAAAAAAAGGTTTCAAGTTTTTATTGTGAAATCTTGTTTTATATATATATAATATATAATTAATATATATATATATATATATCAGCTCAAAAATGTTTTTCGAATTCGTTTTTTTCGAATTTTGAGTGAAATATATATATAAAACAATTTCTGTATTGACACACCAGGATCCAGTATAGAAAAGGCAAATAAAACGGTGCTTCCGAATATACTTCATGGACGTTTACAAAAAACTAAAAAGGCATTGAGGAGGCTATTGGAAGGACGTGGTGACATCCTTGAGGGTCTGTCATTACACCTTGAGGGACGCTCATGACTCTCTTAAGAGAAATTGGCAACACTTTGGCTTGAGAAACATTGGTTTTCTGTGAAGGTCAATCATTACCTCGGCAATGACCTCACTTTGATTGCCTTAAGCTTTAATTGTTTGTATTGATCCAGGTTTTGTGTTATTGATTGTAAATTGTGTTATTTAGCGTATATGTAGTTATATCTATATAAAAAGAATGTATGTCATATGTGCTATAATTGGTTTATATAAACTTCCAAAAACAGAAAAGGCGGTCTCACTAGGCTTTACAACTAAAATAACTATTATAATAAACCGAACGAAGCACTTTCGCAGATAGATATTTCGAACTTTAATTTGTAAAAGATGAGAAAGAGTTAGGAACAGGCAAGTCTTTTTGTTCAAATCGAGTTATGTATATAAAATTACATGAATGATCAAACCGCAATAACAAATGGGAAAAAAAGGCTAAGATTAGTTTTTAACTCTGACGAAGACTGTTTGTTACGGTTGATAGATGTCAGTCTTCTTTTCCCATTTCTTATTGTGGTTTGATGATTGATTGTTATTTCACTGTTATGTTATTTTATAGTGAAATCTTGTTATATAATTTATATTTTAGTTATGTTATATATATATATATATAAAAAATAAATGATCAAACCAAGAAATGGGAAAACAAGACTAAGATCTTAAGACTTAAGATCTTTCCCATTTCTTATTGCGGTTTGATCATTGATTATTATTTCACGAGTTTATGTGAAATCTTTTTATATATATATGGTATATATGTGTATATATGTGTGAAACAGCACCAATATAACGTAAATAGGAATATAGTGGCGCCTTATTCATGTATATAAATAATGGAAATCATCATATTGATTGGACAGGAGCTAAATTTATTACCTATGAAAAATCAATGTTGTTAAGAAATATGGTTGAATTGTCTCTAATTAAATTTAATAGTTCAAATATTATTAACATTAGTAACGGCTCTTCAAGCTTGATACTTTCGTGACGAGGGTTGACAGCTAGCGGATAGTTCTTTACTCTTTCTTACTGTACTCCTCTGTTTACCCAAACATCTGGACATTTGTCGTTTCCTGCACTTTACACCTTATTAAAATACCACTCTTCCTTCCCACTCTTCTCAACCCCTCACCTGATGTTTCTGAATCTAGTGTTCAGTTGGGTTTTTGACTCTGACGAAGACCGCTTGTTGCGGTTGAAAGATCTTAGTCTTTTTTCCCTTTTCAAATTGTGGTTTGATCATATATATGTATTAATAAAAGTATCGGCCGTGAAATAGAAACAAAATTAAAGTTTATTAGAACTCTGTGAGTTCTTCAGGTTAAAATTTTACTCTCATTGCCAGCATTTCGGTTGCCAGGCCTACAAAATAGAGGAAATATAAGGATTAATTCAATCAATTACAAAAATTCTATTGTAATTTCTTGTTTGTAATTAATTGTGATTTTTACTTATGTTTGATTTTTGAATGATTGAATTATTTCTTATATTTCCTCTGTTTTGTAGACCTATGAAAAGAGTTTTAAATAAATACCCAAACGTTGGAAATGAGAGATTAATTTGAACCTGAAGAACGGTCCGAGTCCTGATAAACATTAATTATATATATATATATATATATATATATATATATATATAAATATATATATATAACAATTAAAAGAAACGGTTCCAGCGGACTTTTTTAAAAGTAAAATAAATTCAAAACGAAGGAAACACCGAAAGACACAGACATAACTCACATCGATATTTCGACCATGTCTTCCTCTACCGCCCTGTCTTCCTGCGGGACTCTTCGCTCTTCGCACCTCCTGATGACGACGATAGTCGAAATATCGATGTGAGTTATGTCTGTGTCTTTCTGTGTGTTTCCTTCGTTTTGAATTTATTTTATTTATATATATATATATTTGTTAAGTTGGGTTTTTGACTCTGACGAAGACCGCTTGTTATGGTTGAAAGATCTTAGTCTTGTTTTCCCATTTGTTATTGTGGTTTGATCATTGATATATTGTTAAATGACGACCTATATTTAGCTTGTAACTGTTTTCTACCTAATTTCTCCAGTTTTCGAAATTCCTTCCTTGTCTCATAGTTAAAACGTAAAGCTTATCACCTATATTACTGGTCGACATGTTTCAAATGTACCACATTCATCATCAGGACAATAATAAGCATCGTGGGTTAGTGTTTATTTGTGTGTTTATATATACCAGGTGGAATTGTACAGGAATGTTGATTTAGTCATCGCCCTTGAATCCTGTACATTTCTGTACAACTCTACCTTGTGTATATAAACTTACTAACTCACTAATATAATCATTATTGTTCTGATGATGAATGTAGTATATTCAAAACATTTAGCACTAGCAATATGGGAGATATGCATTCAGTTTTAACGACGAGACGAGGAAGGATTTTCAGAAATTAGAGAAATCTAGATAACAGATACAAGGCTAATATGAGGCGTTATTTAGCAATATATGTTTAAATGAAGGATTGCTTCCAGCTTAAAAAAATGTAATTTGTGTAGAAGTATGAAGTGCAATATAATGAATTATGGACTGTTGCTGCATTTGCTACCTGAAACAATGAACAAATCTATAAGAAAACCGGAAAGTCTTAAGAAATTAATGAATAAAGTTTTACGGAGTTGGCTTGGTTTATTTGAAGCTAAATTTAATAAATTGATTAATTTGATGTAATGGAGAATAGAAAAGTATTCTCCTCAGTGTGTAAGATAATACCCGGTAATAATTGTGGGCTATTGTGCCCTTTATAGAATTTAAGAATAATTGTTGGAAGGCTATTGAAACAGGTTGCTTTAAGAGAAACTGTTTACCCAGAATATCTCTATCCCTGCCCTTTGTTCTCAATCAGACATAGGTCTGTCCTTTGTAACTGTCAACCTCATGAAACAACATGGTATTGCCCCAATGACAATGCACCTGTCTTGTTGTTTCATGTGAGTCTCGTCTATCAAAGCCTGCGATTTTGGAACAATCCTGTAACACCAAAACTTGACAATGGTTTTCGTTCTATGTATGTAGAGATTATATTTGTCGTTGTCTCTGATCTCTTTAGTTAACCTATGCTATAAATCTGGTAAATCCAGTCTACAATGGTTGTTTTGACAAAAACGTTAGTTTTTAGGAATGATGTTTTCATAACTGTGTATTGACAATTGTAATGTTATTTTAAAACCCATACCAAATAAAGACAAACATTATTGTTTCGCCAATAATATTGTTTCGTATCAAAATCATTTAAAGAATGCTTTATCTGCTTCCATAATCATTAAATAAACAATATTTTTTCATGCCTTAACTTCTTTTAAATATAAATTTAAAAATTATTTTATTCATGAGAATATGGAATTAGCCTGAAGTTAAAAACAAATATTGATATATCTTCTTTACCATTGATTCTTTACATTCAAAATAGGTTTCTTGATTTGGTCCAAACAATTAACTACTCCTGATTATAAACCGACGTTTCGCCGAAAATTGTTCTGAACGATTTGCGGCGAAACTTCAACTAGTTAAGCGAATAGTTAGGAGTAGTTAATTCTTTGGACCAAACCTCAAGAAGCATATTTTGAATTTTAAAAACCAACCTATATACCTAAAATATGAACGAGATAATTATTAAAATAATAATAATAAACTCGATGAGCATAACATTGATTTCATGTTAATAAAATAGAAACTTAATTTTTTTTTTCAAAAGAATTGTACAATGAGATATCAAAGTCCGTTTAGTAAAGATTTTAAAAGATGTATCTTTAAGAAAATTTAGTTTTTGATAGAGTTTTAAATCACTGAAATGATGTTTTAATTCTTTTTATACTTTCCTGTATTTATATGAAATACGGATGGAATATAAAAGTACTTCATTAGGGTTAAAATTCCTATATCAAGTGTTTACCAGAAGTACACGCTTTGACATCCCCCTGAACATAAAAAAAAGCACTAGCAAACCTGCCAGTCTTTGGTGAGTATTTTATAAAAAATCAGACATGATAAGTGGTATTCCAAATATTATTGACTGGCCGACGTCTATAAGGTCTACAGGTTAAGGACTACCATAGGATTCTTAAGGATTCGGTCGTTCCCCTCCGAGGAGGGAAGTTTCTCGTTACCCCGGGATCAGGGGTTGCAATGATAGTTGTTTGACCCATCTGGGTTCACTGTGGGCGTCTTGGTATCATGGAAAAAGTTAAAGGGATTGAAATCCCTTGTTAGCTAAACGCCACCTGTTTGCTTAGATTATATGTCAGAGTAGATCCATAGGTCTTCCTTTCGTTAGAAAATAATGCTCGTAGGGTATCCATTCCTACGAAAGCAACCAAGGTGAGTATTCCATCAAAACGAAGTCATCTATAAAGCAACTACCAGTGTTTCAGCCCACTTAGCTGGGATCGTGGTCCGTTCCTACTGGTAAAGGTTGGGGTCTAGCTCCCTTGAATGCTAAGCAGACATCCACCCGAGAAGATACTGCTCCTCACGGAGCGAGTACAAGGGTCTACCCAACCTGGGTGAGAACGAACAGCCACTACGAGTCCGACCTCAAGGGCGGGCTGGAGAGAAAGCTCTCCATGGGCCCTTGCCGCCCATAGTACCGACTTATTTCAAGAGTTTCGGATCAAACTCCAGACCGAGGTCCTGCTGAACCTGCTCAGCTGCACGTAGGGTCAGTTGCCCTTCCTAATATTGTTAGAAATTATAGAATAGTAGAAAATATCATTATTAGTAAACATAACTGTCACTCGATCTGGAGTTTCTTGTCGTTTTGCAGCTTACTCGCATTCTTCTTATTTAGTATGATGGTAAGTAGGACTCACTTATTTAAAGGAGTAATTAAGATGAACGGAAACGAAATTAAAATCAATTAACAATATCTACTTCCTACAGTAAAAATACCTGTATGTTTTTAGCTATACACCTGTATACCGGTGTAGCTAGTCAAACACAGCTTAAAAGTCCATAACTTCGCTTCTACGTTGAATTTCCACTCCAATCAAATTTTAGCTTTTTAGTAAGTTAAAGATCCACAAAATCTACTAACAAACCTTCAGCTTTCTATGACATATGGTAGCTGAGTTTCCTTGTGACAAAATTTTTTGACAGTAATTTTTCTAACAATGGATTCGGTTTACCTAATTTATAAAACGTAAAGGTAACTTGAAATAAGTCAGTTCTAAGCAATGTACAGACAAAACCTTTCTTTTATTGATATACATTTTTTACTCCTGAGCTTAAGTTAAAAAAAAAAAAGAACAGATATTAAATACAGTGGTATTCAATTGACGTTGAGCAGTTTTGTTCAAATAGAACAAGATATGTCACTTTGAAAAGACAACCCTCTTTTGAAATGTCCAATGGTAGGATTTATTCTGATTGAACATCTCATATTAGTCTCTGAATAAAATAGGAAATGCAAATATTTACAAAGGACAGGGCTTCAATCAATAGAAATGATAACACGCTTTCCCAAAACAGACTGGGGCTTTCTTTATCTGGCTTAAAGTCTGTTTATTTTGAATGGCGGTCTATTCTTCTGTTAAGTTACTCAGCGAGGGAGTCTTAATGTTTGCCCTGCTATGTCAACACAAACCGTTAGTATCTTTAAAAGAAATGTAAACCATAATGGAAATTCAAACAAACTTTTCATATAATTATTCAAATTGCCTGTAATTCAGCTATATAACTATTTAAATTGGTTAGAATTTGGTTAGCTAGATATTTAAATATGCTAATATGAGTGATGTAGGTATTAAATATGTTAGAATATCTAAGATGAGTATTTTTTGCATTCAAAAGTTCAAGAGGTATTTAAACATTCAAATTGACTAGATTTCGGAAGACAGTTATTCAAGTTGTCTTGAATATAACAAGATGGTATTGAACTTGGCTAGAATTCCTTTGTGTAATTTGGCTAGAATTCGGTGATAATGGTATTTAAATTGGCTAGAATTCCTCTATGTAAATTAGTCATATTCCTCTATATAAATTGCTTAGAATTCGATAATGATGGCATTTAAACTGGCTAGAATTCCTCTATGTAAATTGCTTAGAATTCGGTGATGATGGCATTCAAACTGGCTAGAATTCCTCTATGTAAATTGCTTAGAATTCGGTGATGATGGCATTTAAACTGGCTAGAATTCCTCTATGTAAATTGCTTAGAATTCGATAATGATGGCATTTAAACTGGCTAGAATTCCTCTATGTAAATTGCTTAGAATTCGGTGATGGCCAGTTTTAGATTCAAACTGGCTAGAATTCCTCTATATAAATTGCTTTGAATTCGGTGATGATGGTATTCAAATTGGGCAGAATTTGATGAGACAAATATTGAAATTGTCTATTATTCAGAAGAATATTTTTGAAAAAAACTTGTATTCATCGTTCACAAAGGGCGAAAGGTCTTTGTGTCCGAACATATAATATAGGGTTTTGAAAATCATTTTTAGCATTCGGCCAAGAATGTCTGTCACATATTCTCATCCTTTACATATATGATTATTATGTGAAGTGTTCAATGTAAATATTATATTTTGGCTTTTGAAATATAATCATATTTTACTGCAATAACTAAGTTGAAATATGTCAATGGAGCATTAAATCATTGGATCAAAATGCTTGTGAAAGTGCTAGGTAAAAACCCATTGTGAAATTATTAAAACAGAAGTGTACTAGATTTGACTGTTCTCTAAGAATCAGTAGTAATAATGTCAGACAGTTTCAGCATTGTAATAAAGCGTCCCTTCTGTTGAATCAATTTGGCCCAAATCTATAGAATTCTCTTTATAAGTAAGAAGAGTTTATGTGTTCTTTTGAATTCCATTAGGATCCATCGAACAGTGTGACCTGTTGCGTGTGAAAAATAAATCGATGCATACACTCATTCAACATACACACGCCTGACTATAAACTAAACCTCATGCACGGAACAACTGCCTAGGCACCACTTGCCAACAATAACCAAACACAACACACACAACACACACACCACTCCACACCACACTACAAGCTACGCCACACTGCAAGTTATGCCACACCATACTACAAGCCAAACCGCACCACATCACAATACCACATCATACTAAAAGCCAGACCGCACCACATCACACCACACAAAACTACACGACAGCACAATACAAGCTACACCACACCATACTACAATCCAAACCAAACCACATCACACCACACAACACTACACCACACTACAAGTAACAACACATTACACCAAACAAAACTACAAGTAACACCACAGCACACTACAAGCGACACCACATCTCGAGATACCATTATTACGTTGTTCCTGAGCCTGTTTGAAGTCAAGTACTTATTGAAAATCCCCACTCTAAATACACATTTGAGTTAGTATTTAGAATTACGTATAACGTCTTCTCTCGAGACGACGTTAATTGTGATGTTGTCTGAGCCTGTTTGAAGTCAGTACTTATTGAAGATCCCTGCCAATCTAGAATCAATCCGATAATGTAGCTCGCTGATTACTAAAATGGGTGCCAAATAATAAATGAGGCACACTTTCCAAGCCTAGAACAATACTAAAGGTGAATGCCTGCAAGTGTGGAGATGGGAAAAGAAACTTTTTAGCTTCTGTCTTTTAATCTTGTTTAAATTATTAAATGCTAGTAATAACCACTTTACCCAAGGAAAGTATTCTGACGCTAGATCACAGTAGTCCGTATTCTTGTAGTTTGATTTCTTTTAAGGAGGTCGTGAGAATTGGCAACGTTCTACGGAGATTTAGAAGGGTTAATGATTTGATGTAAGGATTAAAGGACCTTACAAGACAAGGGGATTTGTGTATATATGACATTACCAATAGAATTCATATGTGTATAATGCAAAGTGTCTAATATCGAACTTTATATCAAACAACTGTTAAAGTAAGTGATACAAGGAAAACGTGAGTTTTTCTTTTTGTCAGACCAGAAATCAAACCGGGATTTATTAATAAAATGAACTTTTCCGCTGGAGGCAATGTTTTCAAAGGATCAGCTTTTGAAAACTCATTTGAATAAAAAAAAGGGGGGTTCCTTGGGAGAAAAGCCGCACTGCTGTTACAAAAATAGCTCCCTCCAATATGTATTGGGTTTTTATTTTAAAAAGCGTCTTATTGGGGGTGTCAACGAGGCGCTGTCCCTTCCTCGGGATTACAATACTCTTCAATTTAATAGCAATCCTTGCAGGGCTGTTGCAATTCAACCAAAACCATTTATTTCGTATTCCTTTTTATTTCATGCTTCTTCTATAATTTTTTTTTTGTATAATCCATTCATAAATAATATTGATATTATCTTTTCCTTGAACAAAATTTTATTACTATAATAAAAAAAACTCTTGATTTTTCGTAAGTTTTCTCTCCGGTGATTGTTTCAGAACATGTTTATTATCTTGAGTTAATACTTAGCATTACGTGTAAAATCTTTTCTTTTGTTATACTTTAGTGTTATATTTGGAGAGTCAAACATAACACCAAAAAGGTGTTATATTTGGTAGCAAAAATAACACCTTTTGGTTGTGTTTAGATGTGTCTCAGTCACTGTAGTCAATTACTTGGTTAAGTTTGTTTCTTTGTTTTTTTTTTATATATTTGTATTTCTTTTTCTGTATAGTTTAAAGAGGTTGTTAGTTTAAATAACTCTGCAAGCCGTAACCTCTTTGAAACCAGCTTTATATAGGTTTGCACCATACAACAACCATAAAATTCATTTCAGTCATGAGATGTTTTTAAAGCACATAAAGGAGGTTTTTACGCATAAGATTTATGTGATTGTTCAGTATTTTTTTTATCAATGAAAAAACTGGAGGTTTTTACGCATCAGATTTATGTGATTGTTCAGTATTTCTTTTATCAATGAAAAAACTGGAGGTTTTTACGCATCAGATTTATGTGATTGTTCAGTATTTTTTTATTAATGAAAAAACTGGAGGTTTTACGCATCAGATTTATGTGATTGTTCAGTATTTTTTTATTAATGAAAAAACTGGAGGTTTTTACGCATCAGATTTATGTGATTGTTCAGTATTTTTTTATTAATGAAAAAACTGGAGGTTTTTACGCATCAGATTTATGTGATTGTTCAGTATTTTTTTATTAATGAAAAAACTGGAGGTTTTTACGCATCAGATTTATGTGATTGTTCAGTATTTTTTTATTAATGAAAAAACTGGAGGTTTTACGCATCAGATTTATGTGATTGTTCAGTATTTTTTTATTAATGAAAAAACTGGAGGTTTTTACGCATCAGATTTATGTGATTGTTCAGTATTTTTTTTATCAATGAAAAAACTGGAGGTTTTTACGCATCAGATTTATGTGATTGTTCAGTATTTTTTTTATCAATGAAAAAACTGTAGGTTTTTACGCATCCGTTTTAATGTGATTGTTCAGTATTTCTTTTATCAATGAAAAAACTGGAGGTTTTTACGCATTAGATTTATGTGATTGTTCAGTATTTTTTTTATCAATGAAAATTTAAAATTTTTTTTTATATCCTTAAAATTTTTAATTATATTTTTGTAGTAAAATAATAGTTATATGAATTCCATTATTCGTCCCTCCATGGCAGATTATCGCCTTTCCATTAGAACAGGACTTCCCAAGCTGGGGTGTAAGACGATATTCTAGCATGTGCAAGAAAAGTCAAGTTATTTAATATATTATATAGTACATAATTTTCAAATATGTAAATTAAATTCAAGCGAAATACATGTATTTGTAATTTCAAATTTAGTTTTTGTTGAATGAGGCAGTCAGAGGATTGTCAACGCTGATAGTGTCGTTGGTTTTAATGAAATATATATATATATATATTGTGTTAAACTGAATTGCCTTAATTAAACATACCTTTTTTTTGAGCAGTTTTTCATATTTCCTTGCTAGTTTTAAATCGTCTTGATTTAGCTGGTGGATTATTTGAGCGAAACTCTGGTAAGCCATCAATATTTAATGATTAACATAACATAACATAACATAACTTGACATGTTTCGGTTGTCTTCAACCATCATCACGTTTTATAATAATTTCTGATGATGGTTGAAGACAACCGAAACATGTCAAGTTATGTTATGTTATGTTATGTTAATCATTAAATATTGATGGCTTACCAGAGTTTCACTTAAATAATCCACCAGCTAAATCAAGACGATTTAAAACTAGCAAGGAAATATGAAAAACTGCTCAAAAAAAAGGTATGTTTAATTAAGACAATTCAGTTTAACACAATATGTATAAAAGAAGGTCTGCTCCCTATTTATACTATATATATATATATATATATATATATATATGATATCAACATCCAAACAATAGTAGTAACACCTTCAAGCGTAACAAGTCATCTTCATTAGAGTCAAAAGCTAAGTTGAAAGATCTTAGGCCTTTTTTTTTTATTTTCTTACTGTTGTTTTGACGTTGATTTTGATTTCATGTGTTTATTGTGAAATCTTGATATATGTTGTTTGTTATACTTCTTTGATACTAAGAAAGAGAAAGGTTGGACGTTTTAAATAAAAGTGGTTGTGGTTTTAGAGCGGGTTGTAAGTCGTCTGGTATGGAGATGGGGAATGTCTTGGGTGAGACTTTAATTAAAGAGAATGAGAAAGGTCGCCGTGAAGGATGAGAGGTCGGAGAATCAGCATAAGAGCTATAAATAGGTTTGGCGGGTGACTCAGCGACGTCTTGCACTGACTCCCACGTCCATCTCATGCCCGCCGCCTGCAAGGTGCAGCCCCCTGTCTAAATGCCTATGCGTGGGCTGCCTGCCGGCTGACTACATACAAACACTTGCTTTATAATCCACTTACATATTGTTCACCTTGACCTCTTTAGTCCAGCTCTAAAGCCAGCTTTTTCTAAATCATTTCTCCTTACTCCTTAAGATATATCCTTTTTCAACCTGTTTTGATCGCTGTGCACCTTAGCTTTCCAGCCATTACACCAAAGATCAAATCAGGCCGATGATTTAACGTGTTGCCCTTTTGTCACCTCCAAGTTTTGCCACCCAAAACTTGGGGTGTCCGAGGTGGACCTCGCGGAGGCGGGCACCACGATTCTAATCCTTTTTCAACCAAGGATTTGATCAACTTTTGTTTCATGTTACAATTGAACAGTTTACTTTCTCAACAAATTTTCAATCTTCCATACCCCCCCCCCCCCTGTCAACTTTTCAGAAATGTCCACGTACTAAAATTGCCAAAAAAAAAAAGAAGATTCAATCAGATAAATGCAGCAGAAAGAAAATTTATACAAATATGTGGCAAGCAAAAAATAAGTCGTTTACTAGTTACTGAAAACTAGAGTAAAAAATAGTTTAGTCACACGGACCATAGTTTACTTTAAGACGTGGATAGAAAGATAACTAAATGAAAGTGATTATTAATATTTTCTTTTGCTTAATGTTTAATATCAAAGTTCTAGAACATCCCCCCGTCAAGATATATTTAATATTTTCTCCTTACTTAAAATATGTTAACTGAGATATATTTTGCTTCAGCTAAGACATGGTTGCCCAAAATTCAGGGAGACCATGGAGCCCCTGAGCAGGGCAAAAGTTTTTCACGGAGCACTAACAAGACAATTTTTAAAATAAATAAAAAAAAGCATTAATTAAAATTTTAACACAAACTAACGATTTTTGGGTTAAAAAAGGTCAATAATTAATTATTTTGCAGCCATTTAATATTTACATTTAAAGTATTTGGTCCTATTTTAAGAAAGGACTGTGTGAAGCCCACTTTGGAAAACCATGAGCTAAGAAGTCGTTCAACTTTTGTTTCATGTTACATTGAACAGTTTACTTTTCAAGTAACTTTTTTTTTAGAAAACAGTTCTTCTTCTATAATTGTTTTTATAGGAGAAGAATATGCCCATGTATACCGACTCGCATCTTCAAAGATAAAGAAAGTTCATTATTTAAACATTTGTCTCTCATAACAGCAAAAATTGGTTATTAATAATAATAGCAGTACTAAATCTGCAAATAATAATTAATACTTTATTTCTGAAACCAGACGTGCATGTACAAGAACAATAATATTGCGCAACAAATATACATATTAAAATTATAGTACTGTGACACTGTAAATGTTCTTTTTTTGAATTTGATATTTTCTGATTTAAACATATTGTTTTAATATTGATATTAACATAAAAATGCTGATATCTGAAAACATGCCAAATTCTAAATGCTAAAATGCTAAATTCTGGTTTCATTATTTTCGTTTTTGTATTGTACATGACTTTTTTGCATGGAATTAAAAAAATAATTTAACATTTAATTATATTGTTTTAATATTTATATTAATGTGGAATTCTAAATTCTGAAAACATGCTAAATTTTTAAATGTTGGTTTCATAATTTTTATTTTTATTTTTTTTTAATGACGTCATTAAAAATATAAGTAATTTTTTCAAAAAATTATCAAAAATTTTTATTTTGTTTTAAGTCTTTATTTTTGTGATGCGTGACACATTTCGACTTTTCAAAATTTTGTCACGCTGAATGTCAAAAGGTTTGCCATCTTTGGGCTATACAGTTGAATGAATATGAAGAGATCATCAAAGTGTGCTCTTGGCATTTCCAGTATTCTGTTCTGCCCACTCTAGTGAAGTTTGCGCAGTAAAGGTGAACTTCATATTGATCGTTTTGATCAGCAGTGTCACACGCCACATGTGGGTCGCCCCCCCAAAGCTTCAAATATCTTATTTCCATGAACCTACCGTCACGGTATGGTGACTAGTAGATATGATAAAGGAAAGTAGATTAGGGGGATAACGAATGCCTACACGGTCAATGTTTTACACAAACAACCCTTTCTAAACACGTAGTATTTTGATATTCCAATGTTTGCATAAAACATTTGTCTTTCGAAATTTGATTATTTTCCAAAATATAAACTGACTCCCACAACTTTTAAATTAAGCATAACTTGTGATTTTAACTTTTGATTTTTAAGAAGAAAAAAGAAAAACTTTTTTTCTTTAATAAAAAGTATACCTGTAAAAAGTTTTGCTTATAGTCCAACTCAACAAATAGCGAAATATAAATGCTGAAAACACACATCATTTTTAGCGAGTTTTGGGTCTTCTTTGTGACTCTGGTTCAAATTATAATATATTTCAGTTCCTTTGTCAATAAAATGTGCGCGACCCGTGCTGGAGGACGACCCTGTTTTGGGTCACTTTTGTGAGACAGTAGTAGACTATCAACTAAGATCTCCACCACTGTAGAGTAGTGTGAAGGAGCTAGGATAGCTCAGTGGTAACGTGCTCATCTTTGAATTGGTAGGTCCCGGGTTCAATACCCACTCAGGCCCTCGATTTTTTCACATGGGAGGTGAATAAATCGGAACACGTCGTCCCTTAAGCCATCAGTGGTGCCGAGCTTGTACGATGTCAGGTATTCGTTCATCTATTCATGTATAATGATAACAAAAAACCTGAGCATGTTGTCTCTCGGAGAGAGGTCATTAAATTGTCAGTCCTGAGCCCTATGTGTCAGGTACTCGTTAAAGATCCCTGCTCGAAATACACTTGAGTTAGCCAAAATGTAGGACTCCCAATGTAGAATCAGTTTTCTTTCTACGGTATCAAAAGAGCCCATGTTCGGCCTATGTGTGTTCCATTGTGGGACTGCCACTGCAAACTAACCTATAGTACAGTGACACTGCAAATGTCTTTCCTTCAAATTGTTATCTCCAGATTGCTTTTCAAAGTCTTAATTCATTTTAATAATTAGTTATTTAAATTATATATAATTTTTTTTTTATGATTTTGTTTAACTCCACTACAGTGTAGATCAGGGGTAAGCACCTTTTTGAGAGTGCGTGCCAAAATCAGCCAAGTCTCTGATACAAACTTTTTCCACGTGCCAGCCATTTTTTTTTTTTTTTTAGAACATATTTGGTATCTCTTCAGAACTTTTTAAACGAAAAAATAATAAATTACTTCAGAGCAGTAAAACATAGTATAAAAAAAAACGAAAAAAAATATTTAACCTTTTAAAAATAGAAGTTAACTATGGCAACAAGATCAACTTCTTTAGCTTGAGACCTCTTTAGCTTCGTAGAGCTTAAACCTCTTCACCACCAGGACGTACATATACTGTCATGGTATGAAAGCTTATACTCCAAGGAAAGTAGTTTTTTTTTTGTCTGTGCTTAGGGTAACATGTGCTTGCATCTGTGCTAAGGATAACCTGTGCTCTTGCGTGCCAGAGACAAGCCATCGGCGTGCCAACTTTGGCACGCGTGCCAGATGTTGCCCACCCCCTGTTTAGATAGTGTGACGCTGTAGTTCCCCACTTCGATGTTCTTTTCTTCTATTGTCATATCTCTAGATTAAGTTTTTAAATTCTGATTGATCTTTATAAATAGTAATTTAAAGTGTTTACAGTTATTTACAAGTATACAGTTATAACAGTATGTGTGTACAGTTATATTACAGTTAAAGTACAAGTATATTTGTAAATAAAGAGAAATAACTGTGTTTAGCGATTGAGATTTTGTTTAACATTGGAAATAAAAGGGTTTTGTTGAAGACGACCCCCAAAATGAGATAAACAGTAACTAGGACATTCCAGAGACAGGCCTCAAGAGATGGAGTGAAGACCCTTTAATTAATCTAGTTCCTATTGGGCCCTATTTCTTCTGCAAGAATTCCTTCCCTCCATTCGCGTCTAATTCCAACCCCCTCTCTCTTCTAATTCAATTCCTACTAACTCTTATAAATAACTTGGCTTTTCTTCCAAAAACAATCCTTCTTTAATCTACATTTTTCCTTGTTGTTGCTGTTTTTGTTGTTGTTTCAAAACTTAAATTTCTCTTATTAATGTAAAACAAACTGTTGACTTCTTATTTAAGGAATACTTGTTTAATTTCTGAAAGAAAAAGAAAAACAGTAATAGATTATACTACTAAGGGCAAAGTCATCCCGCTATACATTCATTCATTAAGTCCAAACTTAAGCCAACAGTGGTAAAACTTTTTAAACAATCTGTCCTACAAGTTTGTATGCAACAAGCTAGTTCTTTAGATCGTAACAACGGTTATTTGTGATTATTCCTGACTTTTGATTTAAATTGATCTTTATTTTTTACATCAAATAATGTGGTTTTTATCTTATTTTGTTGACTACAATTTATGAATTTCAAATACGACTTAAGAGCATTAATAAATAGGAAATGTACAAAACAGACATACCGGGGGAGTTCAATAAATAAAGTCGATTTTGAAATTACGTGGGATACATGCTTTGGAGTTTAGATTTTTTTTAATATGTTGGTACACATGCCCCTAACATCCGGTACACAATATATATACGCAATATCAGCCATCCGTACCAACCAACGACCAATGATTCTTTCCGCGAATTTGAATATAGAATGTGAGTGTATGTAGTAGACAAAAGAAAGCATTATATATATATACGCAATTAAATCAAACGATTCCACGAACACAAAAAGTCGTGGACTGCCTGAGGAGCGGCTCGTTTCTATTCTACTGATGAGGAGGCCATCGAAATATAGAAATGAGTTTCTGTTTCATTTCTGTGTGTTCTTTATGTCAGTGTAGTTTATATATATATATATATATATATACAGTTGGGTTTTTGACTCTGACGAAGACCGCTTGTTACGGTTGAAAGATCTTAGTCTTGTTTTCCCATTTCTTATTGTGGTTTGATCATATATATATATATATATATATATATATATATAAAAAAAACGAAGGTGGCACACGATAGACAAAGGAATAACTCACTTCTATATTTCGACAATCACCGTCCAGCCTTTCTGCGGGACTCTTTGCCTCCTGATGACGACGATGGTGGAAATATAGAAGTGAGTTATTCCTTTGTCTATCTGTGTGCTATCTTTGTTTTAATTTGTTTTTATTTAAAAGTCTGCTGGACTGTTTCATTTAATTACTAGAAAATAGCTTACTCATAGACAAAGGAATAGCTCACTTCTATATTTCCACCATCGTCGTCATCAGGAGACGAAGAGTCCCGCAGGAAGGTGGAGCGGTGACTCACTTCGTCGTATATATATATATATTGTTAAATAACGCCCCATATTTGGCTTGTATGTCTTTCTTACACAATTTATCCAGCTTCCAACTTTTACATGGCGTTATTTAACAATATATGTTTAAATGAAGGACTGCTTCCAACTTTTACAAATATGTATATATATATAAAACTTTGATTGTATATGGCATTGAATTTTCTGGTCCCATTTCCGAACTCCTTACAGTGTTTTATACAATGATTTTTATTTCTCGCGTTTATTGATTCAAGTAATGTAAGTCGTGGTAAATAAAGACCGCAGTTTTTTTTGTCTTGGCTGTGTTAGTACAGACGTTGGATATATTTTTTTCTTTCTTTTATACTAGATTTGGTATTTTACTTGCATACTTGGTTCAGTTCAATTTCCAACAGTAAGTTTGGACAATCTTGAATAGTTTAGAATGGTTTCAAATGGGTGCATCGTAGAAAGACCCCTCTGGTTCTTCTCTCTCTCTGTCTCTCTTCAGACCCTCCTGCTTTCCCTCTCCACTTTGCTCGTTTAGTATAATTTCCATTAATCCACCCACACATCCGCTCTAGGCTCAATTTCCTGTTAAGGTTTCCTTTCTGCTAAAACTCCCTTGCTTAATCTCACCCCATTGCTGCTGCCTTAAATGGATAGCAACTAGTTTGCAGCGTATAATGGCATTTGAATTTATAACCAAGGACTGATATTCATCAGGAACTCGATATTTCTAAATATATCTAGTATTATACCTCATCCTTTGGATGCTGTTCTAGCCAAACATCGCGTCAAATTTGAACAAACTTAATAGATTGTCTCATGCAGTCCCTTGAAATATTCAATAGTAACAACATGTCAGTGGGGCAGCAATTATTTTTGACGCCCCCCCCCCCCCCATCACTGACCGTTAACCTTCAAAATTTCAGAAAGTCCTCAAAATTTATTTTCATGAAACTACAATCAAGGATCTAATTTTAGACTCTTCTTATTAGTTCAAGAATTTTATTTTATTACAGTACTCGTGTATATATATATATTATATATATATATATACTTTTTCGATCCGAAATGGACAAATACAGTTCAATGTACTATACATAGTACATACATACTATATCAATGTCAGTACATTGAAATATATATATATACATAACAAAACTATAGTTTTGTTTCTATTCCACGGTCGATACTTTTATCAATATATATATATAGGTTTGATTAAATAATACGCCATATTTACGGTTGACTAGTTTCCTTGTGTATTTCTCAAGGGATCTGAATAATCTTCTTGCACAAACATCTAAATTGTATAGAACATTTCCAATTGTACAAACATCTAAATTGTATAGAACATTTTCAAGTTTGTGCAAGAAGATTATTCAGATCCCTTGAGAAATACACAAGGAAACTAGTCAACCGTAAATATGGCGTATTATTTAATCAAACCTGTATAAATGAAGGACTGCTTCCTAAATATACCAATATATATATATATATATATATTTGGTATAGGTGTATAATAAAATCGGGATTCGGTCAATTTTCCAGGATCAAAATCAAACTCTCAATGCCGTTTATTTTATTATACACCTATTCTATCCAACGGTTGATATATTATTGAATTTGTTATATTTGGTATATTTATAAAGTACTCGTATAAAGGGCGGGGAACCCCCCCCCCCCCTTGCTACGCCAATGAAAATGTTTTTATCACTCATCATTTATAATTTTGGGTCATCTTAAATATTTCAAACTAAAATTACGGAAATGCAAAGAACAACAGCAAACACCTGCTATTATGGTGTGTTTTGAACAATTCATCACCAGACGAGGGATGTCTGAAAGGCATATCGAAACCTACACCGAATCATACCCATAGATTATAGCTCGCTTGTCTATATTCTATGTCCATAATCAACTTTATAGTTTCATCTTTTCTTCCTTATAATTTAAAAATAATTATAGGCTATGGATTTAAAAAAACAATGTTACCTTGACCTTGAGCTAGTGTTATCAATGATCAACCAGAGCCCCCATTTTATCACATATGCCTTGCAAATGACGCCAAAAAGATTAAAATATTGTCAGATTTGAAAATTATCTTTAATTATATAAATAGTAATTCAGATTTATCAATGAAATTGACAATATTCAGTCGTTTTGTCGCAACATTGACCACCTATATAGATACTATTTTTTTAACGAATTTTTTTCTAATATTCGGAAGTCTTTCCTCGATTCTTCTTTCAGACATTGTTAAGGCACTGCCCTATGCTGATAGTCGACATGTTTCAACTGAACATCAGTTATCATCGGAACATTTCTATACATGTTATGTAATACCATAATGTTTATTATCATATTCATGCCAAGCACTATAGAACTGCTTTCAACTTTTACACACACACACACACACACACACACACACACACACACATATATATATATATATACTGTATATATACTGCAGTAGCAGTTTGCTTCTCAACGCGAGTACTTCGCACTTCTTCCCGATGACGACGGATGTCGAAATATCGAAGTGAGTTCTGTAGTGTCTTTCTGTGTGTTAAAGTATATATACATATATATATATATACTTGTAAAAGTTGGGAGCAGTCCTTTTTCAATGCATGCTTTTAAAAACTGGATGTCTGTTTCCACTTGGTTCAATTTCGTCTTATATTTTTCCAAATTACGAAATTTTACGAAAATTTCGTAATTTGGAAAACTATAAGACGAAATTGAACCAAATGGAAACAGACATCCAGTTTTTAAAAGCATGCATATATATATATATATATATATATATATAGGATTGGCTCGGTCATTATTTTCCCTTTGCTCTCCTCTTTTCGTTCTACCTCATCTAATAATTGGGGGGTTTCTAGTAGTAGTTGGGTTTCCTGCCGTTAAGTTTTCGGCGTGCTCGGTCGCCCTTTCTATTTTCTCCTGAAGACGGATTATCCGAAAATTTGAGTTTGTATGTGTGTCTCTTTCTCTGTGTATTGCTTTTCTTCGTTTTTGAGCTGATTTGCGTCCAGTTTGGATCGTTTTTTTCGAATTTTGAGTATATTATATATATATATATATATATATATATATATATATATATTGGTATACTTTGGGAGCAGACCTTCTTTTAAACATACCTCATTAAAGATCTTGCATAAGGTAGCATTCGAAACCTTGAAAAGGTATGTAGGAAACATACTAAACTTAATGTTGGCAAGATCTTTAATGAGGTATATATATATATATATATATATATATTCTTATAATATTCTATATTTTCTATTAAACTATATTTTTAAAGTCAATATCAATTTTGAGTAGCTAAATGATAATAGAGTTTAACGTTGAATTTAGCGTGAGTCCATGTTTCTAAAATCCAACTTTATATTTCATTGCTAAATTCGAACGCCCTTTAATAATTGAATGTTTTGATAACCTGATCTAGAAATAATATCGTTTATTAAAGTCTCCCGCTCCATTGGCATCCGGCCTTCATTTCCCTTCAATCTGTTGCCTTTTAGTTAAATTTTCAAACAACTTTCACTTTATCATTAAAACAAAATGAAGTTGACTCAAAATCCGGTCATATTTTTATTTTTTTCTCATGATAATTTGCAGTAGTGTTTTAATTAGTTAACAAAATATAATAATAATAATATTGTTATTATTATCATCCTTTGTTTTTTCTACGAGGTGTGATCAAAAAGAAAGCACACCTGAATTTGTCGGGCACAGCGTGCCGTGTACACTCTAATTTCAATTTTTGTTGTTGTTGTTGCTTTAGTACACTCGTCACGATTATATGTTTTAGCATGAGTTGTTTTATTGTGAGATGCCTAAAGGTTAGACTCGTGTTATTATATTAAAGACAAATAATTGTCTGTGCAATAACTTACACCACTTATAAACTTTTTTTTGCCCAACTTGACTTACCGTACCCCACTGTCAACATTTCAAGAGTTTTTGAGCTCTTAATACAATTTTTTACGTAAATATCAATATAAACTCTCTGCTTTATTATTTTTTACAGCAAAAAATCACCGAGCACGCAAACACGTGTCTAACCTCGTTAACACATAAAAACAACATATGCTATATAGTCAAAACTGTGAATATGATCGTAACGAGTGTACCAATAACAACCAAACATTTTGAAATTAGAGTGTACAGAGCTCCCGGAATTCCAAAAGTGTTTATACTTTTTTGATCACACCTCGTATACTTGGGGGCCAGGTTATCCCAGTGACAACGTGCTTGCCTCTGGACTGGTAGATCCGGGGTTCTTTGATCTAACAGTGAGTAGAGCTGGTATACCTGCTCTGGTTATTCGATAGGTAAGTAAATGTGAGTATGACGTCCCTCGGAGAGGACGTTAAGCCGTCGGTCCCGCCAGGATCTAACAGTGAGTAGAGCTGGTATACCTGCTCTGGTTATTCGATAGGTGAGTAAATGTGAGTATGACGTCCCTCGGAGAGGACGTTAAGCCGTCGGTCCCGCCAGGATCTAACAGTGAGTAGAGCTGGTATACCTGCTCTGGTTATTCGATAGGTGAGTAAATGTGAGTATGACGTCCCTCGGAGAGGACGTTAAGCCGTCGGTCCCGCCAGGATCTAACAGTGAGTAGAGCTGGTATACCTGCTCTGGTTATTCGATAGGTGAGTAAATGTGAGTATGACGTCCCTCGGAGAGGACGTTAAGCCGTCGGTCCCGCCAGGATCTAACAGTGAGTAGACTGGTATACCTGCTCTGGTTATTCGATAGGTGAGTAAATGTGAGTATGACGTCCCTCGGAGAGGACGTTAAGCCGTCGGTCCCGCCAGGATCTAACAGTAGTAGACTGGTATACCTGCTCTGGTTATCGATAGGTGAGTAAATTGAGTATGAGTCCCTCGAGAGGACGTAACCGTCGGTCCCGCCAGGATCTAACAGTGAGTAACTGGTATACCTGCTCTGGTTATTCGATAGTGAGTAAATTGAGTATGATGTCCCTCGGAGAGGACGTTAAGCCGTCGGTCCCGCCAGGATCTAACAGTGAGTAGAGCTGGTATACCTGCTCTGGTTATCGATAGGTGAGTAAATTGAGTATGACGTCCCTCGGAGAGGACGTTAAGCCGTCGGTCCCGCCAGGATTAACAGTGAGTAGAGCTGGTATACCTGCTCTGGTTATTCGATAGGTGAGTAAATTGAGTATGAGTCCCTCGGAGAGGACGTTAAGCCGTCGGTCCCGCCAGGATCTAACAGTGAGTAGACTGGTATACCTGCTCTGGTTATTCGATAGGTGAGTAAATGTGAGTATGAGTCCCTCGGAGAGCGTTACGCGGTCCCGCCAGGATCTAACAGTGAGTAGAGCTGGTATACCTGCTCTGGTTATCGATAGGTGAGTAAATTGAGTATGACGTCCCTCGGAGAGGACGTTAAGCCGTCGGTCCCGCCAGGATCTAACAGTGAGTAGACTGGTATACCTGCTCTGGTTATTCGATAGGTGAGTAAATGTGAGTATGACGTCCCTCGGAGAGGACGTTAAGCCGTCGGTCCCGCCAGGATCTAACAGTGAGTAGAGCTGGTATACCTGCTCTGGTTATCGATAGGTGAGTAAATTGAGTATGACGTCCCTCGGAGAGGACGTTAAGCCGTCGGTCCCGCCAGGATCTAACAGTGAGTAAGCTGGTATACCTGCTCTGGTTATTCGATAGGTGAGTAAATTGAGTATGACGTCCCTCGGAGAGGACGTTAGCCGTCGGTCCCGCCAGGATCTAACAGTGAGTAGACTGGTATACCTGCTCTGGTTATTCGATAGGTGAGTAAATTGAGTATACGTCCCTCGGAGAGGACGTTAAGCGTCGGTCCCGCCAGGATCTAACAGTGAGTAGACTGTATACCTGCTCTGGTTATCGATAGGTGAGTAAATGTGAGTATACGTCCCTCGGAGAGGACGTTAAGCCGTCGGTCCCGCCAGGATCTAACAGTGAGTAGAGCTGGTATACCTGCTCTGGTTATTCGATGGTAGTAAATTGAGTATGACGTCCCTCGGAGAGGACGTTAAGCCGTCGGTCCGCCAGGATCTAACAGTGAGTAGAGCTGGTATACCTGCTCTGGTTATCGATAGGTGAGTAAATTGAGTATGTCCCTCGGAGAGGACGTTAAGCCGTCGGTCCCGCCAGGATCTAACAGTGAGTAGACTGGTATACCTGCTCTGGTTATCGATAGGTGAGTAAATGTGAGTATGACGTCCCTCGAGAGGACGTTAAGCCGTCGGTCCCGCCAGGATCTAACAGTGAGTAGAGCTGGTATACCTGCTCTGGTTATACGATAGGTGAGTAAATGTGAGTATGACGTCCCTCGGAGAGGACGTTAAGCCGTCGGTCCCGCCAGGATCTAACAGTGAGTAACTGGTATACCTGCTCTGGTTATTCGATAGGTGAGTAAATTGAGTATGACGTCCCTCGGAGAGGACGTTAAGCCGTCGGTCCCGCCAGGATCTAACAGTGAGTAGAGCTGGTATACCTGCTCTGGTTATTCGATAGGTGAGTAAATTGAGTATGACGTCCCTCGGAGAGGACGTTAAGCCGTCGGTCCCGCCAGGATCTAACAGTGAGTAACTGGTTACCTGCTCTGGTTATCGATAGGTGAGTAAATGTGAGTATGACGTCCCTCGGAAGGAGTTAAGCCGTCGGTCCCGCCAGGATCTAAAGTATACTGGTTACTGCTCTGGTTACAAGGTGAGTAAATGTAGTATGAGTCCCTGGAGAGACGTTAAGCCGTGGTCCAGATCTAACAGTGATAAGCTGGTATACCTGTTGTATCATAGTATAAATGTGAGTTGGTCCTCGGAGAGGACGTTAACTGTCCCAGATCTAACAGTATAACTGTTACTTGTTATGATAGTAGTAAATTATATATCCTGGAGAGGAGTTAAGGTCGTCCGCCGATTAAATGATAATGTAACTTTGTTATTCATAGGTGATAAATGTATATAGTCCTGGGAGGGTTAGCGTCGGTCCCCAGATCTAAATATAATGTATACTTCTGTTATCATAGGTTAAATGTATATATCCTGGAGAGGGTTAAGCGTCGGTCCGCCAGATCTAACAAGTAATGTATACTGTCTGGTTATCATAGTATAAATTGATTGATCTGGAGAGGACTTAAGCCGTCGTCCCGCCAGATTACATATAAGTGTATATTTGTTATTAGTGAGTAAATTGGTAACTCTGAGACTTAACGTGGTCGCAGATCTAATGTAACTGTATACTTTGTTATGTGGTGATAAATTGATATATCTCGAAGGGTTAACTGTCCGCAGATCAACATAGTAATGTATACTGCTTGGTTATCATAGTGAGTAAATTGAGTATAGTCCCTGGAGAGACTTAAGCGTCGGTCCGCAGATTACGTGAGTAATGTATACTGTTGGTTTTGTGGTTAAATTATTGATCCTGGAAGGAGTTACTCTCGCAGACTAAAGATATGTCTGTTTTGCAAATGTCAATTAGATGATCTGTGATAAGTGGCGCCATCTATGTGGTGTATACTTGTTATTATAGGTGAGTGTGTGGTCCTCGAGAATAGGCGATTAAATATAACTTATACCTTGTTATAAAGATTATATATCTGGAGAGAGAAGGTCGGTCGCCAGATTAAGTATATGTAATTTTATATAGGTGATAATGTATATAGCTGGAGGAGCCGTCGGTCCCCAGATCTAAATATAGTATATTTTATATAGATAATGGTATACTCTGGAGGGTAGCGTCGGTCGCCGATCTACATATATTATCTGTTGTATATATATAAATTATATGCTTAGAGGATTAAGCCTCCCGCAGATAATATAAGCTGTATATTTTTATAAGTGAGTAATGGTATTCCTTTTGAAGATTAGAGTGTACAGAGCTCCCGGCAATTCCAAAGTGTTTATATTTTTGATCACCCTCGTATACTTGGGGCCAGGTTATCCCAGTGATCAACGTGCTTGCCTCTGGACTGGTAGTAATCCGGGTTCTTTGATCTAACAGTGAGTAGAGCTGGTATACCTGCTCTGGTTATTACGATAGGTAAGTAAATGTGAGTATGACGTCCCTCGGAGAGGATCGTTAAGCCGTCAGGTCCCGCCAGGATCTAACAGTGAGTATGAGCTGGTATACCTGCTCTGGTTATTCGATAGGTGAGTAAATGTGAGTATGACGTTCCCTCTGAAGAGAGGACGTTAAGCCGTCGGTCCCGCCAGGATCTAACAGTGAGTAGAGCTGGTATACCTGCTCTGGTTATTCGATAGGTGAGTAAATGTGAGTATGACGTCCCTCGGAGAGGACGTTAAGCCGTCGGTCCCGCCAGGATCTAACAGTGAGTAGAGCTGGTATACCTGCTCTGGTTATTCGATAGGTGAGTAAATGTGAGTATGACGTCCCTCGGAGAGGACGTTAAGCCGTCGGTCCCGCCAGGATCTAACAGTGAGTAGATCTGGTATACCTGCTCTGGTTATACGATAGGTGAGTAAATGTGAGTATGACGTCCCTCGGAGAGGACGTTAAGCCGTCGGTCCCGCCAGGATCTAACAGTTAGTAGATCTGGTATACCTGCTCTGGTTATACGATAGATGAGTAAATATGAGTATGATGTCCCTCGGAGAGGACGTTAAGCCGTCGGTCCCGCCAGGATCTAACAGTGAGTAGAGCTGGTATACCTGCTCTGGTTATACGATAGATGAGTAAATATGAGTATGATGTCCCTCGGAGAGGACGTTAAGCCGTCGGTCCCGCCAGGATCTAACAGTGAGTAGAGCTGGTATACCTGCTCTGGTTATTCGATAGGTGAGTAAATATGAGTATGACGTCCCTCGGAGAGGACGTTAAGCCGTCGGTCCCGCCAGGATCTAACAGTGAGTAGATCTGGTATACCTGCTCTGGTTATTCGATAGGTGAGTAAATGTGAGTATGATGTCCCTCGGAGAGGACGTTAAGCCGTCGGTCCCGCCAGGATCTAACAGTGAGTAGATCTGGTATACCTGCTCTGGTTATTCGATAGGTGAGTAAATGTGAGTATGATGTCCCTCGGAGAGGACGTTAAGCCGTCGGTCCCGCCAGGATCTAACAGTGAGTAGAGCTGGTATACCTGCTCTGGTTATTCGATAGGTGAGTAAATGTGAGTATGATGTCCCTCGGAGAGGACGTTAAGCCGTCGGTCCCGCCAGGATCTAACAGTGAGTAGAGCTGGTATACCTGCTCTGGTTATTCGATAGGTGAGTAAATGTGAGTATGACGTCCCTCGGAGAGGACGTTAAGCCGTCGGTCCCGCCAGGATCTAACAGTGAGTAGAGCTGGTATACCTGCTCTGGTTATTCGATAGGTGAGTAAATATGAGTATGACGTCCCTCGGAGAGGACGTTAAGCCGTCGGTCCCGCCAGGATCTAACAGTGAGTAGAGCTGGTATACCTGCTCTGGTTATTCGATAGGTGAGTAAATGTGAGTATGACGTCCCTCGGAGAGGACGTTAAGCCGTCGGTCCCGCCAGGATCTAACAGTGAGTAGAGCTGGTATACCTGCTCTGGTTATACGATAGGTGAGTAAATATGAGTATGACGTCCCTCGGAGAGGACGTTAAGCCGTCGGTCCCGCCAGGATCTAACAGTGAGTAGAGCTGGTATACCTGCTCTGGTTATACGATAGGTGAGTAAATGTGAGTATGACGTCCCTCGGAGAGGACGTTAAGCCGTCGGTCCCGCCAGGATCTAACAGTGAGTAGAGCTGGTATACCTGCTCTGGTTATACGATAGGTGAGTAAATATGAGTATGACGTCCCTCGGAGAGGACGTTAAGCCGTCGGTCCCGCCAGGATCTAACAGTGAGTAGAGCTGGTATACCTGCTCTGGTTATTCGATAGGTGAGTAAATGTGAGTATGACGTCCCTCGGAGAGGACGTTAAGCCGTCGGTCCCGCCAGGATCTAACAGTGAGTAGAGCTGGTATACCTGCTCTGGTTATTCGATAGGTGAGTAAATATGAGTATGACGTCCCTCGGAGAGGACGTTAAGCCGTCGGTCCCGCCAGGATCTAACAGTGAGTAGAGCTGGTATACCTGCTCTGGTTATACGATAGGTGAGTAAATGTGAGTATGACGTCCCTCGGAGAGGACGTTAAGCCGTCGGTCCCGCCAGGATCTAACAGTGAGTAGAGCTGGTATACCTGCTCTGGTTATTCGATAGGTGAGTAAATGTGAGTATGACGTCCCTCGGAGAGGACGTTAAGCCGTCGGTCCCGCCAGGATCTAACAGTGAGTAGAGCTGGTATACCTGCTCTGGTTATTCGATAGGTGAGTAAATGATGAGTATGACGTCCCTCGGAGAGGACGTTAAGCCGTCGGTCCCGCCAGGATCTAACAGTGAGTAGAGCTGGTATACCTGCTCTGGTTATTCGATAGGTGAGTAAATGTGAGTATGACGTCCCTCGGAGAGGACGTTAAGCCGTCGGTCCCGCCAGGATCTAACAGTGAGTAGAGCTGGTATACCTGCTCTGGTTATTCGATAGGTGAGTAAATGTGAGTATGACGTCCCTCGGAGAGGACGTTAAGCCGTCGGTCCCGCCAGGATCTAACAGTGAGTAGAGCTGGTATACCTGCTCTGGTTATTCGATAGGTGAGTAAATGTGAGTATGACGTCCCTCGGAGAGGACGTTAAAGCCGTCGGTCCCGCCAGGATCTAACAGTGAGTAGAGCTGGTATACCTGCTCTGGTTATACGATAGGTGAGTAAATGTGAGTATGACGTCCCTCGGAGAGGACGTTAAGCCGTCGGTCCCGCCAGGATCTAACAGTGAGTAGAGCTGGTATACCTGCTCTGGTTATTCGATAGGTGAGTAAATGTGAGTATGATGTCCCTCGGAGAGGACGTTAAGCCGTCGGTCCCGCCAGGATCTAACAGTGAGTAGAGCTGGTATACCTGCTCTGGTTATACGATAGGTGAGTAAATGTGAGTATGACGTCCCTCGGAGAGGACGTTAAGCCGTCGGTCCCGCCAGGATCTAACAGTGAGTAGAGCTGTTATACCTGCTCTGGTTATTCGATAGGTGAGTAAATGTGAGTATGACGTCCCTCGGAGAGGATGTTAAGCCGTCCATCCTGTCAGGTAGTCGTTAAAGATTCCTACTGTACATGCACTTGAGTTAGGCAAAATTTGGTATCCCAATGTAGGATCAGACTTCTTTGTGTTGTATCACAGATGGCCAATGTCCATCTTATGTGTGTTGATATACTTTAATGTCTATATATAAAGTTCGTGAGTTTGTTTGTTTGTTTGTTCACCCATTTTTCGTAGAAATAGAGACCTGAAATTAAATATATATCATCTATAACCTGATTAATGTTCAATAAAAGAATGATCACTATATTCCTAAAATTGGAGCCAGGGTAGCAAGTGTCTTGCGTGCTCGCCTATGACAGTGGTACAAATGTATTATATATAAATGTAAAAATTTTTTTTAATTTAATATTTGCGTGTTATATACACTGTTAATAAAGTAAAGGCATGGAGCCAGGGTAGCCTGATGGCTTGCGTACTCTCCTACAACAGTAATGCAAATATATTATAAATAAATGTAATAATATTTTTTTTTTATTTTATATTTGCGCAATTTAAACACTGGTATTACATAATAACAAATCATATTAGGGGGTCAGGGTAGGTCAGTGGCTTGTGTACTCGCTTCGACTTTCTACAATATTATTTAATAATATTTCCCATTAGTAGGTCTGGGTAGCCTATAATATAAATATATATAATAAATTATTGCATTAGAGGTTAAAAATAAATTATTTTAGAAACAAACTTCAACACAACAGTCAGATAAAATATTAATGTTCTGCGGTAATATTATATAAAATATAAAGTTTGAGTTAGGCAAAATTTGGTATTCCTAATGTGGGATCAGTCTTCTTTGTGTTGTATCACAGAGGGCCAATATCCATCTTATAATATTGGTAAGCGGTAATATTATATAAAATAATGTTATTTTATGTTAGGTAAATAAATTGAATAATTGAATTTTCAAGTTTTGTTTGTTTTAAATATATTTCTTTGTTTATATAACTTGAATTGATGTTTCATATATTTATATGAGAAAACAAATGATTTCTTTTTACTTTCAAATGATTTTTATTTTGCTAAAAATACTTATTGTATCTATATCTTGAATCTTGTTAATAATACTATATAAAAAGCTTGGGTCATATGAGAATCTGTTTCCGTGCCTTAGTAACAAGAAACAACAGTTAAAATGATCCCTGTCAATCATGTTCAGTGAATTTATTTCAATAACTATTGTTATAATTTCTGAGAGAGACAAAGGGTCACTGGTAGTCGTCTTACATAAGCTCTTGTTCTATTGATTTATAAAATAGTATCTGTTGCACTGGTTACTGGGGTTACATGAAGTATTAACGGGAATTGTCTTGCCTTTAGTATTGAAGGTTATATGTTCGTATCTGTGTCATATCGTAGATTTTCTTGTAGAAGTTAGGAAATGTTTTGCTTCGAGTTTGTACGATGTCTATAGTCGTTAAAGATCGCTTATACTAAACATAAGCGAGGTATAATTCTGCTCCCGATGTAGAATCCACCAAGTAATGCTGCTCACCCATTACTGAAATGGCTGCTAAATAATAAATGAGCCACACTTTCCTCTCCTATAACAGCAGTAAAATAACAATGCTTATAACTTCTACATTATCTTTTTTTTTTTTTCTTACTATAAGGCAGGGTTTTGAAACTTATTTCGGTTTGGGGGCCGAAAACAGCTTAATCTGATCTCAAGCGGGCCAGACCAGTAAGCTAATTACAAAATTACAATGAACTAACAATAAGTCAAATTTTTCTTTGAATTAGTTACTTATTCTAATAATTAGTGCAAAGGAAAATAAGACAATTATAAAAATCTTTATTAAAATCCGACACTCTGTATCCAATGTTATCCATTTTGACAGAGATATTTTGCTGGTGAAGGTGCCAGGACAAAGGAAAAGTGGATAATACAGCGTGTACTAAAACACTGGTGGATAATATAAGAACTGCAGGTTTTAAAGGAAATTAGAGTAAACTGATTTATATATATACTAGCAAATGTACCCGTCTTTGACGGAATCAAAAATTCTATTATTCTTGGTATTCCAAAATATCAATTATAGTATTATACTAATACTATAATTAGAAGTTATAGAATAGTAGAAAACACCATTATTAGTACAGTGTTAAACAAATGCCTCTGTATACACTACATTAGCTGTCTGTCCTTCAGATTCATGGAAGAACAATCAGTTGAAACCTCTCACTATTGAGCAAGTAAACTACAGTTGACCATGTGAGAAAAACTTGGTTTCGCTAACTTGAATTCCTGCGTTAGATAAAGTCTCCCTTTGCGACTTAGTTAACGTCATTGCGAAATAGACTCTGAGGGGACCTTGCAATCATTTGAATGGAAACAGACAGTGGCTCTGAATCAATGGTATGCGTATGGTATACACACAGACTCCCCAATACCACATCCAGTCATTATGTCCGCCTCTATGGCATATCTGTGTAGAGCACGAACTCAGAGTCGTGTCCCGTTGCACAGTTTTTGGGTCACTCATGTTTCGTAACATCAAATTTGTTACTGCTATAAATTGCAGCATCATTGGTGCACCTACTTTAAGTTTTTACTCATGAGCAGGCAGTCCAGGAGAAATAAATTCAGAGTCAAGAAATTCAATTAGATAATGAACTGCTTCTTCATCACTAATCCAATCTCTTTACTGATTTGTAAGTTCTTTCCTCGGCTTCATATAGCGTAAGAACTTTGTTGATTTCTCATGCCTGTTCATATTAAGAGTTGAGAATTGCTCGTTTACAAAACTATTTATTCGTATTAGATAGTACATCCTCAACTCTGGGAAACTCTGGTACCTTTTCAAAGATGTCAAATACGCAATATATTCATATGCTCAATTGAAATTAAAATCAAGTAACAATACCTACTTGCCACACCTGTGTATTTTCAAAACAAACTTGTCTGTGAAGTTAGGAAAATACAGCTAAAAGCCCCATAACTTCGCTTCTGTACTGAATTAATAATCTATTTAGAGCCCATATTTTAAGTTAGGCACACACAAATCCAGTGTCAATGTTTCAGCTCGCTATGTCTTATGGTGGCTGAGTTTACTTGTGACAAACATTTTTTCGTTAAACGTCCATAACTTCACTTCTACGTTGAATTTCCAATCAATTCATAGCCTATATTTTAAGTTAGACCTACACAAATCTACTGTAAAAGTTTCAGCTTTATATGTCTTATGGTAGCTGAGTTTACCTGTGACAAAGTTTTGCGGACAAACCGACAGAAATTTTTCTAAGGGTGGATTCGGTTTCTCCAATGTATGAAACGTAAAGAAAACTTGAAATGAGTCAGTTCTAAGCAATGTACAGACAAAATCATTATTTTATTTATAAAGATACGAGTATATATATATATATACTCGTATATATATATATTTATTTCTACTCTTTTATTCTAACCGCTTGTTTCTTTTTCTTTATTGACCTTTGACCTTCTCTTTATATTAACCTGTACTATCCTTTTAATCTATTTATAGCAATGACTAAGCATGAGTCATCGATTTTAATTTAACATGTCACTTGGCCAACTCCTTTTCCAGTTGAACCCTGTTAGCAGGAGGTTAGTTCGTAGGATCGAATCTCTCAGTCTTAAGATCGTGAATGCCGAGACTGCGGTTGATTTTAATGATACCTGTTTAAAAGAGGATCTGCTGCCTATTTGTACCAATATATATATATATATATATATATATATATATATATATATATATATAACGTGGTTCCACGAGTTACTCTGGAGGCCAGTAGTAGTTTGCTTCTCAACGCGAGTACTTCGCACTTCTTCCCGATGACGACGGATGTCGAAATATCGAAGTGAGTTCTGTAGTGTCTTTCTGTGTTCTTTTCTATGTGTTAAAGTGTATATATATATATATATATATATATATATATATAATGCAGATTTATCCCCCGGGCAGGATCGAACCCCCAGGTGGGCCCGCGAGCCGTAAGTTTGACACTGTGCTATAAGGTATATTGATATTGAAAAACATATTCTAACGTAGTGCAATCACTTATTATGTGGTATTTACTCATTGTAGGGTAAAAAGATAATGAAATGGTCTACACGTGTAAAAATTTAATAGTATAAATAACGCGTTTCGAACATGTAGTGTTCTTCCTCAGACATTAACTAAAAAATACAATGACACCAGATAGTTATCTATGGTGTACAGTAAATATGGTACAAAATAAAATAAAATAAGGAAGAGAATACGAACCTAAGGGTGAGTGTCGGTGGAACAACTGACTGGGAATAGGATGGACCCCATAAAACAGATGTACCCCATACCCTATCCACGTAGGTAGGGTATGAAATATCTGTTTCATAGTACAAGGCAGGTACATTTCATTGTTATTTTTTTTCCTAAAGGCTCAGCCTAACCTTTATGTTCTATTTTGTGTGCCCACTTCTAAGTGTGTAATTCTCATTCAAAAATTGTCCAAGCAGTTAATGTTAATGACATATGACAGAAATTTTGTCAGAAAATGTTACAGTGTGGTATTTACTCATATTCCATATAGTGTGGGGATTTCAATTTTTTTTTTGGAGAGGAGACATAATTTTTGAAATTCCCGAGATATGTTTTTGCTAAACAACTAGTAAATTCAAAAAATTATTTATGAATGTGATATCACCACAAATGTTGTAGTTTGTATGATCGTAGAACTCGGGATCTACGAGTCCTGAGGCGAGCAGGTTTCCACTGGGCTACGCTGGCCACTTGTTAACACTAAGTTTAATTTAATTAAACATAATATATGTGATTTATTGAATTTAATTGTTGAAGAATGGATAGAATATCGTCGAATTTAGATCTTTCATGCGCGATTATTGTAACTTTTGTTCAATTGATATTATGATTATCATTATTTATATGCAAAAATGAGGCATATATTGATTTGCTGGTGTTAGGGAATATTTATGTTGTTTAACACGCAAGTTAAAGACTTGCTACTCTTACATATGTATATATTTTATTTTCATGACCACATTTGCAGGGAGTTTTATTATAAATACTGCTATACTGCAGTATAAGTTTTCAATTGTCTCCAGGGAGAGCTTGTATTTTACTTATTATATTAGCTATTAATATCAGTAAAAACATTGTTAACGTTATAAATGGGTTCAATGAGCTGAGGGAATGAGGCCAACGAATCATTATATGGCAAATCTATGACAATTGATTATAAAAGTATTTCCTATCATTTTTCATGGGAATATTTTCTTTTTTAAAAGCGTCTTTTAAAGTTTCGTCAATATAAAAGGTGGAAGGGTATTCATTGAAATGAACACTAGAAAATGTTGTAAATATCATACTTTAAGAATTCAATGGAGTGAGTAACAAAAATGTATTCCTCTATTCTTATTTTTAATATTTTCGTTAGAGTTGGGTAATGTTAGTATAATGTTAAAAGGAAATGAAGAAAGTAAAAGAGCTTTAGATAGAATGGGCAGAATAACTGTGGACACAAGCAAATACATCGGTTTTGTTCGAGTATCAGGTTTTTATTATGAGATACTGAATATTTATAAGAAGATGAAAAGTTCCAAACCAGACATTAAAAGTAAAGGTAATACATAAATGAAAATATATTTAATAAGTTAAAATCTGTTAACTCTAGACTTGAGAAATCTCAAGATGAATTCTGTGATGTATATTTTGTCGGAGTATCAAAGGATTGTATTAAGCATGGGTTAATCGCTTAATATAATTAATTAATTAATTAATATTAAGTCTATGGCTTTAGATGTTGATTTGGCGTTTGTGTCGATACATTCAGACTGTTGAAAGTCGTTTCTTATACAAAGCCGTTAGACCAGTTGGTTTGAACACTGGGCGTGTCCAGTTGGGTTTTGATATTACACTGACGATTGAATGGAGAGAGAGAGAGAGAGAGAGAGATTGAGTGAGAGAGAGAGAGAGAGAGAGGAGAGTAGCGCACGTGGTGCTGGCGAGACACGTCTGTAACGCCCCCGGGGGCACCAGACTGCTGGGAGGCGGTGCGTATTGATCCCGCCTCCCCCACACTGACACCGTTTCGCACAAAGTTGACCTATCGTCATCTAAAGCTCTTTTTAGTTTCTTCATTTCCTTTTAACATTATGCTAACTACAATATTGATTCAGTCATCTATGATAATTGTACCCATTTGGTTATATACTGTAAAATAGTCTAATAATTACATATAATAACATATTAATCTAGAAAGCTGTGGTTTACTCAGACCTCATTATATGCTTCTGGCAATTTCATTATTCATTTTCTTTAATTTTGTTAATTAATTATGATATTTACTCTACGATTAGATAACTTATTGACTCATCACAGCGTTACATGTTATAAAATGGAAAATAAACGTATATATATAAATCAAAATATTAAAACGGTCCAAACCGGACAGATATATAAATGAAAAAAGACCGCTCGCTTCTTCTATTTGTTGTCTTTTTTCATTCATATATATTGTTAAAAATAGCAGCAACTTCTGCTACTTTTAACAATATTTGCATACAAGAAGAGTTGCAGCCGATTTACACCAATATATATATATATATAAATATATAATATAAATTATATATATAATATGAATTTTATATATATATCTATATATATCAGCTCAAAAACGAAGAAAAGCACACACAGAGAAAGAGACACACTTACAAATTCAAATTTTTGGAAACCCAGGGTTTCCTGCCGTCGCCCATTCTCTTTTCTCCTGAAGACGGATCATCCGAAAATTTGAGTTTGTAAGTGTGTCTCTTGCTCTGTGTGTTGCTTTTCTTCGTTTTTGATTTGATTCGCATCAAGTTTGGATTGTTTTTTTTCGAATTTTAACTGATATGTATATATAGTGTCGGATATAAATAGTATCAGAATGTCTATATATGAAAGAAAAAGTTTGATATGACCAAAATAAATATATACATAACTGCAGTTGGGTTTTTGACTCTGACGAAGACCGCTTGTTACGGTTGAAAGATCTTAGTATTGCTTTCCCATTTTCTTATTGCGGTTTGATCATTGATTGTTATTTCACGTGTTTACGTGAAATCTATATATATATATATATATATATATATATATATATATATGGTGTGTCTTGTATGTGTAACTTTTTATATTCTATTGTTGTATATAAGTCTTTTATATTATAAACTGTGGGTGTCATGTTACGTACATCAAAAATTAAACTTTTCGTTAGGACTATTATAAAACATGCAAAGAACACAAAAAAAGACAATTTTTGGAAAAAGAATAACCAAGAAAGATATTCTTTTGACTTGAAAGAAGAGAGTACACTCCGCATTCATGAGTGTTAAGCTACAGTCTTGACCATCAAACGCCAGGGGCAAAAATGGATAGAAGAGAATAAAAGGGGTTAAATGTAAAAAAATAAATTGAAATTATTTAGTAAATAAATAAAAGTATGCATAAACTGTAAGTAAAAAAAAAACTTACTCAAGAAGGAGAGATTATGAAACAAGTAGTGTAAATATTTAAATTAATAAAAAGCGGATTTTTAGTGGCTTCAAGTAAACAAATGTGTCCCTCTTTAGAATTATCGAAGGAAGATTGGTAGTTATATTGGGGTCTGGTAAAGGATTTGCACACGGAAACAGTGACAAAACCATGATTATGAAGGTGAGGAAAGGGATATTAAGTTTTCACCACACGGTTAATATGTTTTTTCTCACTGTCATGAGTAAATACCACACAGTAACTGCTTGCAGAGCTCATGGCCATGAAGTTTCAAAAGTGGATGGCAGTAGGTTGGTTACTGCACTGGTTGATGGAAGCCTTGTCACAACTCATAGGAAGGCATAGGTTTAGTAGAAGGCTAGCCAACAAACCATTTCTAATTCTGAGTATAGTTGACTCGTTGATACAGATACGGAATGTGCAGTAGTTTTTGAAAAGGTAGGATAAATATTGATTGCTCAGGATGAAAGTGAAATTAGGATTGGTATTGATGACAAGGCAAGTCTGATAGATATTCTGCCAACACTGTTACGTATCTTGAGGAGAAAATGTCTTAATTGGCTTTGAAATTAACAGAAATCATTACACAGAAAGGCATTCTTTTCAAAAAAAAAAAAAAAAAGAAGAAAAAAAAGTTAGTCAAATTGTTGGAAGGATTGAGAGAAGGAATTCTGAGAGGATATATCTCAGAGCTTCAGAACCATCATAGGGCTTCTTATTAATGTATTTGCAATGACGAAAAGAGGATAATCAATAAACAGGACCAATATCGATTGGCTTGTACTATCCCTGGACAGAGTCAAAAAACGTGTCAGAAATGTTTAGAAAGTATCTTTCAAAAAGCGGAATAAAAAAAGTTTTATGGTATTTCGAAGGTAGTATGAAATACCAGGATTATAATTTCTTTGTGCCAGCTTTATTGTTGTAGATTTTTTTTGCGATGTTGTAAAAGAACGATTCCAATTGCTTTTCTTCATGGCATCTTAATTTTTAGTCAAAAAAAAAAAAAGGTTCTCAGGAGTTGTTAATTTAAGGAAAATCAATAATTGTCTGGGTAAATTGGCAGTTTAGTCATGATATCAAAAACTTTGGCAAAGTGAAAGAAGTGAGTGAAATCTCATTCATAAAGTCAATATAGTAACAAAGTGAAGAAAACAATAGAGGAAAAATAGTAAAAAATAAATGAAGGGGTGTCTGGAAGAGAGTGTATGTCTGGTCTCATCGATTTTATGGGGGGAGCCAGCGATTTAATCTTCGCGCCTCGACTGCAGTAGTAAAAAAAAAAACAACTGAAATGGCACAGCACCAGTTTCAGATGGCAAAAAAAAAATCTGAAGTGGTCTACACTGAACTTTAGTGTTGGGGTAATCCGTTTCCCACTCTCTTTTTTCCTGAAGACGGATTATACGAAAATTTGAGTTAGTAATTGTGTCTCTTTCTCTGTGAGTTAGTAATCTTCGTTTTTGAACTTTTTTGTGTCCAGTTTTGACCGGCTTTCCGATTTTAAAGTGAATTTATATATATATATATATATATATATATAAAGATCAAGCCACAATATGGAATTAGAAAAAGAAGACTAAGATCTTTCAACCACAACAAGTGGTCTTCGTCAAAGTAAAATACCCAACTGACTCAGTTGTGTTTTTGACTCTGACGAAGACCGCTTGTTACGGTTGAAAGATCTTAGTCTTTTTTTCCCCATTTCATATTGTGGTATGATCACATATATATATATATATAAAAAGATTCCACATAAACACGTGAAACAACAATCAGTGATCAAACCACAATAAGAAATGGGAAAACAAGACTAAGATCTTTCAACCGTAACTCTTTGACTCTGACGAAGACGGCTTGTTACGGTTGAAAGATCTTAGTCTTGATTTCCCATTTCTTATTGTGGTTTGATCATATATATATATATGGTCAATGATCAAACCACAGTATGAAAATTTTCCAATTTTCATATTGTGGTTTGATCATTTATTGTTATTTCACATGTTTATGTGAAATCTTTTTATATATATGGGTGTATACCCATATGGGTGTATATTGCATGGGCAATGTTGCTCCGAACAATAGAATTCTTTTCTTTGTCATCGTTTTCTTTCGTCATCATCGTTGAATATGTGGCAAATGATTAAATCTTTCTAATGGTTTGAAGGGTAGTGTTGTTTCAACAGTATTAAAAAATCAGTAAAGTGCAATTTATTTATACTATATAAAGGTTTATAAAAACCAACATTATATGACAATTGGGGTAGAAATTATGTTATTAAAGGAACTAATGATGATGACGTGTTTGAGTGTATTGTAAGACTGAAGCAGTTCACGGCTGTAGTGCATTATCATGACTGTCACGTTCTTATCAAAGAGACAAAGTGTGCATTTTGAGCATGAAACACTCGCTAAAACATTTCGAATAACAGCATCCTTTGCAAGTGTGCCAACATTCAAATGAGAGACTGTAAGATGATTTTTTTTTTAAAAAAAATTCTTGAAATAGGGGACCATAGTATCAGAAATAATTGGCTTCTTAATTATTAGTCCAGTGTTCCAGAGATCTGAGAGTATATATGTACTATCATATGGAAAGCTTTTTAAGTTTTCATAACTGAAATAACACAAAATAAATTCAAAAACATATTCATTGTTACTGATAAGTATGTGGAGTAGAGAGGCGAAATCCCATGAAACCAAGTTAGTGTTAAACTGTCAAGTGGTGAAGTAGAAGCCATTTCCCTAGGGGTGTCTTACTGTTAACTGAGACGTTGACAAATGGCTCCATCTATCCTTTTAAACTGCAAAGGTTGAACAAATTTTTAATATTTAAAATTTATTATTTCAAATATAATTTTAAATGTTAAGATATTTAAAATTTTTAAACTAAGCAATATCGTATAAAACTTAATTTATAATCATCCAAGTTATTAGTAAACATATCTACATGTAGTGGAATATTTACTGCTTGTATCATTCATTATTCAAATCGTGAAAAAAAGTACCCAAATTTTCATTCCGATTTCCAGTGGCTAGGGTAGCTCAGTGGCAAAGTGCTCGCCTGTGGACTGGTAGATCCGGGGTTCAATACCACTGTGATAGTCTATTTATTCACATGGGAGATGAATAAATCTGGACACTCAGAATTTCATTCCTCTTAGTAGATAGGCTAAGCATGATAAAATTATATGTGATTTCCAATGGCTAGGGTAGCCCAGTTGCAAATTGCTCGCCTGTGGACTGGTAGATCCGGGGTTCAATACTATGGCCTTGGTTTCTTCACGTGGGAGGTAAAACAATCTGAGACCTTCTTCCTCTAAAGAGGAAATTAACGTTCAATGGCCGTACGTGATTTCCGAGCTGTACGTTAATCATCGGTTACTGGAGTTAAAGATCCCTACTCTAAATACACTTGAGTTAGGCAGAATTTAGGACTCCTAATGTAGAATGTTCATTGTGTTGTATTATAAAGTACTAATGTTTGGTAAATGTGTGTTCTCTTCTGAGATTGTTTCTGCAATAAAACTATGTGATTTTCAATGAGCTATTATTTTAGAATTATTTTAGCCATAAAAAGGTCCGAATCAGTTTCAATAGACATTACGATGAGTTAATTCAAAAGCATATACATATGTTGTAGTTGTAATTGCTTACTGATAATGTAATAGCCTTTCTGCAGACAACTTTTCACTGATGGGACTACTATTCACTGATATACCATAATATTGACTTGGAAAATAATGAAAGGATAAAAATAATGTTCAGGTAGTGCATTGTGAAATAACTGGAGGCTCTATGAAAATGTTAAGTATTACACCAGACCATATCAGCAGGTCCTAGTGAGGAACGTGTACTGAAGTCAGCTAAGGATAGTGAAACATCTACAGGGTGAAACGGATTCCAAAAACAAATGGTCTGACTCATTCAAAAAAGATAAAGCAAATCATCAAAGATTGCTATACATTTAGTAAACCTATACTTAAACATGCAATTAGATTTTAATGTAAGAAGTCTGAGTAATATTGAAATCAAGTTGAGGCTTGAATGACCTTTCCTCTCGTAGTATCCGTGACCTTTGAGGTCACTCACCGACCTGCATGTCTCAAGAGTTTGTTCATTCAACCCCTTTACCCCTCAACCCCTCTTACTCCATTGTATTTACCATGGAAATAGAGTGTCAACGTGTTAGCCGTGACATAGTAGCAGTGGTGTTGAAGCATGAAAATATGAAGCGATTGTGGGGAAAATAGTAAAAAAAAGGTTTAGTAATCATTGAATTGTCTCTCAAGCAGACCGTGCTTGAATAAATTAATATTAAAATAAGAATAAATCTTTTATTGACTTATTTGTCTATCATCGTGCTCATTGAGAGGTTACTAACAATGAAGTAAAATGAAAGTAGATTAAATGATACTAAGAGTAATAAAAATAACATTTTTATGCTAAAGTACTGCTTCAAGACTTCCAGAGAGATGTGTTTCTAAATCAGGACTTGCTATTTGCTGAACTACACTTTAGTTCAGGGATGGCGAACCAGATACCCGCGGGTCACAACTGACCCACCACTCATATTTTAGTGACCCAAGTCGTTCGTTCTATGTTGATGTTTGTGCAAAACTAAACAAATATTTTTTTTTTTTGCTATGGCAAGTGCTTTTCGTTTACCTATTAACGAGCAGAGGCAACTAATGCGTAAAGTTGCCAATTTAGCATTTATTATGGTGGATTTAGCACATTGCAATGAAATATAGCACCATGAAATGTATATTTTTCTATTTAAAGTATATGTACTAGTGTTTTTTTGTTTTAGTTCTGCATCATAAAATTGTTTTTCTTATCTATAATAGATAGGTTAGCTGCGCATTTATTTGCTTTTTGCTTAGCATTTTCTCTATGAAAATATTTGGCAACACTGCTTGGGCGCTGTTAGCCAGTTGTTTTTTGGCAGTCGTAAGCGGCGATGTGTACGAATTTGCTTCTCGTTTTAAGTCAAGATTTTCCTGCCTGCATCTGTGCATACTTACGTGAAAAATATCAAGCCCTGAAGATGTTTAGAAATATAGAAGACACGTCGGCTAGAAGGCGTTTTGTTTTGAGAATTTTTTTGTTGCTGGACCAAACCTTGGTAAAGAATCATATTTTAGAATATGTATATGACGTTACTTGGAGTTGAAGGTCGGATTGGACCGATCAGGACACTTGTTGGTAGACTGCTTCCTGAGGTACTCACTGAGAACTCTTTTCTTATGCTAAGGTCAGCTGACTCTTCAGATCCGAGTATACTTCCTCTCTGGTCGCCGAGAGAAAAAGAAATCTGCTTCGACCATATTCTTGTTAGCAGACAATCATTCTTCTTTCTTCTTCTGCAGTTGTTTAAACCGCACCACTGTTGGTCACTACAGGATATCCTACTCTTGTGGGACATCCTAAGGCAAAAACCCATAGACTCTTTACAATCAGTTTGTTCAATAACTCTGAGTTACTGTGGTATTGAGAAATATTGTCGTAAAAATATGTATGTATAATTAAAATTCAAAGTTTTCTTATTTCAACCACATATATTCTACATTATTTTTCTTTATCAAGGTTTCGTCCAGAGTCAAAAAATTCTCAAATAAACACCATTAAGCCAACGTTTCATCTATATTTTTAAACATCTTCAGGTCTAGAAAGATTTTACTTTATTAGTTGATATTCTAATCAGTTGTAGTGTAGTTCCTGAAATGAAAAATACCAAGCCCTGGAGATGTATAGAAATATTAACAAAACGTTGACTTAAAAGCTTTTTTTCGATAATTCTTTGACTCTGGACCAAACCTCGATAAAGAAAAATAGTATATCAATTAAAATTACAACTGAGAAACAGAAAAAAAAGTGTTTCACGATTCTAGCGCCCACGATTCTCGATCATATCGGTTACACGCCGTAGATAAACAGTGACCGATAAAATATATATATAAACACTTCACTAAACTAAATTTATAGAAAGAAAACACATACAAGGGATTACTAAAACTCACTACTATATTTCAACTACATCGTCATCAGATTGAAAGATGTTAGCCGCTTCTGTGTCATTTCTACATCAATTTGATTCTTCAATTATTAAATGTTCCTTATTTCGTTATTTGGACAGCATTTTTGTTACCGTTAGGCAGATATTGTTAATACATCTCTAGTTTATACGAGTATGTATTTCTATTTGTAGTTGGTAATATAGAGTTGGCTCTCATTAAGATATATGTATCCATCTGGAAGTGCAATTTAATTATGTATAGCATTCATTTTGTGTACCTGCCTAAAATTTGTTTCGGGTTGTTAATTTTTTTAGTCTGCACTAAATTAATATTTCTTTTAGTCAGTTATTTTCATTTTCAATATTAGTTGATGTTTTTTTTTAAGTTTATAATTTTTTCACAATAAACTGCATTTAGACAGTGTTGAATTCAATTTGAAATATGTTCAGTTTCCTCTGAATGATTGAGAGATTGTTGCGTGGATTAATGTTACTATAAAGGGTTGTTGGAAGCTCGGAGAGCTTTAAAGGATGTTGAGAGATGGAGAGAAGTGCTCGCATTGTTCTCTAAACAAGTAAATCTATCAAAAACTAGACATGTCGCCCCAAAACGTCAGTCAAGAAATATAAAAAGAGTAGCGATTTTCTATTTGCTAGTTGAAAAAGCAGCGGTCATTGATTGATGTGGAAGAAGGTAGTTTGGCGGCGAGTGAGACTTGTTCAGCAGACACGCTGTAGCGGTGGGGTGTGGGGTCTCGGCTGGGCTGCTCGGCAGGTCGGAGGCCTGCCTGTACGAGAAGGCAAGCAGGCGCGTATTGATCCTTGAGCCCCGCCGCCACCCGACAGTCATCCCAAATCAACACCACCTCCTAACGGCTCTCTCTCCCCTCTCTCTAGCTGATTCATCTCTTTTGTCAAAGGTCAAACTTCAAATCCCTCTGACCCACTAATTATACTTATGGCGATCTTTCAAACATATCAGAAATTGAAAAATATTCACCTTACTACGTACATAATAAAATCATTTCATATATATATATATATATATATATATATATATATATATATATATATATATATATAACAAGTAAAAGAAACGGTCTAGCGGACTTTTTTAAATAAAATAAATTCAAAACGAAGGAAACTCACAGAAAGACACAGACATAACTCACATCATGATGTGAGTTATGTCTGTGACTTTCTGTGTGTTTCATCGTTTTGAATTTATTATATATATATATATATATATATAGTGTTCAACTGAATTGCCTTAATCAAACAAACCTTTCTTTGTTTATACCTTTGAATTGGCAATTCAGTTTAACATAATTTGTATAAAAGAAGGTCTGCTTCCTATTTATACTAATATAATAAATATATATATACTTTTTCGAAGAAAATACTATCCGAAATGGACAAATACAGTTCAATGTACATAAAGAAACATAGAGAAATTAAAAACACATATTTAAGTCTCTAATTTTCGGTTTGAACCGTCTTCAGGAGAGGTAAGAGAGGGAAACCAAGCGCACTGGTACAGAGACGGTTGGAGGTTGGTCTGTACCAGTGCGCTTGGTTTCCCTCTCTTACCTCTCCTGAAGACGGTTCAACCGAAAATTAGAGACTTAAATATGTGTTTTTAATTTCTCTATGTTTCTTTATGTACATTGAACTAGATATATATATATATATAAAAAGATTTCACAAAAACACGTGAAACAACAATCAATGATCAAACCACAAAAAGAAATGGGAAAACAAGACTAAGATCTTTCAACCGTAACAAGCGGTCTTCGTCAGAGTCAAAAACCCAACTGACTCTTCAAAACTAATAAACCGTAAATATGGCATATTATTTAATCAAACCTGTATATATATATATATATCAATGATTAAATCACAATAAGAAATGAGAAAAAAAGACTAAGGTTTTTCAACTGTAACGTACCGTCAGATCTGACGATACCGTATTCTGACGTACCGTCAGATCAGTTAGGTTTTGACTCTGACGAAGACAGCTTGTTACGGTTGAAAGATCTTAGTCTTTTTTTACCATTTCTTATTGTGGTTTGATCATTGGTTGTTATTTCAAGTGTTAATTGTGAAATCTTATTATATATATATATATATATATATATATATATAGAAAATTGTCACAATAACACGTGATATAAATATTCAGGTAACTCACCACAAATTAAAGAAGATAGTCGCTCTAAGGCCTTTCGCGTTCACGTCGTCAGAGAGCAAGTGAATACAAGTTGTAAGCAGGTTATGAATTTTGATTTAAAGAAGGAGTAAGATTGGCATTATTGACAGTATTTTTCCCTATAACTGTTGAAATAGTCTTGATTTGTTTGATAATTCCTTCAATTAGAAATTCATCTAATTTAAAAAGGCCTGGACTAGTGTTGACCAAGCTCTTAGAAAAGTCTTTTATGAGGGCGCTTTCAACAATGTTTCTTCTTCTTTCACATGACAAGAGAGGAACGTTTCCTCTTTTGTAAGTGAGGAACGTTTTTCAAGAAGGAATTTGCTGGTGGTTCCCTACAGCCCATGTATAAAAGACATTCCATATTTGTTCAAGAAGCTAGATATCTTAGTTACATTTAGTAGTGGTGGTAATTTGTCAAATAGACTTGTCCATAACTCTAAAAGAAGCCGAAAAAACTGTTGTGTATACAGAATTCCTTGCAAGGATTGCGAGTTGGCTTATATTGGACAGACGGGAAAAGGAATGGATACAAGGATTAAGCAACATCAGTATTCAGTTAGAAGACAAGATGATAAAAGTGCCTTGTTCCTACACATTAGAGACAAAAATCACATAATTAACTGGGAAGAAGCAAAGGAGTTGGTTGTTATGTCATGTGAAAGAAGAAGAAACATTGTTGAAAGCGCCCTCATAAAAGACTTTTCTAAGAGCTTGGTCAACACTAGTCCAGGCCTTTTTAAATTAGATGAATTTCTAATTGAAGGAATTATCAAACAAATCAAGACTATTTCAACAGTTATAGGGAAAAATACTGTCAATAATGCCAATCTTACTCCTTCTTTAAATCAAAATTCATAACCTGCTTACAACTTGTATTCACTTGCTCTCTGACGACGTGAACGCGAAAGGCCTTAGAGCGACTATCTTCTTTAATTTGTGGTGAGTTACCTGAATATATATATATATATATATATATATATATATATATATATACCCATAAGATGAAACGATTCTTGAACTGAATAAACTAGAATTTTCAAAAGAACACACAGAAATGCGTATGAATTATGACGGGTCGTCCGTTGGGAAACGCAGGTGACCTTCCCGTTTCTACTCATGCCAGTTTTCACAGACTGTTTCCTTGTACAGGTCCTAAAATAGATTGATGAGACCAATTTGAAAATCACTCTGAGAGCTTCAGAAGAAGCACTTTAATAATATAAATCTAGAGTTGGTCAGTTTTCAAGATTGAAATCAAACTCTCAAATACCTATAATTTGATATATATATATATATATATATATATATATATAAAGATTTCACATAAACACGTGAAATAACAATCAATGATCAAACCACAATATGAAATGGGAAAAGGAGACTGAGATGTTTCAACCGTAACAAGCGGTCTTCGTCAGTGTCAAAAATCCAACTCAAGTGGACAATGTTTACAAGTGGACAACTCAAGTTGAGTTTTTGACTCTTACGAAGACCGCTTGTTATGATTGAAAGATTTTAATCTTGTTTTCCCATTTCATATTGTGGTTTGATCATTGATATATATATATATATAAATCAAAATATTAAAACGGTCCAAACCGGACAGATATATAAATGAAAAAAGACAACAAATAGAAGAAGCGAGAAAACTTACTGGGTCGATATTTCGAACTGAAGTTCGTCGTCAGGGAGAAGAAGGGAAGAAGAAGGGAAGAGGAAGAGGCACGTGCGTCCACTCGTACAAGCAGAGGGCTACTGAGGGCTCCAGGCGGCGGTCACCAGTTGTAGTATCTCGAGGCGCTGCAGGCTAATCCCCCGTGAACGACACCATTCCACCACGAGCGAACACGCGTACCGTATAAGTCGGAAAAAGGTAGAAAGGAGGACAGAAGTGGCGAAGAGGAAGAGGAGAAAGAGAGTGAGGGAAAAAATATATATATATATAAATAGCAATAAATTTAAAAAAAAAAAAAAAAAAAAACACACAACTTTAACGTTTGAGATTGAGGCCAGGTGGGGAGCGGGCATTAAGTAACCAAATGTGAGCCTCCTCAGAGGCTCTCAAAGTTAACCTTTTCTCATCTTTTGCAACTACTTTGAGAATTTGTACTGTGAAGCAGTCATTAAAAGTAATTATTAAAGTATTGATATATATATCAATGATTAAATCACAATAAGAAATGAGAAAAAAAGACTAAGGTTTTTCAACTGTAACGTACCGTCAGATCTGACGATACCGTATTCTGACGTACCGTCAGATCAGTTAGGTTTTGACTCTGACGAAGACAGCTTGTTACGGTTGAAAGATCTTAGTCTTTTTTTACCATTTCTTATTGTGGTTTGATCATTGGTTGTTATTTCAAGTGTTAATTGTGAAATCTTATTTATATATATATATATAGAAAATTGTCACAATAACACGTGATATAAATATTCAGGTAACTCACCACAAATTAAAGAAGATAGTCGCTCTGAGGTCTTTCATTTTCACGTCGTCAGAGAGCAAGTGAATACAAGTTGTAGGCAGGTTATGAATTTTGATTTAAAGTTCCAACTTTAAATTAAAATGCATAACGTGCCTACAACTTGTATTCATTTGCTCTCTGACGACGTGAAAACGAATGGCCTCAGAGCGACTATCTTCATTTATTTGTGGTGAGTTACCTGAATATATATATATCAATGATGAAACCACAATAAGAAATGGGGAAACAAGACTAAGATCTTTCAACCGGCAGGACAGATTACACTTAAAATAAACTATAACATAGACACATAGACAGAAACATAACAAAGACTCACTTTATAGTATGTTATTGGTTTGAAAGGGAAATGATCATTTGAGAGTTTGATTTGGACCTGACAAAGTCCAGATTTATTTAATTTCATTAAATAGATGTTATTTATTGTAGCCCTTGTAATAATTGTTCTTATGGTAGTGGACGAGTTTTACGAAAAAAATGACTTTTTAAACAGTCTTAAACGAAAAAAAAAAGAAGTATTAAAAGATAAAGAGGGATGGATGGTGAATGCGTGGCCAAGTGGGCGTGGACGGCCGGCAGATCGTGGAGTGGGATTGGGAGCTCGTGCTTGGTCGAGTGGCTGTGTCCTCATTGCCTGGGCCTGCTACACTGCTACCATGCCTGACGTCACACGTCTCCAACTCGCTTACACTGGCCAATCTATCCTGCTAACCTATATCAGATATATAACCTATACAGCAGTCACTAACATATATATGCCAAAAGAAGAAACAAGATTACAATATATACAATTATTTCACACAAAACAAAAGTAAGCAAATTAAAATTAAGAGAAAGTCGTAATTATCCAGCAGTTTATAAATTAATTTACGGTTAATAAAATAATTTATGTATATCTATCTATCTATCTATCTATATATATATATATGATCAAACCACCATAAGAAATGGGAAAACAAGACTAAGATCTTTCAACCGTAACAAGCGGTCCTCGTCAGAGTCAAAAACCCAACTCAGTTGGGTTTTTGACTCTGACGAGGACCGCTTGTTACGGTTGAAAGATCTTAGTCTTGTTTTCCCATTTCTTATGGTGGTTTGATCATTGATTGTTGTTTCACGTGTTTATGTGAAATCTTTTATATATATATATATATAGGTCCCCAACCGTCTCTGAACCAGTGCGCTTTGTTTCCCTCTCTTATCTCTCCTGAAGACGGTTCAAACCGAAAATTAGAGACTGTAAGTGTGTTCTTTTGATTTCTTTATGTTTCTTTGTCTATATTGAACTATATTTGTCCGTTTTGGATCGTATTTCCAACGAAAAAGCGTATATATATATATATATTGGTATATTGGTATAAATAGGCAGCAGATCTTCTTTTAAACAGGTATCATTATAATTAACCGCAGTCTCGGCATTCACGATCTTAAGACTGAGAGATTTGATCCTGCGAACTAACCTCCGGCTAACAGGATTCAACTGGAAAAGGAGTTGGCCAAGTGACCAACTATTTATAGTACTATTTATATATATAAATATATAAAAAAATTTATATATATAAAATAAACTGTGGAACATAGAAAGAAACGTGACAAAGCACTTACTTTTCAATATTTCGACCGTTACAGTTGTCGTCCTCAGGAGAACAAGTGAATTGAAGGCGCGATGACTGTCAACTGAAGAACTCTCTGGTTAGAGAGCTAAAGCAGTACTGCCACGAATGAGGAAATAAAAAAAAAAGAACCAAGGATTCGAGATTGAAAGAAATTTAAAGAAAAATAAATAAAAAAAATACAGGCAATATAAGAAGTATGTAAAAAACTTCAAGTAAAAAATAATAAAAAAAGAAATAATATTTGATATATAAAGTAAGTAGATAAAAAAAGAAAAAATAATTAAATAATAATAAATGAAGTAATTAAATAATAAAGGATAGCAAAGGATATTTGCTAATAAAAAATGAGGTGCAAAGACAAGAGACTTATTAAACTTATCAAATGGTCGATATATTATTGAATCTGTTATATATAATATATATATATATATATATATATATATATATATATATATATATACTTTAACACAGAGAAAAGAACACAGAAAGACACTAGAGAACTCACTTCGATATTTCGACATCCGTCGTCATCGGGAAGAAGTGCGAAGTACTCACGTTATATATATATATATATACCTATATGTTCGTGATACCTACCTCCAGAAACCTTGATACTAAAATTAAACTAATAAAAAAGGAGTGACGGGTGTTTAACCTCCCGTACGCTAGGAGGTTATCTTCATTAATTGTTATCTCCACGTGTTGCGAACTGCCTGTAATATATTTCTAGTCATATTCTAATTTCTCTTTGGTGTTATTTTCTGTTGTTATTATCTGTTTTTACTTTCTTCTACCTGAAGATGACCTACGAGGTCGAAAGCTTGTGTCTTCTTCTATAATATAATTAAGGTTAGTCCTTAATATATGTTATCAGTTTAACGGTAACAAGCATGGTAGTATACCTGGATGATGTTTAGTCTCCCTCTGGCTTGCCTCTTGACTCATATTCCTTTACTTTCTTCTACCTGAAGATGACCTATGAGGTCGAAAGCTTGTGTCTTCTTCTATAATATAGTTATGGTTAGTCCCTTAATATATGTTATCAGTTTAACGGTAACAAGCAAGCTAGTATACCTGGATGATGTTTGGTCTCCCTCTTAAAGACTCCCTCTGGCTTTCCTCTTGACTCATATCCCTTTACTTTCTTCTAACTGAAGATGACCTCCGAGGTCGAAAGCTTGTGTCTTCTTCTATAATATAGTTATGGTTAGTCCCTTAATATATGTTATCAGTTTAACGGTAACAAGCAAGATAGTATACCTGGATGATGTTTAGTCTCCCTCTGGCTTGCCTCTTGACTCATATTCCTTTACTTTCATCTACCTGAAGATGACTTATGAGGTCGAAAGCTTGTGTCTTCTTCTATAATATAGTTATGGTTAGTTTTTAATATATGTTATCAGTTTAACGGTAACAAGCAAGCTAGTATACCTAGATGACGTTTAGTCTACCTCTTAAAGGCTCCCTCTGGCTTGCCTCTTGACTCATATTCCTTTACTTTCTTCTAACTGAAGATGACCTCCGAGGTCGAAAGCTTGTGTCTTCTTCTATAATATAGTTATGGTTAGTCCCTTAATATATGTAATCAGTTTAACGGTAACAAGCAAGATAGTATACCTGGATGATGTTTAGTCTCCCTCTGGCTTGCCTCTTGACTCATATTCCTTTACTTTCTTCTAACTGAAGATGACCTCCGAGGTCGAAAGCTTGTGTCTTCTTCTATAATATAGTTATGGTTAGTCCCTTAATATATGTTATCAGTTTAACGGTAACAAGCAAGCTAGTATACCTGGATGATGTTTGGTCTCCCTCTTAAAGACTCCCTCTGGCTTTCCTCTTGACTCATATCCCTTTACTTTCTTCTAACTGAAGATGACCTCCGAGGTCGAAAGCTTGTGTCTTCTTCTATAATATAGTTATGGTTAGTCCTTAATATATGTAATCAGTTTAACGGTAACAAGCAAGATAGTATACCTGGATGATGTTTAGACTCCCTCTGGCTTGCCTCTTGACTCATATCCCTTTACTTTCCTTTTGTCTATTGAGTCCTACATCAAGCCACTAAAGGAAAGCTTTTCTGCTCCAAGTCGTTTCCACTGGGCTCCCTGCCAGACAACCCATTAGATATCTCTTTCCCTCTGCAGTCAGCCTGACTCTTCTCCACAAACCCAATACATTTCTTTTATAAATTATATTTACCACATCATTGTCAGGCTGCATTCTATCCTAACTTAATTTCCTTTTTTTTTTACTGAAATCGTTTATTTCTTTAAATTTTTTATTTTATGCGATTCTATTTTTTTTTGTATAATTCTTTCTAGTTTGAATTTATTAAACATTTTCTCTTAATTTAGGAATAAAAATGTAATGTTTTTGCATTAAATAGTTATTTAAATTTTCATTACTGAAACAATTTTCCTTTTTTTTTTCTAACACAGGAAAATATCGGTCATACTTTTTATCAATTTTCGTTTCGTAATTTCATTAATTTTTCAATTAACTGACCAAAATGTTTCATTACATTGCGAAACGAAAAATTTACACTCCAATGACCCAACGAATATTTTAATACACATCAGTGTTCGTTGTAATTAGAAGTTCCAGACCAGAGGTCCACTACGGTAGATTATCACCCTAATGTTTTTGTTATGGTCAGTAAATATTGTAAAGAAGGAGGGCATTAGTCTGGAAAGGAAGTCGTTTTCTTGGTCATATGGTCTTGCAACTTTGCAATGTCTGAGGTATTGTTTAATTTATAAGTCATCAAGTCGTCATATTTAGTCAGGTAGGAAGCTGTTGGGACGGGATTCGGAAAGCTTTGTAGTTTGATTCAGTTTCCGACATTTGGATAGGTGGGCAGTTTTTTATCTTCATTGTTAACAAGTCGAGTAATTACTCGCATGTGTCTTAACACTGCTTAGTTCAGTCACATACTCCTATCAACAAAATGGACAAAAAAATAACGAGCCTGTTGTTGTATGTCTGAAAAATATTTTCAGTTTGTATTTCTGAAAATAGGTTCTGATTGAACCTATTCAGGTATATCTACATAAATATTTAAATTTGATATACCAGTCCCCTATTTGAATTCTATGAAACAACTTTGAATATGACTAAAAATTTTGGATTATTCGTTTTTAAAAGCCTCATTTTAAGTACTCTTGAACACCTAGAATACAACAGGACTGCATTTAAAATATGCTGTCGCAAAAAAAAAACCTTTTTCAAAAAATCTCCCCTTTCACGATTTTTGAAATAATAATCAATTAATTTTGTTTCCATAAAATAGATTTGTTCTTTTTGAATTTTATGCTTTAGTTTTATTAATAAATTTATTGATGCGTGTATTTTTTGGACCAACGTTAATCTTTCTTGAGGTACAGGAAGATAATACTGAAATACCTGGGAAACTTCCTTCATTTTGTATACCTTTTATGATACCTTTTTAGTTTTTACTTTGTTTACTCTGTGATGATATAAAGTGAAAAGCCTCAGAGTATTTTTTTAGTTTTTCATTGTGGTTTTATACTTTATTGATTGCATCAAGTGTTTATTGTGAGTCTTCTGCACATATATTATATATATATATATATATTGTAAACAGGAAAACGATCCAAAAGGACAACAAACGTTTCACGATGAATCTCAAACACAGAACTAAGGAACAAACACACTTACTGTCTCTAATTTTCGGTTGAACCGTCATCAGGAGAGTTGAGAAAGGGACACCAAGCGCAAGGGTCTCCACAACTGTTGGGTTCAGTTGGGTTTTTGACTCTGACGAAGACCGCTTGTTACGGTTGAAAGATCTTAGTCTTGTTTTCCCATTTCTTATTGTGGTTTTATCATTGATTGTTATTTCACGTGTTTATGTGAAATCTTTATATATATATATACTTCGAATAAAATGAAAGGTCCGTATGGACAATAAACACATTAACACATGGAAAAGAACAGAGGAAGTCACTACAGAACTCACTTCGATATTTCGACATCCGTCATCATCGGGAAGAAGTACGAAGTACTCAGTTGCTGTTTGCTTCTTAAAGCTAGTACTTTGTACTTCTTCCTGATGACGATGGATGTCGAAATATCGAAGTGAGTTCTGTAGTGACTTTCTCTGTTCTTTTCTATGTATATATATATATATATGTAAACCTCCAAACCACAGTAAGAAATGATAAAAAGAGACTACTTGTGTTCTGACTCTCAGCCTAAGACCTTTCTGCTTTACACGTTAGCCCCTAGTGCTTTCTAAGTCATCCAGTCATGTCTGCGTGTAGCCACCGCATGGTGTATTCAATTTAAACCTTCCAGCTATAAAAACCATTCACGAGTTAAGACGGTCAATTGTTCTAATAGCATTACTGATGACCTCTGAGGCACTAACAATAGGTGTCTTTTGTTAAAGTCTCAGCTGATCTCCGAAAGGAGATGTTTCGGAGAGGTTTTGCGTAATGGTTTTGGGTTAAAGTCGTGACTATTACTTCATATTGAATAGTAATTGAATCACAAGGCTGAGAAAGGGTGCAAATGATTTCAAGGGATGGTTTTGAGTGGGCAGCCACCTGTATGCCTTCCTGTTTTGACACCCTCTCAGAGGGGTAGCGCAGATGTTTCTTTCAGACCTACCCTAACAACAATCACACCCGCATGTGACCTCTGCTCAATACAATCAAATCTATCACCTGTCGGAGGTCATTTCAAGAATGTTAACTCGCTTATGTGACCTGTATGAGGTCATTTGTATATTATAATAATATATATATATATATATTTAATATATATATATATATATAATTATTATATATAATATATATATTATATATAATGAGGTCATTTATATGTAATGATTTGGTATATTATAAAATAGTATTACATTACTTATATGAGTAAATTAAAAATACGTACTTACAGTCTCGAATTTTCGGTTTAAACCGTCATCAGGAGAGATGACTCTCATACTCTTTTGGACACTTTAATTTTATAATCAATGAAAACACAAGAGGGTTGATCAGTGAGAAAAAAATTTAATTTCTTAAGTAGTGTTATTCATTGTGGTATTTTATAGAAATTTCGTATAAACAGTATATTAAAACTGTATGTAGACTGTTTAATGTTGTAGTTGGGGGATTGCCACAGTTATTATTGAAATATTGTTTGTTTTGCAATGACCACACTTATAGGTGGGCATATTTCTAGTGTTGGGCACTTCAATTTTTAGTGTTGTTATAAGGGTGAAAAGTGTGGTTCATTTATTATTTGGCACCAATTACAGTATTGGGCGAGGCACATAGCGGGCTTGAGTCCTTATTGGGAGCCGTACATTTTGCCTAACTCAAATAATGTAGAGTAGGAATATCTTTATCGTGTATTTGACATCATATAGGCTTGGGACAGACAGTTTAACAGTTTAACGTCCCCCCCCCCCCCCCCCAAAGGATGACGTGCTTAGCATTTTTCAGCCCCTCCTGTGTGAAGATATCGAGGGCAGAATGGGAATCGGACCCGGGATGTAACATTCTTGAGGCGAGCATGCAAGCCGTTGGACTACCCTGTCTCCTGTTGACAAGCTTGGGACAGACAGTTTAACGTTCCCCTCCCCCCAAAGGACGACGTGCTTAGCATTTTTCAGCCCCTCCTGTTTGAAGAAATCGAGTCAGAATGGGAATCGAACCCGGGATCTAACATTCTTGAGGCGAGCATGCAAGCCGTTGGACAACCCTGTCTCCTGTTTGAAATATTCATTTTATAATTAATTAAGGGACTAATATTTGTTAGGTTCAAAAGTATTTTTACTACTGAGTTCCTCAAATTAATCAAAGATACTAAAACAGAGTTAGTATTATGCCATCACAAACAAAGCCTAATTTATTTGTTTCTGCTTTGTATTAGCCCTAAGTGTTTGTTTATATTCGGGCTATTATTTCATCATTATAAGCTCCCCTAAGAAGACTCTATCGGGTGTTGATAGGACTTCAAAACTTACTTTCAAACTATTAGCTTTACATAGGTTCATTTGAATCAACTTTCCCTCCTGACAGTATCAATTTGAATTTCCATTTTAATCAGGTGGAAATGTCTTTTCTTTACTGTGATGCCAATCTTCAATTTTTTTTTTTTTTTTTTTTTTTTGTAAGGGGATACTTTCGTAAGAGGTTCACAAATGAAATGACTCTCCAAATAACTTTAACTTAATCTCTTTCATGCAACCCTTTAAGCAATTCAATTTTTTTAGTTTTTTCTTGTTTTATCTTTTTTAGCTATGTTTTAGTTATTTAAAATACAAAATCTAGATTGGTCAACACTTAAACATTACAATAACTAAACTAACTGTCGGGAATAACATACAGTCGTATTATTGTTTTATTCTCACAAGCATTACAAGCATTTATTGTGTGGTATTTACTAATGATTGGATTAGGGGTAATAAACACTAAGTCTCCACAAAAAAGATATTATTTAAAATCGACACGTTTTGACCACTTGGTGTTCATTATCAGGTTGCATCACTTCACTGAGTCAGATACTAGTATAATCTGACGATGAACATTCAATAATCGCGTCAAAGTTGGGTAAAATCTTTTGTGTGGAGACTTAGTTTTTCTTCACCTTATTCTAATTATAGCTGCTATATTTTAATAAATATTACTTAGAAATATATTATTAATCTAAATCATTAAATTGAATAAACATCCACTGTATTATATACCAGAATAATACAGTTTTTAACTCCTACACTAAGTGTAATGTACGATTAATTATTATCATATTTTTCTATATTTTAACCCGATGTTTTTTGGTTACTACTAATATACAGGGTTATTGAAAAGTAACTCCCTATTTTAAAAAAAAACTATAATTTATTTTTAAAATATATTTCTACAATTCATGAATACGAGAAGGAAGATAATGCATGGGCTTTTATTTAAAATTCAATATGGGCGCCTTTATTTGCCACCAGCTTCTCAAGTCGACCAGGAATCTCATCAACTGATTTCGCAAGAAACTCTTGTGGGATGGAAATCATAACTTCTCGTATTCGCCCTTCAAGTTCTTCCAAATTTCTTGGTTTGGTTGAGTAGACTGACTTCCTCTTTCAGCCAACCCCAGAGAAAAAAGTCGCAGGGTGTTAAGTCAGGACTTCTTCTTATACTTCCTTCTCATATTCATTAATTGTAGAAATTATATTTTAAAAATAAATTATAGTTTTTTTTTAAAATAGGGAGTTACTTTTCAATCACCCTGTATTATTATATTCTGAGGTAAAATGGATAAACAAACAAAAGTCTTCACACAAATGAAGTTTTATTCAACACAACAACGCGTTTCGAACATCAGAATGAGTAAATACCACACAATTACGGATTGCACAAATAATGATTTAGATTATTATAGTAGTTACTATAATAGATTGCAGCCTTAATAGTGAAAATTTAAATTTTTGAAACGTTGGAAGACAGAGTTGAGTTATTTAACCAGATTACCCTCAAAGAGTACAGTAATATTAGTTGTGTAGTTAATACCATTTTGGTTTATGAGTAGCATACACACAGAGAGTTTGACTTCTTAAAGATATTGAATAAAATCGAAAAAACTCCACATGTTATACATAAACATTCATGTTTTTATTTATATGTGAAATAATTTTCCCAGCGTTTTCAAAAACAATTAGGCTCCTCACATTCCAATTGAATGTCATTCAGGAATTTCTATTGTGCTAATAACAACTCAGACAGAAACTTTATTATTATATTTTAGCATTTAATTTCTTTATTCTAATAAAAATGACTTTTTTTTTTATGTTTGATTCTTATTGTTGTATTTATGGTTTAAGTTGTAAGAAAATATTATAAAAGTTTTTAAAACGTTTTTTTTTTATCTCTTTTGAAAAGTTTAAGGAAAATACTTCTAAGATAATAGTATGATAGTTTTTGTCATATTTAATTGTTGTATGCCATAAATGTATATTTTTCCCTTTGAATCACTATAGTAATGTAATATTTCAGGAAGCTTCCATAAAATGTTCAACTATTCTTTTTAGTAATACTCAGGGAATAAATTTCACGTTTCTAAGGAAAATTAAAAGAAAACACTCTACTGACTTAAAGACTATTTATTTTAAAGTGTTAAATAATTCTACTGTTGTAGAATTCACGCATTCACGTGCAGTAGCTGAAGGTGCATTTGTTAGAGTTATATTCTTAAAGTACGTAAGTTTTTACTTTTTACATCCATTGAATAGAATTAGATGAATTATTAATTAGGTTGTTTTAAAAACTTACCTAGAGTGTTAGTAGTGCTGTTCGACTGTATCCTTGAATATTTATGATTTCATTACATAAGCCTTTGTGCCACTGGCCATAAGCTTGCAGTGTACGTCGTTCTTTCATATGTTCATGTACAAAAGTATTGTTAAAGTGACAAAAGATTGTTAGAATAAGAAGTTGAAGAACCTTGAAAACTGTTTTATTAAGCTTTCTAAAGCTTTTTACTGATTTATTAGTGCTAGGGTAGCCCAGTGACAATGTGCTTGCCTCTGGACTGGTAGGTCTGGGGTTTGATACCTAATCTGGCCTTTGATTTATTAGGGCTAGGGTAGCCCAGTGACAATGTGCTTGCCTCTGGACTGGTAGGTATGGGGTTTGATACCTAATCTGGCCTTTGATTTATTAGAGCTAGGGTAGCCCAGTGACAATGTGCTTGCCTCTGGACTGGTAGGTTTGTGGTTCAATACCCACTCTGGCCTTTGATTTATTCACGTGGGAGGACGCATCAATCTGAACACGTTGGTCCTTGGAGAGGGCCGTTAAGCCGTCGGTCCCAAGTCTCTACGATGTAAGGTAATTCGTTAAAGACCCCTACTCTAAATACACTTTAGTTAGGCAAATTTAGGACTCCCAGTGTAGAATCATTGTTCATTGTGTGTTGTGTGTTGTCACAAAGGTCAAGGGAAACATGCTGACACCTCAACTGGAAGGTCCGGGGTTCAAAACCCACTGTGTCCCTCGATTTATTTACTGCGGAGGTGAATAAATCTGAGTGACTCATCCCTCGGAGAGGATGTTAATTCCGTTGTTACCGAGTCTGTACGATGTCAGGTACTCGTTAAAGATCCCTACTCTTTAAATACATTTGACTTAGGGAAAATTTAGGAATCCCAATGTAGGATCTGCATTGTGGGTTGTATACTATCACAAAGAGTAAGGGAAACATGCTCGCCCTTGTATTAGAAGGTCCGGGGTTCAATACCAACTGTGAGAGGTGAATAATTCGAGCACGCCGTACCTCTGAGAGGACGTTAAGTCCGTCGGTCTTGAGACTGTGCGATGTCTGGTATCCGTTAAAGATCCATACTCTAAATATATTTGAGTTAGGGAAATTTAGGACTGGCAATGTTGAATCAATCTTCATTGTGTGTTGTGAGGTATCACTAAGGGCCAATGTTCGGCCTATGTGTGTTCCCTTGTCGGACTGTCACTGCTTGATACCCTGACTGATTGTATCAGTATATTACTACTGAAGTGATTTCGTGGTCAATCCTGCGCTTTTTTGATTCTGTTGTGGTCTTTAGCACAGTTAAAGCTAGCTGGAGAGTTTTCCTGGGTGTGATTGCTTCCAGAGTTTTCCTGTGTGTGATTGCTTGCAGAGTTTTCCTGGGTGTGATTGCTTGGAGAGTTTCTCGGAATGCCCGGTGAATCGGAGAGTGTTTAAAGAGATGTGCAACACTGGGAAGCAGACAGATGACTCAGAGGTGACTATCATACTCCCACTCCCTGCAGTCACCCTTCTAATTACTCATCCTCTTTTAAAAGCGTCTTTTAAATCGACTTGCCGCCTCCGTTCTTCTACTGTTGAAGAACGACACTGTGTTATAATGAGGCCCCAGCTCATTAGAGATTTGTAGCGAAAAGGATGCTTGTTACTCGACAAATGAAATCCAAACTATACACTGCTTTTTAACAAGTACATCTTTGTCAAATATCCGCCAAACTTTCTTACATTAATAATATTACAGTCAAGTAAGATATAAATAACCGCTGATCTCATCTGAAACGTTTATTAAAAGTTAGAAACTTCTAAAATAATTATCTTAACTGATAAGTGAAAAAAAAAATTAAACCAAATCTGAAAATTCCTATTTATTTTATACTATAGAAACACACACACACACACACACACACACACACACACACACATATATTATATATATATATATATATATATAATCAAGAAAGTGATCCAAAAAAAGCAACAAATGTTTAAGGGTAAACTATAGGTAAACACTAAATACAAAACACACACTTTACAGTCTCTAGTGGCAAGGCAAGTGCCCTTAGCGTCGCTATCTCTTCTCTCCTCATAACGGTTAATCGAAAATTAGAGACTGTAAGAGTCTGTTTTCTATTTACTGTGTACCTACAGTTTACCCTGAAATATATATACTTATATATATATATATATATATATATATATATATATATATATATATATATATATAATAAATCAAAACGAAGGAAACGCACAGAAAGACACAGACATAACTCACATCGATATTTCGACCATCGTCGTCATCAGGAGGTGTGAAGAGCGACCACACCGCGGTGTACTGCCCTTCGGGACTCTTCACTCTTCGCTCTTCACACCTCTTGATGACGACGATGGTCGAAATATCGATGTGACTTATGTCTGTGTGTTTCCTTCGTTTTGAATTTATTTTATTTAAAAAAGTCCGCCGGACCGTTTCTTTTAATTTCTTTTTAATATATATATATATATATATGAGTATATATATATATATATATACTCATATATATGAGTCGTTGTCTGCCTGCGGAGCGACTCGTTTCTATCTTCCTGATGACGAGTACATCGAAATATAGTAGTGAGTTTCTTTGTGTCAACATAGTTTCTATATATATAAACAGATTAAAAAGAAGATAGCACACAGATAGACACAGGAATAACTCACTTCTATATTTCGACCATCGTCGTCATCAGGAGGCGAATAGTCCTGCAGGAAGGCAGAGTGGCGACTCTGCCAATATATATTTCTGCTGAAACTGGTTTTCCGATATTTTCAGATGGTTTTCATTACTGCAGCCATGCCATGACATTTGTAAATTTCTACCTTAAAGTAAAATCTATGAAATCCGACATTCATTCTAATTTCATGACAATCATTTAGTTTATTTTGGATTTCCTGGAAAAGATGGACAAATCTAAAAATTTCGTTTTTTTTAAAAAAAAAACGGTATTTCTTTTTATATATTAATTTTTGTTCTTAGAATGTTATAGAGTTTGTTATATTTGTATTTTAAAATTGTCATTTAAGTTTTGTTTGTATAATTATTATAAGGCGGTCAGGTTAGCTCAGTGTTTAACATGCTCACCTCTGGACTGGTAGGTCCCGGGTTCAATACCCACTCTGGCTCTCGATTTATTAATGTGGAGGTGAACAAATCTGAGCACGTCTTTCCTCGGAGAGGACGTTAAGCCGTTGGTCCCGAGGTACTCGTTAAAGATACCTACTCTTAATACACTTGAGTCAGACATGTCTTTCCTCGGAGAGGACGTTAAGCCGTTGGTCCCGAGGTACTCGTTAAAGATACCTACTCTAAATACACTTGAGTCAGACATGTCTTTCCTCGGAGAGGACGTTAAGCCGTTCGTCCCGAGGTGCTCGTTAAAGATACCTTACTCTAAATACACTTGAGTCAGACATGTCTTTCCTCGGAGAGGACGTTAAGCCGTTCGTCCCGAGGTGCTCGTTAAAGATACCTACTCTTAATACACTTGAGTCAGACATGTCTTTCCTCGGAGAGGACGTTAAGCCGTTGGTCCCGAGGTACTCGTTAAAGATACCTACTCTAAATACACTTGAGTCAGACATGTCTTTCCTCGGAGAGGACGTTAAGCCGTTCGTCCCGAGGTGCTCGTTAAAGATACCTACTCTAAATACACTTGAGTCAGACATGTCTTTCCTCGGAGAGGACGTTAAGCCGTTCGTCCCGAGGTGCTCGTTAAAGATACCTACTCTAAATACACTTGAGTCAGACATGTCTTTCCTCGGAGAGGACGTTAAGCCGTTGGTCCCGAGGTACTCGTTAAAGATACCTACTCTAAATAAACTTGAGTTAGAGAAAATTTAGGATTCCAAAAAAGTAGAATCGACTTCTTTGTGAGGTATCACAAAGGGCCAATGTTAGTCCTATGTGTGTTCCCTTGTGAAACTTCCTCTGCAACCTAACTTAACCCAACTATAATGAAGAATTTATCTATAATATATAAATTAAAGCTACAGTTAATTTGCCGAGTGAACTAAATGCATAGTCTGCCGTTTTAAGACTACTCAGTAAGCACGCTGTACATGTTTGCCTTGTATGGTTCATTACTCCAATCAAGGTCTCAAGCAACTCTGTTACTATTCTTGAGAAATAGTCTGCAAAATGGCCTTCCTGCTGGTCGAAGGAATAACTGCTTCCCTCACAATGGTGACCCCATTATGTTAATAAACAAAATGTAATTATGTAAATTAAACAAACATTTTAATTACTCTTTTAAACATACCACCAAGTAGATTAGTATTTTGAATCAAGAACTTGAATGAACAAGTTAATTGAATCGCGAGGTACAGTACATACTTAAAAGGTGCGACGTGAAATGAACGCCAATGGCCAATAAAGCAGCTGGGACTTCACTATCAGCTTGGCGAGCAGTAGCACTAACACGGTCACTTCCATGAGTCCTTTTCCATTACTGGATTTTCAATCAACTCTTTTATTTATTTATTTCATTATGGATCAAAAACCTTTTACAATATAACATCTTTAGGCAATTAAATCAATCATAAATGTTTTGCAGAGCCTTTCGGGTAAGAAGGATATATATTGTTGGGATTTTTATACTGGAGAAGGAGATTAATGAAGATTTACAATCAATTTAATTGAGATTAGGGAAGAACGGAAACTTTAAGGCTCTTTTAACATTAATTTAGAAATACTAAATTAATAAACACCATTTACAAATAATAGCAATTATATTCATTTAATTAAACAAGATTAAGTCAGTGGCCGGTAAGCAAACTGCAACATATAGATGTTTTATTACTTTTTTAAATATCCTTATGCCGCAATCAAAAAAAGTTTACACTCCTCTGCACACAATTATACTTATTATACGAGACAGTGGGGAATGAACCAAATATATATTTTTGCGATCGAGAACATGGAATAATTTGAGCGTTTTTAAAATAAACGGTGGGGTGTGGAAATGTAATTGGGGAATGATGTAAGGACTTGGTAATGATGTAAGGAATTGGGGAATTATGTAAGGACTTGGCATATTATGTAAGGACTTGGGGAATCATGTAAGGACTTGGGAATGATGTATGGACTTGGGAATGATGTAAGGACTTGGGAAATGATTTAAGGACTTGGGGAATGATGTAAGGACTTGGGGAATGATGTAAGGACTTGGGAATGATGTAAGGACTTGGGGAATGATGTAAGGACTTGGGGAATCATGTAAGGACTTGGGAATGATGTAAGGACTTGGGGACTGATGACTTGGGGAATGACGGAATTGATTGTTGTAAGGATAATCAAGTAAATTATTTAATAATCAATATGTGATTAGCATATCATATTAGGTTCTACGGGAAAGAAGATCAAGAATATTAAATCAGGCACCAAGGAGAGGATAGTAAGCTGAATCTGTTGGATAACTCGACTTATGAGAAAGCTTCGTAATGACTTTGAAATGAACAGATTGAAACTAAATTCTGATAATGATTGTAATCAGGTTGCGAATGAGTTGAGACTAAATATGGAAGAACGAGAGGATTTGTAAAGAATAACAAAAATAATAGGACCTTTGAAGTCAGACGAATTTCTTGTAATGAAGCTTTTAAATCAATAATACAATTGTTAAAAGTTAATTTGGAGTGAAAAATCAATCATAAATCTTACACAGAACCTTTCGGGTAAGAAGGATATATATTGTTTGGATTTTTATACTGGAGAAGGAGATTATGGAAGATTTAAAAAGAATTTAATTGATATTAGGGAAGAACCTGTTCAGAAGCTTATTTATTGAATGTTGAAAAAGTTTGCAATCATTAGGAGAGGTGATATTGTAAATAAAACTTTTAAGGTTATCAGCAAAGAGTAAAAATTGAACATCCGATAATACAGGATAAATATCGTTGGTAAATATTGAAAATACTAATGTGTCAATAAGAGATCCTTGTGGAACTCCAGATGTTCCAAAGAACTCTGCGTATTGACTTTGACTAATATCAATAAAATAATATTTATGGATGAACAAAACTTTTTTTTTTCCTTTTATGATTAAAAATCGTTTATTTCTGTTTTGTTTTCAAATGCCTACACTTATAGGTGTTTATCTTATAGTGTCGTTTTAGGGGTGAAATGTGTGGCTCATTTAATACTTGGCACCCATTTCACCAATGGGTAAGCCATAAAACCGAGTTGATTCTTCATTGGAAGTTCTAAATTTTGCCTAATTCAAATATATTTAAGATTACAGATATTTAAGGAGTACATGGCATATTATAGACTTAGCGTCCTCTTCAAGGGATGATTCTTCAGATTTTTTCACCTTCCACGTGAATAAATCAATGACCAGAGTGAGAATCGAACCCAGGATCTACCATTTAAGAGACGAGCATGCAAGCCACTGGGTTACCCTACTCCCCGAATTTACGAAGGATACCATTAACCAGTTGCATACCACCGGTTGATAACTAGTATTGTATCTCAACCAATTTCAATAAAGCGAACCTGGTACTTATTTGATTCATAACTTAGTGTATTTAATTTCCAGTTTACCTCGCCACTACGTGTTCTTGCGTAGATTAATCCGCAAGGTTAATTAAGATTCACCCTTCCTTCTCTCAGAGATTTATTCCCCCCCCCCCCTCTTCCCCTATATATATATTACAGTTTAATTTGTCATTTCAGTAGTTTTATCTTAATGTTTTAGATGACTATTTGTAAATTTATTGAATATTAAAATTTAACTCAGATATTGTAGCCTGTCCAGATAACGTTATCTGCCATTTGTTCTAGGTCCATTAAACCTAATTCAGTGGTTTATAACTTTCGACTACTATTAAACACAATCAATATTTTGTATCGATCTCAGAGAGCAATGCATTGGACACCTTGTAACTTTCGTTCACTTTTATTAAACATTTTATTTCTCAGCAAAATTGCAGCGTGTTCGAGTACATAGTAATAAGCCTATAGTTTAGTTCTAAACATACACACCAGAGTACCTGTTAAGAGTCATTATAGTATAGAACAGTGCTCCGCAACCTTTCTTAAAAATTAAAAAATTCTTTCTAGAATTCCGCGGCACACAAAAAGCTAAAGTATACAGGTATCAATTGATAACATAAATTTTACAATAAATGTTTGTTTTTTATTTCAAAAGTATAGATACATAAAACTATAACGTATTTATTTCTACGCAATCATAATAATTATTAATGTGATATCTGCGCTTGTTTCAATGAACACAAAAGTTTTATATTCGGCCCAATATTTGACAACGCAGCCCGAAGTTCTTGATCAGCATCTTTTAAGCATGACCGCTTATCATTTTTAATTAATACAAGAGTTGAAAAATTTGCTCACATAAATATGTTGTCGAAAATTGAAGTAATGTTAAGATTGAAATGTGAGGACATTCTTTTTTAACGTAAATCCAGAAAACATCTAATGGACTTCGGTGAAAAATTGTCATTGTTTATTAAATACATGAAGAAAAATTGTAAAATATCAAATACAATGTATTTGACCGCGGCCGCGCGGCACACCTGTATCAGGCCCATGGCACACCTTATCTAGCTCATGGCACACCAGTATGCTGCGGCACACCTGTATCTAGCTCATGGACAACTTATCTGGCTCATGGCACACCAGTGTGCTGCGGCACACCTGTATCTAGCTCATGGCACACCAGTATGCTGCGGCACACCTGTACCTAGCTCATGACACACCAGTGTGCCTGGCACACCAGTTGCGGAGCACTGGTTTAGAACATACACTTGTAAGGACACTTGGAGAAGTTCTTTTAAGATTAGTCACCGGACGCAATTATCGTGGCTCTTTTCCGCACCAGATACGACCCCTTTCATCGCATTCCCACTACTCTGACCATTTAGAAACAAAGAAATGATATCAGAGCACCTGAGGAAACGCCCACACCTCAATCAAAGCCCACCGTATGAGGTGGAATAAGCAACGCTTTGTCAGTTATACTGGGTCAGCGTGCCAGTTGCCTTGGCTTCAACTGTTTAAGTGAATATCATTAAGTTTACTCTTGGATAGTTCTCAGATTGTCATTGTTTCTCTTTATATATCCCTCTTCAACTATCAACATTGTGTGACTGCTGCCTGGGCTACCCTAAAATCTATTAAAAAAGAATGTACATACATTATTCAGATAGAAACGCACGGTGAACGACACGATAAGTATTGAAAATCTGCTTTCCGAATGCTTAACCTTCCAGCAGATCATGTTTTTCAAGTCTATTAATTTCTTGATAAGTGTGAAAGCTATTTTATTTAAGTTAGCTATTGTACCCTTCTTTGCTCGGAAAAATTAGTTTTATTTTTTTACAGTTTAATGATAATTCTAAGGTAATGCAATATTTTTTCTGAAATTAAATGGCTATTATTATTCTTATTTATTCATTGTAGGGTAAAAAAGTTAATGAAATAGTTACTACGTATAAAATTTTAGTAATATAAATGAAAAATCACAATTAAACACTTGATGCAATCAATGAAGTCTAAACCACAAGGAAAAAAAATAAAGGCCTTTCACTTAATGTCATAACATAATTATGGCATGAAGTGAAAGGCCTCAGAGCATTTATTTCTTTTTTTTTCCTTGCCGTTTAGCAAGGCATAGACTTATCGATTTCATTTATATATATATATTCATTAAAACTATAAGTTAGCAAGAGAGTAGGTGTAGGGACTCCCAGGTATGTAGTTAGGTTCAGTGCCCTGCCCTGCATGCCTACACAGGCCCTCCTACTTACTCCTCCCTCCCTTCCGCATATTTTACCAATTCCACTCCTAGTTAGTTGTTAACCGCTGTTAGTATAGTAACCAATTGTTTTGTTTATTCGTTTATTCTTTTTACCTGATGATGGCTAATGTGAGCCGAAAGCTAGTACATTTACTTTTTAGTAATTTGTTTACTTTAGTCATATTGAAGCAAATATTAAAGTGTTTAAATTCTGTTTAGTGTTTTGCATTATTTTTTTTCATGCGTTACCAGAACTCCTTTGGAAAATAACAGTATATCACCGCAAACTAGTCAGGAAACTAGAAAACATCATTAAGAAATTAGTCAAGGCAAATAGTGATGCAGTCAATTTCTTCCACTTCCAATCAAACTCTCATCACCCATGTTTGATTTTATTCAAAATCTTTTTCAAAGATAAAAGTAGGAATATTTGAAAATGAACGAACTATTACAAATTACGTTAAACACACACACACACACACACACACACACATATATATATATATATATATATATATATATATATATATATATACACTTTTTTTCGTTGGAAATACGATCCAAAACGGACAAATATAGTTCAATATAAACAAAGAAACATAGAGAAATCAAAAGAACACACTTACAGTCTCTAATTTTCGGTTTGAACCGTCTTCAGGAGAGATAAGAGAGGGAAACCAAGCGCACTGGTTCAGAGTTCAGAGCTCTGAACCAGTGCGCTTGGTTTCCCTCTCTTATCTCTCCTGAAGACGGTTCAAACCGAAAATTAGAGACTGTAAGTGTGTTCTTTTGATTTCTCTATGTTTCTTTGTTTATATTGAACCATATATATATATATATATATATATATATATATGATCAGTGATCAAACCACAATAAGAAATGGGAAAACAAGACTAAGATCTTTCAACTGTAACAACTGTAACTAACTCAGTTGGGTTTTTGACTCTGACGAAGACCGCTTGTTCCAGTTGAAAGATCTTAGTCTTGTTTTCCCATTTCTTATTGTGGTTTGATCATTGATTGTTATTTCACGTGTTTATTTGAAATCTTTATATATATATATATATATATATATATATATATATATATATATGTATATATTTATTATGGTTTATGCATTAATTATGGAATATTATAAAATAAATTATATATCCATTGCTATAGCTCTTTAACTGCTGTCTTAACTAAATGAATCATCTCCTGAGATAATAAATCAATGTAAATCTCTGCTTCTTGAATTCTCTGAATCTTACTTCAAAATGTTCAGTTTTTCGAAACAATCGTAAATATCCATTGTTAGCTCATTACTGGGCTGAAGACTATCTTGAGTGTGTCTCTCATCAGGTTATGCTGATTGTTCGGCATTCCATCCAGCAAATAGATACTACATTACATATTATGTAGCATATGAAAATATTACAATAAACTCCCTCCAAGGTGGTATGTAAAAAAATTATATTACAGGGTGGAAATATTGTGTTTACTATGAAAAACCAATTCTTGTATATTTGTTATATGTTTGTTTTAAATCTGTAATGAGGTATGTTAATAACAAAGTAATAATAATAAGCCTTCTTAAGCAGAATAAATTCAAGCTCTTTGAGAGTGAAGATAAAAGATTGGAATGGTTAACAGGAAAGGATAAGTATGGAAGGGAGTGATAGGAGGAAATACTATAGTAGAAAAGGATTAGAAATGATGGTGAATTGATTCATATAGACAGGAGTGCTAAAGAGAAATGATTCTAAAGAATCAAGTCCTAAGGATATCTCTATTATGTGAAGAATTGATCGCAAAAGTGAACAATGGCTGTGGAAAATAGAGTCGACAAGAAGATTTCTATTTATGAAGAGCGCCCGCCGAGTGCCTTGGTATATTCATCGGAGGTGAATGAATTGATAGAGGCAATGAGTAATATATGTAGATCAAAGGACTCGGATTAGGTTTAGAGGAGAGCAGTCGAACTGGAAAATGGTTTTCTGTCAAAGGGAATCAAGGAGATATTTAGGTCTTTGCTTATGGAGAAAACTTCGCTCGGTCTCTTCTACATTAGGATTTCATCTCAAACCAAATTAAATTTAGCTCACAAAGCAATCCCAGGACCCCTCCTGTTCATATTACTATTTAGTATTGAGTAAATACCCTTCAACTGCTGAGTTGCTGTAATAATAATAATCTAAAAAATTCAGTTTTGATTTTAATAGAAAATATAAAATTATGAATAGCTAATGATATTTATATGCTTCTTTGTGTGCAATGTCTTTGAAGTCAATTTTCGTTCAGATCTACAAAATTTAAGGAATCTAGACAATTAATGTTTAAGGAATTTGAATTTAACTTTTATTGTTAGATATTTCGTTTATTCCTGAAACAAAACACACTATTTTGCATTTTTCTTATAGTCCACTCCTGCATTTTTAACTATTTTCAGTTGAGTCCAATTTTAAAAGGGACCTTATGGTGATAAAGAAAAGATAATTGAAAATCAAAATTGTATATTTCTGCGTATGAAAAAAGGTTTTAATAAATACGGAAACGTTGGCAATTTGAGTTTAACTTGAAACACATAAAGTGTGTGTGTTTCGTGTGTCCTTCCCGAATGATTCTTACAATTAGAATTTCTTTTAAAAAGTTATATTGATAATATTTGTGGCAACAAGTATTTTTTGACTTAAGTACTTTGTTTGTAATATAAGAAAGGGCCAAGCACTGGTCTACGCGTGTTCTCTTTTAGTACGAACACTGTAATCAGTAAATGGTATGCATCAGTTTGTCGGGACTCCTCTAGACGACTAGGTACCAGGTTCCTGGTACTCAGGTTCTCTGAGTTATCCAGGATAACGGAGACTCTTGACGGCCAAGTTGATGGGAATAACTAATGATATGGTCTAGTTCTGAACCTGGAAACTGCAAGAGTTGATCCTTAGAAATCATTTAAGCGTACCATAGAGAACACACATACCGTCGTTTTCCGAATACAGGATACTGTCTTACTTTCTTTTTAGGTCAAAAATACGTGTAGGATTTATTTTCGGGGGAGGACTTCAAATGCAATAAGTAGATTTATATATTTTTGTTTAATACTTATTTATATACAGAAATTTAAATTTACTCAATTACAGTCATGTCATCTTCTAGAACATCTTGATAATTATCAAATTTTGAATTCCGTTCTGATTTTCCTCGAAATCCATTTCCTTTACAATAATTGGTCTGAATCTCTCACGTCTTGCAATATAGCTGTTGTTAAATGAGTACTTCTTGTCTAAGTAGACTGCTTAAACCAACTAGGTAAAGAAAGAATTTCTTGGAATATTCTGTTCTAAAGGATTCTCTGAAATATTAGGGCATCTAGAGATACCAGCTAAATTCAACAGTATTTATTAAAAAATTATATTTTTCACATTATTTTAACCAGGGCTTCTTTTCGGGGGAATTATTGTAGTCGAAAAAGTCCCGAAATTACGCCAGGACTTATTTTCAGAGGATGTCTTATTTTCGGAAAAAGACGGTAGGCTGAATATCGCCCTTTGTCATACCACAAAATGAAGAATGACTCTAAATTTTACCTAACTCATTTAGAGTATGTTTAACGGTTACCTGACATCAAACAGGCTTAACGTTCTCTCTGAGGGATGGTGCACTCAGATTTATTCACCTCCCTCATGAGTGGGTATTGAACCCCGGACCTACCAGTAAAGAGGCGAGCACGTTGCCACTGGACACCCCCTTTAAGTTTTTAAGTTTAGATATTTAACAGGTCACCAACCTTTTCTATTTCTATACAAACTTGACGTCACGAATCAAATTCAAAACATTTAAGGACTGAAACTGTGTAGAAACAGCCTATAAAAGTGAAAATAGACAGAAGGTATAATGGAGTTAGAACGGTTTAAAATAGAACAAAACATTCTAACTATTGGAGAAGTTAGTCTCCAATTCACTTTTATTTCCATCCTATTTCCCACTTCACGCCGCCAAAAATTAAGACTATTTCATTATCAAGAAGGTCCTGCGCTATTATTGTTGCATAACATTTTAATTCTTGAATTGTTAAGCAACAGGTCCATTTTGATGGTCATGGACTTCAAACATACTATTCATTCTGTCTCAGAACCTGGTATTTTCCTTATAATTTGTTTTCTTTTTCGCAACTTTGTTTAGATGTATTGTTATTTTTAGTTTTTTTTATGTTTGTTTCCTTTTTTTTACCCTTCCATTTGCAGTTTCCCTTACCTTCCCTCTACTTCTTATCAAGGTAACAAGTGTTACATTGTTGTACTCATTTAACTTGAGAAATCACTGTTGACAAATTGAAGGATATCAGATCATTTATTTTATTTTTCTTATATCCTTGCAGTATTTCTTTTCCATATATATGCACTTTTAAGATGAAAAATAGAGATCTAAAAGAGGAAAAATAAAGTTCAAAATATCTCCTACCGTCTCTGTACCAGTGCGCTTGGTTTCCGTTTCTTATCTCTCTTGATGACTGTTCAAACCAAAAATCAGAGATTGTGAGTGTGTTTAATTTTTCTACGTTTCTTTACCTACATTGGACTTTATTTATGATTTTCGGATCGTATTATTGTCGTAAAGTATATATATATATATATATATATATATATATACTTTTGGAGGGTTATTCAAAACAAACTTTTAAATATATGTATTTAAGAAGAACTGCTTGCAACTTTCATATATATTATATATATATATATATATATATATGAAATGGGAAACAAGACTAAGATCTTTCAACCGTAACAAGCGGTCTTCGTCAGAGTCAAAAACCCAGTTGTTTTTTTGGGCTCTGACGAAGACTGCTTGTTTACCCTAACACACCTCTCTGGACATTTGTCCTTTCCTGCACTTTACACCCTTTGAAAATACCACTCATCTCTCCCACTCCTTTAAACCCTTCATCATGATTTTTCTGCATCTTGTGTTTCAGTTGGGTTTTTGACTCTTGACGAAGACCGCTTGTTACAGTTGAAAGATCTTAGGCTTGTTTCCCATTTGATATTGTGGTTTGATCATTGATTCTTATTTCACGTATTTATGTGAAATGCATATATAATAAACTAATTAAATCTTTATTAAATCCTTTTAATTAAATTATAATTAAACGGTTCATGAAGAAATGAAGTGGTCGAAGAATACAAAACGTCAAATTCGGGGAAGTACAAAGAAAAGGAACCGACGTAACTTTCTTCTACATTTCGACATCCGTCATCATCAGGAGAAGAAGAGCTCAGTCGGATATTCTGGTATATCTAGCCGCCTAAACAGACCTCTTTTTTTAATGAATGCGGTATTTGAAACATAGAAATGAGTCATATCAGTTCTTGAATATTATTTAGAAGTATACTATGTTTTTCTTTACTTTGTTTCAAGTAATTTTACACTTTTGTCTAAGCTAGACAGGCTTTTTTTTTTGTATACTAATTAGATTTTTTTTAACATAAAATGAACACCTTTTAAGGCTATTTCTTTTTTTTTTCGTTTTCAGACAAGTATAAGACTCTGCTATTGATCTTTTCCTTGAAACTCAATTCATTCTACTGAATAGCACTTAGACTTCTCATTTCGACATCAAAGTCTTAATTAGCATCCTAATTAAAATAGGTCTTTTAGGTCATCACATTAATTCAAACCAAATACTTTCTCCTTTTTTTTATTTTTAATGATTCATTTTCAGCTTTTTTTTTAACGCTGGTGTTAAATGAAAATAGTAATTAATTTTTTTTTTAATTTTTATTCATGCATTTATATACTGTTATTTAAACTCTAAATTATGTAAACGATGTTATTTAAAAAGAAATACTATAGAACTATTTGTGAAGTAGAACTACAAGCAACAAATGAAAAAAAAATTAATATCTGACATGAATTACTGATATTCCAAGTTATAGTAGCACAGTAATCAAGCAGTAGGCCTCTGGTCTGGAACTGCTAGTTACGACGTGCACTATAGTGCGCGGATGTATTCCTTGGTTTTGCTTGGTAAGCAAAAAAAAAACGCCTAAAAACTATGGCTTAACTATTAATATTTAAAAATATTTTTGAAAATATTTTAATTGTTACAAAAAAAATCTTTTGAGGTTTGATTTGGTATTTCGTATCATATGAGATGTTTATATACTTGAGCGGTGATCTGAAGAAGTTACGCCTCAATTCACAGACCCAGAGTGTATCAGAAAAGCAGTTCATGCTCAACAAACATGTTTATGTCATTACTTATGAGCAACATAGTATGATTGGCAGTAGCTAAAAGAAAATTACTTGATTATGTATTGACAATCATTGCAATCTAAAGTCCTCCGCACTATCACAACTGCTCCGTATTACGTCAAAAACTACACCCTTCATAAAGACTTAAAAATGCCTCTGATCGTTATAAGTCATTTCACAAGAACCTTTCCTCTCACCCAAATCCATTTGTACGAATCCTTGCTTCCTCCTCACCTTCCCAGAACCCACAAAGATGACTCAAGAGAAAATGGCCCAGGGATCTACTATTACAATAATATACTAAAAAACAAAGTGAGAAGTTGAACCAGTGGGTTTCATTCTTTGCTCATGTGCATCGATGTCATTGTGTAATCTATTACTACATATGCCTGTTACGCATAATATGCGTAGTTGTATATTTGTAAATAAAGATGATAAAAAAAAAGATTATGTATTGTGTCAATATAGAAACTATTTCTTAAATGTCCCTTCTAGATTTTAATGAAAATTGAACTCAAGCGTTATTATTCCGTCCAAAGCTTTTAATTTCTTGCATTTCATTTGTTAGAAGACTTTGAAATCTTTTTTATGCTTGAGTTCCAAACCCTGAGGTGTCATATGACATTCCAGGAGATGCGAGAAAAGTTTAAGTAAATAATATGTTATTGTTCTTCAAATATCTTTCATGTTTTTATTTCTGATGATTCAGATATTCATTGATTTTGTATATACTTTTTTTTTATAAGCATATTTCAAACCTTTGATTGCGTTTACAATTGTTTAATAAACAGAAAGAAAAAGTCGCTTAATTAAAAGTTGTATAATTATTTTTGTATAAAGTTCCTTTGTAAAGTTTGATTTTTTTTAAAATATCTATCCTTTAGCTCAATGTTTCCCAAACTTTTTCGAGTAACCGCCCTCTTGGGTCCATAAACCTATAACTCAACACCCTTGAATAATAATCAGATTCCTAGACTAAATAACCAAATGAGTAACATTTTAATAATTAAATTAAAATAATTTCTAATCGAATATTTAATTAGAATCCAATAGATGTATTGTTTCATAGCATATTTATGCAAAAGAATTAATACACAATAAAAGAATCTTAGGTGAGAATATACTTTTAACATAAAAATGAATTATCAAAACAAATAATTTTGAAGAAACTGTTTCCTAGAAGTTTTCACTTAAATTTAGAAATTTAATTGCTTGAACATTTTCAATTTATGGAAATAGAATCCCCGCTCCTTTTTTGCATTACCGCCCCCCCCCCCTCCCCGATATCAAAGCACCGCCCCCAGGGGGGTGGTACCGCCCACTTTGGGAATGACTGCTTTAGCTTAATATAAATAACATGGGGTATGAAGTTGGAGTAAAATTTCTTTTGGGGTACGGAACAAAAAAAAAAGTTGGTAGCCACTACTGCACAGTGAACAGTATGAACTAAGATTATGGAATACTAAGATGGTTTTCTGGTAATGAAGAAAAAGCAGTAGTATAATATGACTTAATCCTGATTATAAAAACACTGAACTAAGAAAATGAAGATAAATTATGACTTTACCATGATCACAGTATCATTACACGGTCTAATATTCTTACGGTTATTTAACGTGAAAATGACTTAAGCAGTCGTAAATAGTTTTACGACCGGTACGTTGTAAACAACTGCGGTCGTAAACCAACAACGTCCTGCTATTTATATTTTCAATATTAATAATAACTATTATTTTATAACTATAGTGTAGTTATTTAATTATAGATAACTATAATCTAGTTGTACACAAATTGGTAATGGTGTATAATGTGAAATAGAAAACAAGCAAAACATTTGAATTTGTACAGTTCAATTAAACTTTCAATTATCAAATTCTGCAGGGTTTTATTTTTATTTTTTTTTTTTACAGCCACTTCGATATGACATTCAAACAGAATAAAATTAAAATTAAATCGGTTTAACAAATACGATGTTATTGTATATGAAGATGTATATATCGATAAAAAGATGACACATAAACACGTTAAATGACAATCAATGATCAAACCACAATATGATATGAGAAAACAAGACTAAGATCTTTCAACCGTCACAAGCGGTCTTCGTCAGAGTCAAAAACCCGACTGACTCTGACCCGTAAGTTGGGTTTTTGACTCTGACGAAGACCGCTTGTGACGGTTGAAAGATCTTAGTCTTGTTTTCCCATTTCATGTTGTGGTTTGATATTTGAAGATGTATATTAGAACATGATATATGTCGATCTTAGCTCAGTGGTTAACGTACTCACCTCTGAACTGATAGGACCGAGGTTCGATTTAATCATGGATGACTGTTAATCCATGTTATACGAGGTGTGTAAATAAAGTAGTGAGACTGATTTTTTTTTAAATTTTCTATTCAAATATAATTACAATGTGATATTGTCACCTTCAAAATAGTTCCCTTCGGAAGCCACACAGCGCTGGAGACGGTCCTTCCAATCATTGTAGCATTGCTGGAACTCGGATTCTGGAATGGCCTTCAGCTGGTCGGTTACTGCAGTTTGTATGTTTTGTAGTGTCCCGAAATGAGTTCCCTTGAGGTGATTTTTCAATCTCGGGAAGAGGAAAAAGTGATAAAGACTCAAGTCTGGTGAATAAGGAGGCTGAGGAGCAACAGGAATGTTTTTACTGGCCAAAAACTCGTTTTCTTTTCGGAATTTTCGGAACCATTTTCGCACAAATTTTTCTCATCTCCAATTCATTGGTCAAAATGTGATGAACGGAGGTGTGATTCAAATTCAACTGTTCCCCGATCATTCTGACTGTCAAGCGTCGATCTGAACGCACAAGGTTCCGTACTCTGTTGACATTTTCATCGGTGTCAACGATGGCCTTCCGCTTCGTGGTTCATCTTCAATCGACTCTCTTCCTTCTGAAAATTCCTTAAACCACCGAAAAACCTGTGCCCTTGATAAAACACGTTCTCCATAGGCCTACTGAAGTTTTTCAAAAGTTTCGGTTGCATTATGTCCAAGTCTGAAGCAAAATTTGATTGCACACCGCAGCTCAACTTTGAGGTCACTCATTTTTAAAACGCTCAAGAAAAAACCATTTCACGAAAACCAACGCTACGGACAAACAAATGACTGTGGCGAGTTCAGATTCATACTGGAGGCGCATCACACGTGCACCTGACGTTACTCAAGGCCACGCGTCTCCAGCGTTGCCAGATCGAAAGCGACGTTGCCAGTCTCACTACTTTATTTACACACCTCGTATTTGTTTTTAGCCTTTCAATATGACAACGTTTTGGAAAGTGAACTTCATCACACCACTGTCCGGCTTGCTTAAGCCACACTTTTCCTTATCAAAAAAAAAGGAAGATTCATAATAAAATCTAATATCTGACACATTGTTATTCATTTTTATCTATTTAAAAGGACATTTGAGTGTAAAAAGACTTGAGAAATTATGGAATGTTTGTTTGAAATTGAAGTATCAACGATGAGAAATCTATTAGAAATTATTTACTACTAACAACCTCTGCACTTTAATATTTTCGGGTTAATTTAAAAATAATACATTTAAAATAATTTAGGATTAATTTAAAAATATTCAAGTTTAATTTTGAAATAATCCAAGTTTCATTTGAAATAATCCAAGTTTAATTTAAAATAGTCTAAGTCAGCGTTTCCCAAAGTGGGCGGTACCGCCCCGGGGCGGTGGTTTGATATGGGGGGGCGGTAACGCAAAAATAGGGGTTTGGGGGGCGGTAACACAAAATATGCGGTTTGGGGGGCGGTAACTAAAAAATAGATGGTTGGTGGCGACAGTGTAGCTAATGTAGCAGCTGGCTGCTACAATACTTACACCGTCGTCCCAAACTGTTGGCGGTCACCATCAAAAACCATACAAGGAATAAAAATTAGAAATAAGAATTTCAAAAGATATGCCGCTCTTTTACCTGAGGATTAAGGGGTCAGCCCCGGTCGAAAGTAAAAGAGAGTTTTCGGTCAATATAAAGGGAATAAAAAGATAAGCTGCTCTTTCACGTATGTCCTATGGATTAATAGGTCAGCCTTGATCGGAAGTAAATGATTTTTCGGCCGAGATAAGAAGAATGAAATGATCGTTACCTATATAAATAGTAGACCGCAATCTCAATTCTGTAAAGATAGATTGTGGCTGTAGATTGCATGACAGCTAGACTCTAGCTGTCTAGCAGCTAGAGAAACATTTGAAACCTCGGAAGGTAACTAACTTGAGATTTATTTTTTCTTTCTCCAAAAAAGTTAAACTAAAAGGTTAGTTCTGATAGGCTTTTTGGCATATCTTTCCATTTTTATGGGGTAGGGGGCGCTGGCAGGCTATTCTAGAAGACAAGGGGGCGCTGGCAGTCTATTCTAGAAGACAAGGGGGCGCCAGCCAGAAAAAGTTTGGGAAACCCTGGTCTAAGTTTAATTAAAAAAATTCAAGTTTAATTTAAAATGATACAAATTTAATTGAAAAAAAAATTAAGTATAATTTAAAATAATCCAAATTTAATTTAAAGTAAGTATGGTGTACCGGCATTATTCAAGCTTTTTAATAGACCAAATACAATATAAACTAATGTAATTGAATGAAAAACTTTGTATAAATTACTTACTTCACTGTTGTAATAGCAATGGTTTACTTACTTTGACTTCCATGTTTTCATTTTTCCTTGGTGATTTTAAAAAAAACACTTTATTGTAGTTATATTCATGTTAATTCATGTAAGCATCAGTATATATTTTTTATTAAACATTTTAATCCTTCATTATTTTTCAATTTTGAAGTTAAATATAACTGCAATATATGAGCCGCTTATTTTGAAAGTGGCCTAATTCCATTTATGTTAAAATCGAGATATTTAAGGGTTTGCGTTTTACAAAATTTAAAAATATTGTCATTTTATTTATCAACTAATTTTTGTTATAAAAAAACTTAGTAATTTTAAATAAATTTTGTACAATTTGCTGCAAAAGGTAAAGATAACGTAAAAATGTAATTATTTAAATAGCTAGCTAAATTTTTTTGGAAAATGGAATTAGGCCACTTTCAAAATAAACGGCTCATATAGCCAAAATGTAAATATATATATGCAATTAGATAATCACTTTATACAACTAGTTTGGATTAATTTAAAATAATCTAAGTTTAATTTAAACTTCAGTGTAGTATATATGTATTTTAAAGTTGACAAAGTGTTTTAAATATAAATTAGAACAATATTAATTTAAGCTTAGATTGTTATGAATTACACATGGATTGTTATAAATTAATATTGAATTATTTTAAATGAAACTCGGATTATTTGAAATTAACCCGAAAATGTTGTAGAACAGAACACAAGTTTTGACCATGAAAAAGGTCCTATATAAAACTGAAACCTGAGCAATTGACATTTCGACTTAAACTGGAAGACTAATAATATATAATATATTTATTATTAACTTTATATATATATATATATAAACAGTTTCTGTCTATGTATCACAGTTTATTTTAAGTGTAATCTGTCCTGCCGGACTGTTTTTCGTTTATCATAGTATATACCATGAAACGGCCGGAAACCCGTTTCCTGCCGTTCTGTTTCCGACGTGCTTGGTAGCCCCTTCTATTTTCTCCTGAAGACGGATCATCCGAAAATTTGAGTTTGTAAGTGTGTCTCTTTCCCTGTGTGTGGCTTTTTTTCGTTTTTGAGCTGATTTGCGTCCAGTTTGGATCGTTTTTTCGAATTTTGAGCGAAATATATATATATATATATATATATATATATATATATATAATATATATATATATATATATATATATATATATATATATATATATATAATTAAAGTTACAGCTAGAGAACACAAGAAAAAGGACGAACACTCACGAATCTCGATTATTTCGGCGTCTTGCCGTCTTCAGGAGAGTAGAAAGAAAGAAAATAAAATAAAAGGAGAAAGAATGAAGGAACGGAGACGTAAATGAGTCCACTGGCCGATGTAAACTGGCGCGATACAATGACACGCAGTGCAGCCATCTTACCAACGTGAACCAGTGTAGGCTGTGAGTTAAAAAAATTATAAAAGTGATATTTAAGTAAAAGGGAGGAGAAAAGTAAAAAAGAGAAAGGAAAGGAAAAAAACATAAAACTAACTAAAATTAAACGAGAAAAAAAAATTTTAATAAATAAATAAATGAATAAATAAATAAAGATAAAAATAAAATAAAAAATCATCTGATTAAATTTAGACCAGGGGAATTTCTTGCACCCAATAACCAAATGAAGGCTTCCTCAGAAGCCCTATATATATATATATATATAAATGAAAAAAGACAACAAATAGAAGAAGCGAGAAAACTTACTGGATCGATATTTCGAACTGAAGTTCGTCGTCAGGGAGAGAGTAGAAGGGAAGAAGAGGTACGTGCGTTCACTTGTACCGGCAGAGAGCGACTAGGGGTTCCATATATATATAATATATATATTATATATATAATATATATATTATATATATATTACGTTTAAACCACAAGGTAAAAGGAAAACAATAATAAGTAGAAAAAAGACGAACTAAGTAAGTATTTCATCTTCCCAATCGCTGATTATGTACTCCCTCCCTCTTCCCTTGTTATGAGCCTTATAGACATTCAGTTGTGGAGAGCCATAGCAACTACTTTTGCCACCCAGGGTGGTCGTAAGACCCCCCCCCCCCCCCCCCCATTCACCGCTGGCCTTTGATAATCTGATAAAGTCCAAAATTTCAGTTTTCAAAATATTTATTTTCATGGAATTACAATCAAAGATCTAATTTTAGGCTCTTGTTATGAGTCGTAGACTTTCATCTAATTACAGTACTCGTATACAGCTGTTATCAAAGAAAGCGAAAGATTTTTTTTAAATAAAGACGTATAATTTAAACTAGAAACAAAAATTGTTAAATTAAATTAACTGGTTATGCAAACAAATATAATAAACTTTCAACCCCTTTAAAAGAACTAGTTTTGAAAAATTAAAAAATAAATTTATTTTTAATTTTCAAATATTGCAGTTGTACAATCCTTTTAAAAACATTATTACATTTATAAAACATAAAAACAAGTACGAACTGGAAAGCACGTTTTCAAAAACACGAAACACGTTTTTTTTAAAAAAAATAAAAACGTATAATTTAAATTTATAAAAAAAATTGTTAAATTCAATTAACCGGCTACGCAAACAAATATAATAAACTTTCAACCCCTTTAACAAACTAGTTTCAAAAAATTTAAAATAAATGTATTTTTAGTTTTCAAATATTGCAGTTGTAAAATCCGTTTAACAACTGTATTACATTTATAAAACATAAAAACAATTACGATCTGAAGAACTCATTTTGGTATAAAATATCAGATTATTTTTTTAATTTTTTTTCTATTTTTATCCCCTTAGAATGCCGCCCTTTAAGCCCAAGCCCCCCCCCCCCCCCCCTTCGCCTGTGCAGTTGGGTTTGATGCATTGTGTTATAATCACCTGTAATATATTCATTTGTAATCCAATGAGTTATGACGCTACAGATAATAGTACATAGTACATACAATAGTTTTGTAATGTGTTTCAGAAATTTTTTTTTTTTAAATAAAAAGGTAATAATTCAAGGCATGTAATATATGCGGAACTCACTTCGATATAGTGGAGTCGTAACATGAGCTAAGTGGTCATTCATATATGGCAGGCGACACGTTTAGACATCTCGGGAAATTCGTTGCCATCCTTCAAAACAAAGGAGGAAATGGAAAAGCCTTCTATCTCACGCCGTCTTCACATTACAATAAAATATCGCTGCTTTATGCAGAATTCATTGCGTTCAGTGGGATTCTTGTCAGGCCTTAAAATAAATGAAATTAATAACAATCGATGAAAGGAATAGTGGTTTTACTGAATTTATGTTATCATCAACGTCCAAACTACAATAAGAATGAGAAAAAAGGCTAAGATCTTTCAACGGTAACAAGCGGTCTTCGTCAGAGTCTAATCCCAACACTCATTTTTGATTGTGATTTGGATATTGATTGTTATTTCAAGTATTTATTGTGAAATCTTGTTATATATGTTATTTTAGAATAGCAAGATTTCACATAAACACGTAAAATAACAATCAATGATAATACCACAATATGAAATGGGAAAAAAGACTAAGATCTTTCAATCGTAACAAGCGATCTCCGTCAGGACTATTGTCCTTTCCTGCTTTTCCTGTCCACTCTTCCCTCCTACTCCTCTCAACCCCTCGCCATGATGTTTCTGCATATAGTGTTCAGTTGGGTTTTTGACTGACTCTGACGAAGACCGCTTGTTACGGTTGAACGATTTTAGTCTTCTTTTCCCATTTCATATTGTGGTTTGGTCATTGATATGTTACTTTGTAAACAATGTGGCGGGATTATCATTAAACTCATTATGAAATATATCTTGATCAAAACTTTCAAATATCCATGTATCGCTTTTTATGGCCTTTCAAAACAATTAAAAATATAAGAATTTATTGAACCATCAGACACCCATTTTATAATGGGCGACTAACATTACCTGTTGATTCTACATTAGGTGTCCTAACTATTGCCTAACTGAAGTGTATTTAGTATAGGGATCTTTATGGACTTTGAGACCATAAAGGGGTCGCCAGAAAAAAAAGAGCAAAGTAAGCCCTTCCATGTCTTGTCTATAATCCGAGGGTAATCATCAAGACCATGAATATTAATTCATATTCTGTTAAAGCCATTCAGTGATTTAGCGTGATACCAATATTTTGTTACTAACCTATGTAAATAGATGCTGGAATCTATACAGTTTATTAATTAGATGTAATGACCAGTATTAGCTTAGGGAATGCCGTCTTTTTAATAAGATACTGACTTACTTTCTTTTTAGGTCCAAAATATCTGCCGGGGTTTATTTTCGGGGGAGGGCTTCAAATACAGTAACAAAATTTATATATTTTTTTAGGGTAAAAAAGCTAATGAAATAGTCTCCACATTTAGAAATTTAATAGTATAAACAACGCGTTTTGAACATATAGCATTCTTATTCAGGCATTAACTAAAAAAAAATATAATGTCATCAGAAAGTTATCTATAGTACAAAGGAAGAGTACAAAATAAATAAGATAGAGAGTACGAACCTAAGGGTGAGTTTCTGTGGTACAACTGACTGGGAATAGGTTGGAAGTGGGTTCGTAGTCCTATACGGTGTTCGAAACGCGTTTCTTTATACTATTAAATTTCTATATGTGGAGACTGTTTCATTAGCTTTTTACCCTACGATGAGTAAATACCGCGTAATAACTGATTGCATCACCATATTGTTATATAAATATATAATTTTATAATATATAAAAATGATATATTTTTGTGTAATATTTATTTATATAAAGAAGTTTAAATTTATTCTACTACAGTCATGCCATCTTCTTCTGGAACATCGTATAAAATGATCAAATTTTGAATTCCGTTTTAAATCTTCTCCTGTGGATGGCAACCAGGATATATCCATTCCTATGGAATCATTGGTCCGAATCTCTCATGGCTTGCAGTCATTAAATGAATACTTCTTGTCTACGTAGCCGGTTCATAGTGCATTGGAAAGACAACTCTCAGTTAATTTGTCCCTTGAATTTTGTACCCAATTCACAACTTCTTGTAAACCTGGCTTTATAAAAATACCTCGTTGATTTCTCACCATTCTGTTTTCAATATACTCATTGATGTCCATCCGGAAATGATCCTTCAATTGTCAAGTGTCTGTAGTTAGCCAGTCATTCCTGCCGGAATCATTATTTCATCAAACTTACTCTCAACAAGAAAGTTGTTCATGTCACAGTGAATATGACTGAATCCTAAACTGGTAAACCTCTATTTCGATCCCTCAACATAGGTATTAAATTCAAAAGTATTTTTTAACAAATTATATTTTTCAGATTATTTTAATTGGGGTTTATTTTCGTAGGAGGGGTTATATTCCAAAAATTCCCGAAAACTACACTAGGGCTTATTTTTTGAAAAAGACGGTACGTACTGCTATGTGTGTTTGCATTTTTTCATTGCATTATCTCGCTTCGACGTTTAACTATTTACTTAAACCATTTAAGGGGTGTTTTTGTTTTCGAGGCAGCCAATGTGGGCGGGTTTCTTCAAGTAGTAATCAATATCTTAAGCAGGTTTAGGGCGCCTTCGCTGTGAAGGGAGAGGTAAACACACAGAAAGTCGGCGCGTGCTTTTCTGAATCCATAGACAAACAGACCGACTAATGGCCACAACCAACACTCTTGAACTCTCTGAAATCTAAAAACTCCCCCTTCGCTTCGCTCCTTGTCTGCCCTGAACTGTTTATTGACTACTTGTTCTGTTCTTAAATGGACCACATAAGTGGTATCACAACAGGAAATGTGTCAATAGAAAACTAAAGGCTTTTCTATTAGTTGATCTCTAGGAACTAGCATTACTTCTATTACAGTGAATCATTGAAAGATCTTAGTTGATCTAAATTCACAGATGGACCACACATAAAAGAGAGATCACAAAAACTCATTAGGATATTTCAACTGCCTCATCATCAAATAGAAAGATATGAATCTCTCCGAAGAGAAGAAAGGATTGAAGTGAAGTCTCATTGAAGAAGGGCACTGAATCAGTGTGCCGATATAAGGAGAGGGGGAAGTCAAGGACAAATAAGGTAATGAACCATCTCAAAGAGAGGTAAAAGAAAGAAACCAAGCGCACTGGTACAGAGAAAATGTTGTCTCATACGCGCCGCGCCCAGTCACAGAGAGTAAAGTAGACAAGAATCAATTTAAAATTAACTATTAGATAGGGAATATGAAAAAATAATAAATAAAAGAAAAACAAGTTATGAACAGAGAAAATAATAAATAAATAAAAATTATTATAGAGGGACGAATAATAAAACTATCACAATACAAATTGTGTAAAACAAGTTTATACAATAGTAAATAAAAGTTTGGAACTAAGCATTAATAAATATATTGCAGAATAAAATAAAACAAAATAATATTGATAATACATGTAATAAAAATATAAATGAAATACATAAATAAAAAAGTTTATTAGAAAACAAAAAATAAAAATAACATAAAAACTAAATGCTAAGAGAATGAACTGATTAGTGTTCTGCAACTAAGCAGCAGAAAATTATCTCTTTCATGAATATTATTCATAACCGTAATGAATAATATGTGACTGATAAACTAGAATTAGAACTGATAGCTGGACTACTCTGTGATAGCAGTAAAATGATATATTTTAATTAATTAATTAATTGAAGCATTATATTTTTAGATTAAGAGACAGTTGTTACTCTGTTTTTAATATCACTTAGTCGTAGTTGTGTTTGTAAAGCTCTTTTACTGGTTATCCTCATACTATTGATTTCTAGTCGCATTTTTCTTACTTCAAATTTTCATTTGTGACTGACTTCCCATTGGCACACCCAGTCATGGTATCAGCCTCTATAACGTATATGTGCAAAGCGCGAATTCGGAGTCATCTCCCGTTGCACATTTTTGGGGCACTCAAGTTTCGTTACAGCATGATTGGTAAATTTTCATTTGAAGTGTTTTTTTTTCTTTTTTGATTAAACTTATTTTTTTTTTTTTTTAAAAAAAAAGTTAACGTTTTTGTCAATAACAGTTTCTCTTGGCGATAGGGGTGGGTGCTGGTGGGTGGGGGGGGAGGGGGGGGGTTGAGAGGAGACTGGGAGGATAGTCTGTAGTCAGCAGTTTGTGAAAACTTTCAGAATGTTTATGTGTTTAAGTAAGATAATGAAAGTTTGGCGCTCCCTGGTCTATCATTTATCATTCGAGTGTTATCAGTCAGGGATTAAAGAGGGTTGTGTTTGGGCAAAGAAGTATTTGCCCAGGCATACAGGTTTAACTTGCTTCAGCAACAAGTGGTCCTCGATTAGTTGACACTGGCTTGAGGGTGTTGTGTGTGTGTGTGTATGGTGGGGAGGAGAAGGTTTTCGAGCCAGCTCTTGGTTGGCTGTTGCCCTTTTTGCCTTCTCTCAAATATATGCCAAAATGCAACAGTTGATTCCAACACCTAGCTCTTCTCTGTATTGTCTATCAATCAGTAGTCTTCTGCCAAATATTTTATAATGCTATTCATCAAATGTTGCTCATATCTAATAAACCAGTAGTTAGTATTTTCGCTTTTGGTTGAGATAGTTATCTCTTTGAAGCATATTACTCATAACCTTAATGAATAATATGCGACTGTTCAAATAGAATCAGAACTGACATCTGAACTACTCAATGATATCAGTAAAATGATATATTTCCTTTTGTTATAATTATTTCTCAGCAAGATCAAAATAATATGTAAATAGTTGAACCATAATAATAGTACTGGAAATAGTTTTCTCAAATAACATATATTTTATTGCGAGAATGGTGGTGAAGTAAGGAAAAAAGTAAGAATTACGCAAAAAGTTATAAAGCACTGAACACAATCAATAATCGAAAAAATAGTTTGTTTGTTATGGGGAGAAAAGAGAGTGGGAGTCAAAGCAGGAAGCAGAACTTACAGTTGACAACCTATATGTTTATATAAGTGAAAATACTAAACAGTCCAAATCAGACAGATAAATAAATGAAAAAGACAACACATAAAAGAAACAAGAACACTTACTGGATCAATATTTTGAAATCAAGTTTTATCATCAGGAAGAGAGTAGAATGGAAGAAGAACTTCCTGATGACGAACTTCAGTATATATATATATATATATATATATATATATATATATATTATATATATATATATAAATGATCAAACCAAAGTAAGAAAATGGGAAAACAAGACTAAGATCTTTCATCTGTAACAAGCGGTCTTCGTCAGAGTCAAAAACCCAACTGACTCTATTGGGTTTTTGACTCTGACGAAGACCGCTTGTTACGGTTGAAAGATCATAGTCTTGTTTTCACATTTTCTTATTTTGGTTTGATCATTGATTGTTATTTCACGTCTTTATGTGAAATCTTTATATATATATATAAAATGAATTCAAAACGAAGGAAACACACAGAAAGACACAGACATAACTCACATCGATATTTCGACCATCGTCGTCATCAGGAGACGTGAAGAGCGAAGAGTCCCGCAGTAAGGCAGGGCGCTGACTATTTATATATATATATATATATATATATTATATATGGTATATATAGTTCACCAAGGAAAGAGAAAAACATAAAACACACGCAAAAAAGACTCACGGCGATATTTCGACATTCATCGTCATCGGACAGAAGTATTCCCTTCGAGTAGCTGAAGCTGACGAAGCTTCTATATATATATATATATATATATATATATATATATATATATATTGGAGTCGCCTTCCTGCGGGACTCTTCGCTCTTCACACCTCCTGATGACGACGATGGTCGAAATATCGATGTGAGTTATGTCTGTGTCTTTCTGTGTGTTTCCTTCGTTTTGAATTTATTTTATATATGTATATTAGTATAAGTGGGCAGCAGGTATTTACGACCTTTCTGCTGATAGCCTCCATTTTTCTTATTAACTTTCTATGTACTGGAGGTAATTTCCATATAAAATGGGCCAGAGACATGTCAACATGACAAACAAACCTATTAAGAAAGAAGGAGGACTTTAATAATATACTTAAAAAAATTCGTGAATGTAAAATCTGCTCTGCTCTTCAACAATATATATATATAAACATTGAATATTTGACCATATTTTGCTGAAGTTATTTTTTCATAAGTTTTTAATGACAAAAATGACTTCAGTTAAATATGGTCCATTATTCAACGAAATGTGTTTAAATGAAGGTCTGCTCCCAAATTTTATAAATATATTTATGTAATATTAAATTAATACACACAAACATTGTTAAAGTGTTAAAGAACCATTACTAAGTGTTACTAAGCCTCATGAATAGACGATACACCTGGAGACAAATAAGTGCTTCTTGTGAAGTTCTCAAAGTGACATTGGTGTTGGGATCAAGAATCTGCCTAAGAACCTGTAGACGGAAACAGTAATTGAAACTGAGTCCGTGAGAACAGGCATGAATGGTAACTGGAAGGTCACATCGCTTATAACCGAAGGCCTGTGATTATTTATAGGCAAACTTATATTGGTGGAAGCTGAATCCAGCATCACACTGGGTACAGTCCAATCGATGAACGTAATTACAACAAGTACAGGAAGTTTTGTATGTAATAGGGTAGGATGGATTGATAAGGAAGGAAGTAACCGAAGGAACAGGAGTGATAACAGAGGCAGGAGCACACTATGTTTTTTTTTTAAATAATATTTAATTTCTTAAAATGTTTTATTCATTTTTCGTTATTTTTTATATTACTTATAATTGCCTTCTCTTTCTTCGTAAGTTGGCTACACTGATTGAGTACCTCTTCGTGACTTGTCTTCTGAGTGACTCACATCTATCTGATGACATAAAGAGTTTTTGTGCTCTCTTTTACGTTTGTTCTTTCTGTTAATTTACCCTGTTTGGCCGTTACTATACGGGCCACTTTTTTCATCTAGTGCTTTATATCTGTTCTTTTGTGTATATTCTTTCTTTTTAATTTGACCCCTGCATTACATGAATATATAAAAAATATTTGATTTGTTAAAGTTGGAAGCAGTCCTTCATTTAAACATATATTGTTAAATAACGCCCCATATTTGGCTTGTTCTTACATAATTTCTCCAGTCCAACCTACCTTAGTCCTCCATAATACTCCCTGATCCAGGGGCGATGTATTCACGATCCTCTCTCTCTCCCTCCCTCCCTCTCTCTCTCTCTCTCATTATATATATATATATATATATATATATATATATATATATATATGATCAAACCACGATAAGAAATGGGAAAACAAGACTAAGATCTTTCAACCGTAACAAGCGGTCTTCGTCAGAGTCAAAAAACCAACTGATTTTTGACGAAGACCGCTTGTTACGGTGGAAATATTAGATATATATATATATATATATATATACTTTTTCGTTGGAAATACGATCCAAAACGGACAAATATAGTTCAATATAGACAAAGAAACATAGAGAAATCAAAAGAACACACTTACAGTCTCTAATTTTCGGTTTGAACCGTCTTCAGGAGAGATAAGAGAGGGAAGCCAAGCGCACTGGATCAGAGACGGTTGGAGACCAACAGTGTTGGTCTCCAACCGTCTCTGATCCAGTGCGCTTGGCTTCCCTCTCTTATCTCTCCTGAAGACGGTTCAAACCGAAAATTAGAGACTGTAAGTGTGTTCTTTTGATTTCTCTATGTTTCTTTGTCTATATTTAACTATATATATTTATAAACTGACTTTCCTACTATTATTCACATTATTGTCCTGATGATGAATGTGGTACATTCGAAACATATCGACTAGCAATATTGGTGATAAGCTTTATACTTTTAATGAAGAGACGAGGAAGGAATTCCGGAAACTGGAGAAATAATGCAAGAAACAGATACAAGCCAATTATGGAGCGTTATTTAACAATAAAATATTTTATTTTGAACATTTTAAAGTATAAATGAAATAATTATAAATTTAATGGAAAATTTATTAACAAATGTATTAAAACATAAAGGGGGGTTTTTTTTTGATGATATAGACAAATGATTTTCGAAAATAAAGGAAAGATTTTAAAATATTTCCAACTAAAGAGGTTCACAAGACGATGTTAATCTAACTGAATATCCCTTGGAGGGAACCCCTTGTATAATCCTCTTAGGACTTGTAGCGAACAAAGTATAAATCTTTAGTGAAATCCTTCTTATCTTCAATTCTCTTTGTTAGCAAAATAAATTGAATGCATAATAGATTTTAATCTGATTTCATCTTTATTTTAAATTTAAATAACGTTAATAATAATTTCTTTTTCTTTTTTTTCTTTTTTTAACTAAAGAACTTCCCTTTTACTAAATATATTTATTTTCTGAGGAAAGTAGGTTGAATATATATTTATTATTATGTAGGAATTACGCAGTTATAAATTAACATCAATCCTTGTTTTATCAAAGTTGTCTGAGTTAGAGTTTCTAGTTTTAAACAAAATATCAAGATTATGCAAATTAAAAGAAAGTTAATGAATTTTTCTTTACTAATAAAGGTCTTTGCTTTCCTATATTTCTCGTATATGCAGTTTACTATATGTATATAAATAAAATAATTATTTTGTCTGTACATTGCTTAGAACTGACTCATTTCAAGTTATCTTTACGTTTTATATATTAAAGAAACCGAATCTACCTTCTGTTGACAAATTTCTGTCTGTTTATTTGTCCAAAAATTTTTTCACAGGAAACTCATCCACCATATGTTATAGTGAACTGAAACTTTGACATATTTGTGTGTAACTAACTTAAAAACTAAGATTTGAATGGATTGGAAATTCAATGTAGAAGCGAAGTTATGAACTTTTAAGCTGTGTTTGGTTAGCTATACAGGTATATAGCTAAAATAGAAATATACAGGTATTTTTAGGTGACTGATACTTTATCAAGTAGGTTCTGTTTGCTAGTTTTAATTTAATTTTCGTTAATAATCGTAATCATAATTTGGGAAAATAAATATGGGTTTCTATGAGAAAAAAAAAACAGTTCAGTGTCGCGTGTTCATTCAGACTACAGTTGTTAAAAATCCACATACTATTTTTCTTTGTAAAATAATTTGTAATGTAATACTTAGTTTTTCTGTTTCAAAATTTATACTTCTGCCTATGAAAAAGGTTTTAAATAAAAACCGAAACGTTGGCAATGAGAGTTTAATTTGAACCTGAAGAACTGACCGAGTCCCGATAAACTATAGTTTTGTATATATATATATATATATATATATATATATATATATATATATATATATATAATGTCAGATTGAATTTACGGCCTATTGTTTTTTTAATTAATTTTTTGGATAACTTTTCCAAAGCCCTTAATAGACTTTTAAATTCACGGGGAACTAGGAACATTAACTCACCATATGTTTGGTTTTCAATGATTATATTTCTTCCGACGTTTTGGTCGTCTTCGACCATCTTCAAGGAGTAAACGTATATACAATATCTTAAAACCTATTGAACATTGTTTAAAACACTTAAATATAACACTCAAAGTTCATAACTACTAAATCAAATGTAAACATTTAAACTGGCATTTTTAAATCATAATTTGTTACCTGCCCCTGTACTAAATAAGAAGTAGGTTTAGAATAGAATAAAACTTAAGATCAGAATCTAAAGGTACAAAACGTAAAAGAAAGTCTAAATCTATGACAGTTATGGTCTGTTCTAATAATATTTTCTACTATTCTTTATTTCTAATAATATTTTGGAATACTACGTATCATTTTTGTAAAATACCTGTCAAAGACTGGTACGTATACACGTTGATCAGGTATATTGATGTATACAATCAGACACGTATACATTGATACAATGATAAAAACATGTATCAGGGACAAATGTGGCATTCAAGCAATTTCTAAGAGTGTTCTAAAAAAAAAAAGCTTTATACCGGCATAGTATCATGGATTTGGTGCCATGAATTTGGACTACTCCGCAGTATTGCTGCTAAGGGATCTCGCCTATCGACCCATTCGTTTAATGACCTGATCATTGGAACGGAACTTGATAGTGAAGCGAGGAGATGCCGCGTATGCATGGAGTAATCCCTCGACTAGTATCGCGCGGGTTCCATTTTCCGGTGCAACGAAGCCTAAACTGATTTGAGCTAGTTTTGCCCACACATCATTATTCGTACTTGGAACATTATTCGCAGATTACCTCGCAGTAATTGAGAAATTCAATCAATTCAAAATGATCAATCATTCTCGTCCAGAAAACATCCAGTTCTAGCTACTGTTTTGTACCTCATCTAGGGGGGGGGGGGGGGGGGGGGGAAGTTATCCTGCAAATCCTGCTAAAATAATATGAAACTGTTAAAAACAATTTTATTTTTAAAATTATTTTAAGATGTTTTTTTAAATTTTTTATAATTACAAAAAAAATTATTTGTCAAACGATTAGAGAAAAAAAGAAACAATACGTCTTCCACACACAAAAAGAATTTAATCACGCAACGCGTTTCGAATACTTCGTGTTCATCGTCTTGTTCTATCTGCTATACAAACACAAATATATATGATTTTTTTTTTAAATTGAATAAAGGAGAAACAACCAAAATTCAAAATAAAATGTATAAATATACTCCTCCCTTCTCATATTACGCTGTTTTTTCATTACTATACTTCTGACAGTGTCCGTTGTCTCCCTAATTGATCAACATGATCTCACTGAGGCAGTTATGTAACTCCTGTTAGTTTATAATTTAATTTAAATTTTGGTGGTTTTTCCTTTATTCAGTTTCAAAAATTTTTCTTTTATATAATTTTTTCGTATAATTTTTTTTTATACATATTTGTTTTTGTATTTGCAGATGTAACCTGACGATGAAACACGTTGTGTGATAAATCCTTTTTGTGTGTGGGAAAACTTACTATTTCTTTTCCTCTCTAATCATAAGTAAATACCACACAATAAGTGCTTGTATATAGCTCGTGGGTCTTTGTTAAATATATTTGTAACACATAAGGGTGTGTTTTTAAGAAAGTAAGGATTAAAATATATATTTAGTTTGTAAATGTGACTTGTTTTATAGCCTGAGAATTTTGAGGTTGTTTCTGATGCTTTCTATTATTTATAATGGTTTAATCTATAATCTAATTGAAATTAACGACTGATTGTTTTAGAATTCAGTATGGGTGATAAGTATGTGGTAGAGGTACCTGACTTGTATGTGCTAGGGAATAATCTATTAATTTTGGAAAGGCTGAGCGAACATTACTTGTGTTTCAAGGTTCATTGCCTGGCTGAATGCCATCAATAAAGTTTTTTAATTTGGCACACCACTACTTTCAAGGATAACAGTAAGCAGCACAGGCGGGGGTTGGTGAAGAGGGTTGTAAGAGGGTGAATTTAGCCCTTGCTAGACTTTATGGCACCTCACCCCCTCCTTTGTAATGGCATTCCACGCCCATTACATAAATAGTCCTTACCTCCTTTCTCTCTTACACACTCACTCAAACATCCTCCAAATCGACTAGACTCTTCTAACATTAGAATGGATCGACAGCCTTCATGCTTGAAAACCAATATGCTCCCATTTTCTTTTTACTTTATTGTTCTGTTTATAATGATTTTGGTATCAAATAAAAAAGATTTGGTTTATGTATCAAATAAAAAAGAAGCAAACAATTTTCCTTGTATTGATGAGAAAACTGAATTCTGCGGGGGCGGCCAGGTTAGGTCAGTGGTTGACGTACTCATCTCTGAACTAGTGGGTCCGGGGTTCGATACTCACGCTGGCCCTCGATTTATTCACCTGAGAGATAAATAAATCTGAACACATCGTTCCCTGGAAGAGGACGTTAAGCCGTCGGCCCCGAGCCTTTACAATATCAGGTACTCGTTAAAGATCCCTATTCTAAATACACTTGAGTTAGACAAAATTTCGGACTCCCAATGTAGAATCAATCTCCATTGTGTGGTATCACAAAGGGCTCAGTGTTCAGACTTTGTGTTTTCCCTTGTGGGACTGCCATTGCAACCTATCGTGTTGCTTTCTACTAAACTACTACTACTACTACTACTACTACTACTACTACTACTACTGCTGCTAAATACTGTCTCATACATAACACCATGAAACATTTTAGGCTTTGTGTTGTAGAATTAGTTTAACTAGAGGCGGATCAACATCTTAACATTATTAGCATCGACTCAAGTCAGTGATGCAAAATCACCATACCAGCGATCAATGCAGGGCTGCCAACCTCCACCTGCCAAGATAGAATAATATTCTATCTTTGGGTCCTTGGTAATTGGGTAGCTTAAACATTTATTGTTATTCATATGAATGTTATTAATATTAATATTTATTTTCAAAATAGTATAATATAGATATAGATCATGTAAAATTGCATACACTTTCATTTAAAAAGTATACCTGTCTATATAAATTAATAATAGTTGTAAATAGAGAGACTATCAAAAGAAAGGATAGACTTTAATTAATGGAGTTCTATTCCTTTTACTATTCGAAAGTTATTTATCATTTTAATAAATACTAGTCATTTATCCTTTTCTTTGCATAAACGTTATTTATTATTTTACATCTACCTTTACTTCACACATATACTTATTATTTTTAAAGGCGATGGGTGCTTACCAGTGTGTTTCTTATTTTGAGAGTTTGATTTCAACCCAGAAGACTGACCTAACTCTGATATCTTTTAGTCCTATTCTTTTTGATCGTGAATACATTATTTAAGTTGTATATACTATATTAAATAAAGTTACAGCAAGTGAGCACACAGAAGGAAACACAAAAACTGACAACAATATTTCGATATTCGTCATTATCAGTAGAATGTTTCTGTATTCGTTGTTTCCTATTTGTTTTTATCAATCTCATATCTTTTTAATTTTTTAACGAGGTTTAAAAGTTTGTATATATATATATTGATAAAAGTATCGACCGTCGAATAGAAACAAAACTATAGTTTATCGGGACTCGGGCAGTTCTTCTGGATCAAATTAAACTCTCATTGCCAACGTTTCGGTCTTTATTTAAAACCTTTTTCATAGGCAGAAGTATAAATTTTGAAACAGAACAACTCATTATTAAATTATAAATTATTTTACAAAGAAAAATAGTATGTGGATTTTAACAACAACTGTAGTCTGAATGAACATGTGACACTGAACGTGACACTGACCGAGTCCCGATAAACTATAGTTTTGTTTCTATTCCACGGTCGATACTTTTATCAATATATATATTGACTCTGTTGGGTTTTTGACTCTGACGAAGACCGCTTGTTGCGGTTGAAAGATCTTAGTCTTGTTTTCCCATTTCTTTTTGTGGTTTTATCATTGGTATATATAATATATATAATATATATATATATATTGATTGAAATAAACGGCAGCTTCCGCATTCACGACTTTAATACTCGTCCTTTCCAGTCTCACAAGATCACTGAAGTTCACAAGATTGCACTAACAAGGGAAATGCTAGTCAGTGGAACAGTAGTGTTAAGATCTGAAAGCAATTATAGCAACCTCCAGATCCTTGAGGCGCTGTATATTAGAGATATTCAGCCCTCAATGAATGTTCAGTCCAATGTTAACTGCATTATTCCCAGCTGCATAACCTTCGACAGTGCCTTTAAAATAATAAAGGAGACCAAGGGTTGATTGGGCTTGGATCAGCTGAGTAACAGTTTTGCAACCTCAACATCAGCGGGACTTTCGAATTGTTAACTTTACTGTGTCGTAGTTGTTATTATTATTGTTATCACTGTAATTGTTATTGTAGCTTAGTTTATTATTACTATATTCTGATTATACTATATTATACTATAAACCTGATGATGATTTATGAAAATCGAAAGCTAGTTAGTAATTTTTATATCAATACAACATTTTTACTAAAGTGTTTTTAAACAGTGACCGAGTGCCTAAAGTGTTATAACATGTCAGTACTACAACTTTTGTGGAAACTTCCCTCCACTCAAAGAGAAATAGTCAGGAGACTGGAAAGGACGAGTATTAAAGACTTGAATGCGGAAGCTGCCGTTTATTTCAATCAAATATGTTTAAATAGAATCTGCTGCCAATTTATACTAATATATATATGTATATATATAAATATATGATAGAATACGAGTATGTGTGATCTCTAATTGGTGATTTTTGTTTCAGAGGTGAAGCAAGAGCTGGAAGACCTCATGGCTGACATTAAGAAGACAGCCAACAAAGTCAGAGCCAAACTAAAAGGTAATCCTTTGTATCTTCTTATTGCCTTTGCAGTTTCTTTCCTTAAATATTCCATGTCTTTTGATCAATGGACATAAGTGCTTATGAAATGTTTTTATTGGAATCACTTTTAACTCCAAGTATTTGTATACTTTCAAGTATAACTGGAAAGTATTTGTGGTACATCAGGCTCAGTAAAAAATTAACGACATTATATTATCTTTATTTACTGAAATTTATTTGTACAAAACAAATTTATCTCAAATCTATCAATTATTTACTGTTAAAATATGAAATTATTTTCGTTTTCCATTTCGAATAACTAGACTATTTGTGTAACATAGAATCTAATGTGATTTAGGGATCCATATTTCTTGTACTTGTATGAATAAGAATTTTCTATTTTAAGTTAATAAAATAAATATATATGAAATAAAATGAAAATTGTTGTAAGGGCATATTTTCTCATGCGTGTAAACTTAGAGGCATTCTTATTGGTTTACACAATTAAAGTGTTCTCACAAGTTGATATAGCAGTTTTGTATCTTTATAATTGGTTAATAGATTAAAGGGTTCTCACAAGTGGATCTAGTAGTTTTGTATCTTTATAATTGGTTAATAGATTAAAGGATTCTCACAAGTGGATCTAGTAGTTTTGTATCTTTATAATTGGTTAATAGATTAAAGGATTCTCACAAGTTGCTATAGCAGTTTTGTATCTTCATAATTGGTTAATAGATTAAAGGATTCTCACAAGTTGATCTTGCAGTTTTGTACCTTCATTATTGAAGGTTAACTGCTCGATATAGTTTTCAACCGTCCCCAATCCCAATTCAAAGCTGGTTATCGACGTTTTAACTGTATAAAGATGCTCAGGTTATAATTTGTCTATCCAGACAGCTTTGAAATCCTCTGATGGCACTTCGAAATTACTGTGTGATCAGCGTGGAAGTCAAGGAATGTGTCGATTTCCAAGGAACTACCATATAACCTACCATAAATAATATAATGGCCAGAAGAGTTTTAATTTTTAGGGAATGTATAATTAGAATAAAGTTTGACGGTGCGTATAATATGGAAACGACACTAGGATGACCAGTAAAGGCACAAGGGACAGTGGGAATTTTACAAAAAGGGTAGTGTTAATGCAATTACTGAAGGTGGTTAAACAGTGATTGAACTTTACTTGCGTCCCCTTCTGCCCTCCATCAATTTGGAGTCTCACCTGAGTTTAACTCAGGCCTCCTTTTTTTTGGGGGGGGGGGGGGGGCGCTTCGAACAATTATCTATGTGGTCACGCAATTAGTATCCTCATTCATGCAAAGGAGTTAGTTCCAATGCATTCTATTGTATGACCTTTCTAGAATCTCCCACTGCGCCTTGTATAACTAGAATGCCCATGTTAGGTTCCTGCATTCTTTGAAGTCTTTTCCTAAGTTTTTTGTATCGTTTTTTCATTTTCTCGATTTTGTTGAGAAAAGTGGATTATGTTTGAATTGATAATAAGAGCTAGTGATATTGATATTATATTAATAATTGAGATAGTAGCTAGAAAACTAAAAAAAAAGAATTCCCCACGTGAGTTTGTAAGTCTTTGAACATAGTCACAAATAACATTTGAAGAAATAAGAGTAGTGGAATAAGGACAACTTGGTTTAAGGATGTCCTTAAACCAATAACTTGGAATAAGGAATGTTGGTTTACTATTCTTTGAAATAGTTTTCAGTTAGTTCTGCGGATTACGTTTTTGGTCTTTAGTTTATTTAAAATGATGGAGGGAGAAAAAGATTGGAAGGTGGGGAGAATCCCTTCTCCAGCACATTAAATACCTCAGAGTCACAGCATTATATGAAGTATCCAATACATCTAACCTTTCACGAAAGGGTCTTGGAACATGAGTATGTTCAAACTAGGTGTGAATTATTGGATTTTGTGGTGGAAATAATAATAGACGGATTTCGTTGCAGTATTGTTCGTTCAACTACCTCATGATGTATTTTTCATTACCACCAATTATTAATGGTTTCCCTGACAGAGAACTAAGCAGTTTATATGGCAGTGGACTTGTATATGAGTATACTTGTATTCTACAGTGACTGATGCCTACTAGGTCGTCATTTCAGTCGTTGAACTGAGTTCAGTCAATTATTACGTTCCGATCAGGTCAGGTCGGAACAATTTATATATAGAAACTTTTTTTTTTCGAGTTATAAGGAACAAAACCTCAAGGTCCACTCTACTGAACTAGTTCATGCCACTGAGAAAACTTTTCATTTGGTCATAAAGTCAGATATATATATATATATGGATAAAAAATAAAGAGATAACATCCATTTCTGTATACAGTCGGTTTTTACAACTTGACTCTACAGTGAGGAAAATTTAAAGTTACCATCTTATTTCAAACTGTTTTGTGATATAAATGTTCTATCTCTCAAGTGAATGTCTAGGTCCGTCAACCGTTGTCTCCTCGTCCCTTCAAGTCATTGATTAAAATGCCCACAAGTTCATGAAGCTACTGATAAATCTCTTAATGAAAGCTGTTCGTTAGTTTGTTGTAAATTGAAACATCACTTGTTCAAAGTAAGACTTTTTAGTGTCAACTTCTCATTTATAAGAAGCATTGAAGTGAAATTGAACAAGTATATTATTTATCTTTCCATTCTTTGCACATAACCTAAGGCGTCTATACTATAACTCTATTTATAAGCAATATAAATCCAAAGCAACAGCTATCTAGTTAAAGGTAAGTTGAAGATAAAAGTTTTAATTCAATTTCCAGCTAAAGGGTTATGTTAAATGCATTTCTCTGCGGTTAAGCTGCCCCGCCAGTTCACTTCCTTTTGCCCAAGGAATTAGCTCAGTTACAGGCCGACCTCATTTCCCAGCACCTGTTTCAAACTGTAATTCACTTGAACAAACTTGTTATAGCTTACTAAGTTTAATAAATTTATATAATTATAGGTTTTTTATTCGTCTGAAATTATTTCATCTCAGTAATCATTAATTGTTATCAAAAATAAGACTATAGGGTTTTGCTCAACTCAAAAGATTGTTTTGTTTAAAACACTAATATCTTCACTTTATACCCTAGAAAGAGAGGTTTATGTTGTTTTAGTTTTAATAGAAGAAATATCGTTATTATAACAATGTTATTATGCAGAAAAATTACAATAAATAAAAACGTGATGCAATCAATGAAGTTTAAACCACAATAGAAAAAAGAAAACAATAGAAATATATGCTCTGAGGCCTTTCAATTTATATCACCAAAGAGCAAACAAAGTAAAAACTGAGAAGCTAACCTAAAAGTAATGGAGAAGGAAGTTTGTCATACTGGGGTACATGTATAATACAAAGTCTCCACACAAAAGAAGTTTTTTTTAATTCTAACTATACGCTTCGAACACTTTAAGATCATTGTCAAGTTTTATCAGTTCAGTGCTTAGAACCAACTCATTTCAAGTTGTCTTTACGTTTTACAAAAAAATTTTTGTCTTTATTTTACGAATCCACCCTTCTGTGGAAAAATTTCTGACTGCTTGTTTGTCCAAAAATTTTGTCATATGCAAACTTGATCACCATAAGTCATAAAAAGCTGAAACTTTGACAGTAGATTTGTGTATGTCTAACTTAAAAGCTAAGATTTGAATGGATTTTCAAATTCAATGTAATCAAAGTTATGAACTTTTAAGCTTTGTTCGTCTAGTTATGGTACACACGTATCAAACTGTCCCCCTTTTAATGAGTGCTATAGGTTACAGATTCTGCGACAAATCCTCCCTGACTGCAAAGATCTCACTCTACGAGCCTCTGAAGAAGCCCATATTTGGTTATTAAGTGCGCACAGTGTACCTAGCATTAATCAGAAGAGATAAGTTATATAGCTAAAAATATACAGGTATTTTTACTGTAGCAAGGAGGTTTTGTTAGTTGATTTTAATTTCGTTTACATTTATCATATTGCTCTCTTTAAAAAAGTGAGTCCTACTTATCCGCATACTAAATAACTAGTATGCCTAGAATAAAATAAAACTCGAGCTCAGTAAAGCTACAAATCGTAAAAGAAACTCCAAATCTAATAACGGTTACAGATTGTACTAATAACGATATTTTCTACTATTCTACAATTTCTGATAATATATTGGAATACCTTGTACCATCTTTGAATTTTTGTAAAATACCCATCAAAGATGGGCACGTCTGCTAGTATCAACTACAAGCCACAATAAGTAGTTCTAGTATGAGATTAAGATGTTTGAACCAATAGCGATCCTTGTCAAAGTCAGGTGAAAGGTGAAATGACGTTATTATTTCTGAAATTTGAAAGTTCAATTCTCTAAGCCGGCTGAAAGGTCATAGCCCTATTTCAGAATTGCTTGCTTTGATTTATATTAATGTTTGTTGTGAAATCCTGTGAGATTTTGATCAACGTTAGTAGGAAACAGTTTTCTACTGGACTATAGAGAACTGCCCATGTAGGGCAGAACAGGTGTACATGTTGAGGATGTTAAAGGCTCTAATAATATTAACAGCTTCTAACAAACCATCTTTTATGTCAAATTGAGTTAAAAAGTAGTTTATATTTATTGATAAGATTGGAATTATGAGGGCAGTTGATACCAGTAACGTTATTAATAACCTCTGTGTTAATGTGATCGCTGTTTCCACAGGGCATTGGCTCGTAGGTAAACATGCCACCAGATTAGGATTGGAAGCGAGGGATTTTTGCAGGGCATGTCAGAATGAGGAAGAGGAAGAGACAATTTCTCACTTTTTCTGTCAATGTCCTGGTTTTGGCTCAAAGAAGAAAAGAAGCATTAGAAGAATATTTCTTTGACAATCTTGAGAACTTAGCATCCACTGGTATCAGGGATCTGTCTAGATTTATTGTTCTCTCGAGATGGTTCGAGTGGACCAGGGACGGAGGAGAATAGCCCCAAATACTTCTTTGTGATATCATAAGGGGTCGGCTTGCGGCCTATGTGTGTTCTCTCTCGGGTTCACTGTAACCTAACCTCTGTATTGCCAACATACTCTTGTTTAGTCAGTTCAGGTGAACCTTACAATATTCCCACAGGCATTTAATTTCTTAAAATCATTACCTTTACTTTATATATATTTAATGGTTTTTATTGTTGTTGTTCTTTTTTCTTAGTAATTGAACAGAACATCGAACAAGAAGAACAAAACAACAAGTCATCAGCGGACCTGAGGATTCGCAAGACTCAGCATTCAACCTTGTCACGCAAGTTTGTCGAAGTGATGACGGAGTACAACCGAACGCAGACTGACTACAGGGAGAGGTGCAAGGGTCGGATACAGAGACAACTGGAGATCAGTAAGTCTACAGTCCCAAATATATATATATATATATTCACTGATAAAACGAAATACGATCCAAACTGGACACAATACGAGTTTGAGATTAACAAAGAACAACACACAAAGTAGGGAAACACACTTACAGACTCAAATTTTCGGGTGATCCGTCTTCAGGAGAAAAGAGAATGGGAGACCAAGCACGTTGTAGACGCAACGGCAAGTAACGGCAAGTTACTTGCCGTTGCGCCTACAACGTGCTTGGTCTCCCATTCTCTTTTCTCCTGAAGACGGATCACCCGAAAATTTGAGTCTGTAAGTGTGTTTCCCTACTTTGTGTGTTGTTCTTTGTTAATCTCAAACTCGTATATATATATATCTCAATCCCCAACCGCACTTCACAGCTCCCTCCCATAACACCCACTATCCTGTTCCAATTGGCTGTTCCTGTACCAAGTTACGTTTGGAGTGTACCAAGTGTGATTCGTTCTACGTAGGCCAAGCATCCACCAAGCTAGTATCCGTATGAACAATCACAGAGCTTCAGTCAACAACAGTTCCCATCTTCCCATCTCCATACATGCCAATAGCCAATTTTCAAATAATTCACTCTAATATTCTTAAAGCTCACAAATATGTATATTTCTTTAATTGTATACCTCCAGAAGAACACTAAGTTTTAATGGTATACTCTTTTTTCTATTTGTGTATGATGGCAGCAAATCTTCACGTAAACATGTTTCATTAAAGTACACAGCAGCCTCTGCGTTAACGACTTTTAAGCTGGTCTGCTCCAATTTACGAATACTCGTAAACTTGCGATGGGCTGGTGTTAAAAGCCATATTAATTGCCCAAGAGACATCTTAATTTGGCATGAGCAGATGTAAAAAGAAAATCTCAACTTCCAGACGAAAGGCAAAACTTTTTAATACGACACTAAATTCAAATAAGAAACAACAATAATTACAATGAATTAAAAACAAATACGGAAATAAATACAAATAAAAAACAAATACACTTTTTTTTAGTGTAATTTTTGACATGATTTTTGAAATTCCTCAATAGTTGAAGATCTATCTAGTAGTTAACTTAAAAGTCGATGGTTGATTAATACGGGAATTTGTAAGTTTTTTTCACTGAGTTCTTTCAGTAAATATTGTTTTCACGTGGGTTAACTAAAAGCAAAATTCATAATGTTACCACTTGTAAATTCTTCTAACAACACTCCAGATGTAAAAACAGAATTAATATGAGTTTGGACTTAGAAATAATCATTCAAAGTGTTTTAAATTTACTAATATATATTCTAGCTAATTTAGATCAGGTTTATTAGGTGGTCTGGCCTGCTCATTGTAGTTTACTTTTATTAGGTATGTTCTGTCTTCTACAATGAAATAGAGATGAATTGATTTAGATGAAGTTGTAGATCTGTTAGAGAGGTGATGCTGGTAGATAGAGAAATAAGCCTTTTATCAGGACCCTATATACAAGATCTGCCAATTAGACTGAGGGTTCGCTCGATTTCTATCAACGGACCTCCAATTTCACCGAGACTGACTGAACATAGAAATCACGAAACCCAATAAGCTGACATCATAAACAGACCTTTACATTTGGTTAACCCCGGACACGAGAATGTACATATATATTAATGATCAAACCACAATATGAAATGGGAAAACAAGACTAAGATTTTTCAACTGTAACAAAAAAAAAAACAACTTTCAGTTGGGTTTTTAACTCTGACGAAGACCGCTTGTTACGGTTGAAAGATTTTATTGATTTATATCGTTATATATACGAGAAGAACGTATATATATATAAAGATTTCACATAAACACGTGAAATAACAATAATGATCAAACCACAATAAGAAAATAAAAAAGAAGACTAAGATCTTTCAACCGTAACAAGCGGTCTTTGTCAGAGTCAAAAACCCAACTCAGTTTTTCACAATTTTCTTATTGTGGTTTGATCATTGATATATTTATATATAGGTGTGTTCTCTAATCGGGGTTCGGTCAATTTTCTAGGATAAAAAATCCAACTCTCGTTGCCGACGTTTCGGTTTTATTTAAAACCTTTTTTATAGGCCTACAAACAAAGGGTAATAAGAAATCACATATCAACATCAAACATATACACAATATGAAAATGGATTGTTACAACTTATGACTGTTACACGCAGAAGTATTTCAGAGATACATAAAACAATATTACTTACAGAAGTAAGAATTTTTTAACTAAGAAAATGAAATTTACATTATTTAAAGGAACAACAATGTTAAGCAGACAAAACCTTCGACTAGACTAATAAAATAACATACAAATAACCTCAACACTGTTCACTCAAGGGATGTAAATAAATCAGATTTCAGTAAAACTCAGCATAATACTCCAGAAAACAAACAAAAGTAACGCAACATCTTTAGCTGGCCATGCCATAAACGAAGGTCACACGTTCGATTTTGAAGATACAACTATAATAGAAAAAGAAAAAGATGAGCAAAGAAGGAAGACACTTGAGATGTTATATATTAAAAAAGATCTAAGTTCGATTAATCATAGAAGTGATATTACTAATTTAAGTAATATTTATTCTGGAGTGTTATGCTGATTGTATATATATGTATAATATAATATACATATATGTATATTAGTCTAATTAACTAATACGATAATTGGAAAAGATTCAAAAAAATTGATTAAGAAAAAAGTAGGCAGAAGATTTTATAATCTCAAGTATAAACCCAGAGATATTAAGTATATGTATGTGTGTATGTTTGTGTGGGTTATATACAATATGTATTTTATAATTGTTCTGTGTCATTGTAGCATCATTAGAATGAGTGTCCGGAATTGTCTCGACTTTTTGAAAAACATGTTTACTTTGAAGGCAGCAATGTGATGTTATGCAAATGTGTGCGTTGTTTTCTGTATTCACTCATCCCTTGATGTTGTTTTTTTGTATATTACAGGGATACCTGTTAGTTACTTTGTGATTTTTTTTTACTTTAATTTTGATCAAATAAATAGAATTAAGTAACTTTTTCAAAATTTTGATAATTTTCAATATTTAATAATCAGTTGTGTAAATAATATTTATGATAGTTAGTATATACTATTTTCATGGTTTAGTATATAAGGTATTTATTTTAAAAAAATGTTTTAGAAAATTAAAAAAAATGCTACTAAACTAAATAATGTAAAATCGTACATTTGTTCTATATATATATATATATATATATATATATATATATATACACAGTTTCGTTGGAAATACAATCCGAAATGGGCAAATATAGTTCAATATAGAAAAAGAAACATAGAGAAATTAAAAGCACACACTAACAGTCTTTAATTTTCGGTTTGAACCGTCTTCAGGATCTTGAATTTTTCTATATTTCTTTATCTACATTGAACTATATATATACAAAACTAAAGTTTATCGGGACTCGATCAGTTCTTCAGGTTCAAATTAAACTCTCATTGCCAACGTTTCGGTTTTTCTTTAAAACCTTTTTCATAGGCCAGAGGAAATATGAGAAATAATTCAAGCATTCAAAAATCAAACATACATAAAAGTGCAATTAGTTACACTAATTTAAAAAGTTTTAAATAAAAAACGAAACGTTGGCAATGGGTGTTTAATTTGAACCTGAAGAACTGATCGACTCCCGATAAACTTTAGTTTTGGTTCTGTTCCATCGTCAATACTTTTATCAATATGTATACATATATCAAACGTCTCCAACCGTCGCTTCACAAGTGCGCTTGGTGCCCCTATCTCAACTCTCCTGATGATGCTTCAACCGAAAATTAGAGACATTAAATCTGTTTGTTCCTTAGTTCTGTGTTTGTGATTCATCTTGAAAAGTATATATATATATATATATATATATATATATATATATATATATATCACTTAAAATTCAAAAAAACGATCCAAACTGGACGCAAATCAGCTCAAAAACGAAGAAAAGCAACACACAGAGAAAGAGACACACTTACGAACTCAAATTTTGTCCTGGAGACGAATCATCCGAAAATTTGAGTTTGTAAGTGTGTCTCTTTCTCTGTGTGTTGCTTTTCTTCGTTTTTGAGCTGATATATATATATTTATATATATATATATATATATATATATATATATACTATTGAAAATGACACCAAATTTAGCCGATACCTGTTTCTTAACAAGTTTCTCAATTTTTCTAAATAACACTCTCGTTATTTGGTCGAGTGTTATTAATTTACGAATAATAATTTATAATTTACGAAATATATATATATATATATATATATATATATATATATATAGAGAGAGAGAGAGAGAGAGAGAGAAGGATGGCTGAAGCTGTCTGTAAGTAGGGCATGGGTGATGATTTCTTTAAAATAATTTTTTCATGGAAGTGTTTTTCCTTTGGACAAACATCAGCAATGTTTTCACAAAGTAGTACTCTTGTTCTCTTTAGTTGATACACAGTTTAATTTAAATTCCTCACAGTTTAAACCAGACACACAGGCCCTTCCTTCTTATAGCCATCTGGTCTTTTGAATGCCTTAAACGAGGTAGAAATGAAAGTTAATGTTGGAAGGTATGAGTATTGCGAGGTCTTTGACCCGACATGGGGTCTCCATGCATGTGGTCATTATTACAAAACTTATCATATGACTTGTGAAATTCAATCATCCTTCGCAATTCCTGCCTTCTATTATGCAATCATACAACTATTTACTGTTTCATACATTCGTATTGAGTACTCCATATTAAATTGATTGGCGAATATAACGGGCAACATCCATGTTACCTGTCCAATCACCTTGTTGACTTTTGACCTTTGACCAGCCATTCCATTGATATGCCAACTAATACTCGCTCACTATATTCATTGCGTGTATATAGTTGTATTATATACAATACAATATTAAATTATTTATATTGTTTCTACAATTATATATATATATATATACAATTCTTTTTATATTGCAAACAATATTATACATGTTGCATACAATATAAACAATTTAATATTATATATTAAATTATAATAATATTATAATTATATAATTATAACAATTTAATGTATATATATATATAATTGTAGAAACAATATAAACAATTTAATATTGTATGCAACATGTATAATATTGTATGAAATATAAAAAGAATTGCAGACACATTTCTTGATACAAAATAATTAATTAGTTGTTTTCTTTGAAAGTGGTGTAAATCTATTTTGATAAAAAATTAGATAACTATCTAATGAATTCAATTTACTATGAACTTTTTATTTATAAACTTTTTTCCAAAAAAAATGTTATAATTTTTTAGAATATGTTTTTTTTTTGAATAAAAAGTTTATAGTAAATTTTATTCATTTTTATTGTTACTTATTTTTTTTGCCAAAATGGATTTTCATTTTGTAACTGGCTCATATAAAATATACTTAGTACAGATCTTACAAAGAGAATGTCTTCTTGGCTGCGAGTTGGGGCAATATACAAGTGTCCTTGCTTCTCTTTGTTGGATTGTGTTTTACTGGATTTAATATCTTTTCTTGATTATAATCAGCACAATGCAGGTGATGTATGTATCTGATGTTTATTTGATACAATCTGATGTCTATTTGCAGCTGGTAGGACGACAACCAATGAAGAACTCGAAGAGATGTTGGAGCAGGGCAACCCTGCAGTCTTCACCCAAGGAGTACGTATCTTCCTCTCACAACAGTTTACTTTTCAGTCTTTGTGTACTAACCGTTGTGCCTGGCTTTGCTCTAATACATTACTTATATAGCAAGCGATAATAAATCAATCACTACACTATAGTACTGTACTATACATGAATATTTTCTTGACAACAGATGACCTAAAGTTAGTTGTTTTTAATATATTTTAGTCTAAATTTTATTTTTATTTTTTATATATTTTATTCCTTATGAGTAGTTTCAAAATACGTGATTTGAAATAAATTAACACTATTTTTTTTAGTTATTTTTATGTACTTAACCAAATAAAAACTATCTAGTGTTTTTTTTTCAAGGAAGATTTCCAAATTGTGTGCCAAATTGGGATTTTATTGAAAAGAAAACATAGGTGTTCTTGGAATAAACAAAGAAACACACACACACACATATATATATATATATATATATATATATATATACTTTTTCGTTGGAAATACGATCCAAAACGGACAAATATCGTTCAATATAGACAAAGAAACATAGAGAAATCAAAAGAACACACTTACAGTCTCTAATTTTGGGTTCAAACAGAAAATTAGAGACTGTAAGTGTGTTCTTTTGATTTCTCTATGTTTCTTTGTCTATATTGTACTATATATATAAATCACTCAAAATTCCAAACTGGACGCAAATCAACTAAAAAACGAAGAAAAGCAACACAGGGGGTTTCACAGATGGTAAGATAGCTCTCAGGGGATCCACAAGTTAATACAATTTGAGAACTTCTGTGTTAGAAGTTGTATAAACGAATGATGGAAACCTTTTAAAGGAGTTGCTCTTGAAGTTAGCCATGGTATAAAAGAGATCGAACAGCACTGGATGTGCGTATGTATGTTAGAAAGTCGTTTTCAAAACTACTATTCTCTTATTTGTAAACTTGTGTGGGCTTAAACAATATTTTATTGTTGCAGATAATTATGGAGACACAGCAGGCAAAGCAGACGTTAGCAGACATAGAAGCCAGACACGCGGATATAATCAAGCTAGAGAACTCAATACGAGAGCTGCACGACATGTTTATGGACATGGCTATGTTGGTGGAGAGCCAGGTAAACACCAAGTCATCATCTATGTTTACATATATGTCAGTTTAAGAGAGGCATGGTCGGGGGTTTCAGGTGATACCCTGGGCAGGTCAGTGCTTCTTAACCTTTTGTTTTCCCCCAATTTCACTATTTAGTGAGCCAATTCTCTATTTCCCACCAAAGCATAAGTCATTGACAAATTTGATTTTAATCCAATTCAGTGTTTAGTACATAAATAAAACAAATATGAACAGATTTTACATCTTTAATACATAAAGTCGACCCTTAAGTTATGTATCTGTGGGATAAGGAAAAAAAATATTATAATCAGTTACCTGACGAGAAAACTTAAAAGAATGAAGTGACAATCATAGAAGATAAAAATAAAAATACGAATAACAGACGTGGTATTGCATCAAGAAATGGTCAAAACTATATTTTTTTTTCTTTTTTTGAAAGTCTACGAATGTGCACTGATTATTATTTCTAACCCAACAGTGTTGTTATATGACTTATAACAAATATGACTTGTAATATATTATATAAGGGTTGTTTTTGTTATTAAAACAGTCTGTAACTGGTTGTAATTTGTAAAGTGAGTCAGTCAACATTTGGATGTAATGTATTAAATTGTGAGGCAGTGGTACTTCTGTCTGACCGGTCATTCCCCACTTGGCAACTCCGCCATTCTCCACCAGTGTGGAATTCCCCGCACGTTAAAAACCACTGCTCTAGCATAATATTATACCCTAAAATACTGCCAAAAAAAATATAATATAATTAATAATTATAATTATAATTAATTTATTAAAGTTAATTTAACATATTTTAGCACAAAATGTTAAAATGACAAACAATAATTTTAAAAAATAAAACTCTTTGGCAAATAAAAAATAAATCTTTCAGAAAACATTAAGAAACCCTTCAAAAAGTTTAATAAATCCCCTCGCCCAAGGAACCCCTACTTCATCATGCCTCTCTTCAATGTGTTATTTTCTATATATATATATATATATATTCATTTCATGACAATTATAATTAAAAAAGCTAATTTTAACATATAAACTTTAAACGAATCGTACTTTACTAAATATAATGAAAAAAAGAAACACTGGATTGTAAATATTGAAATTTGTTTATCATAAAAATTATTCTAAAATGATTGATCAATATTGTTTCAGTTTTTCATCACATTTGTTTTTTTTTTGTTAATATTTTTCAAAAACTTTAATAAATTAATTCGCTTTGACAATTTCATATTAATAATTACCATAAAAAAGTTTAATTGTAGTCATTAATAATTTACATTGATTAATATATGTCATTAATATTTTATAATTATATTAATATGATTATTAAATAACTAATTTATTGAGATTAATTAATATATTATATTAATTGTATTAATATAATTAATATATTATTATTAATATTATAATATTTTTATGATAATCTGTTTTGAAGACGGATGAGTCTAAAAGTCATTCATTGCACACAGAATAATATCAAATGAATATAATACTATATATTGCACACATAATACACAAAACAATATTCTTTTTTTTATAGTTGATATCTACACTTGTGTGTCCGATCTGGTCGTTTATCGTTCAGTATTTCATGATATATTTGTATATTAACTCGGGAGGTATAGGACGACCGTCTGATAGAATAGGCGTATAATAAAATATAGGACTTTGGTCAGTTCCCCCCCTCGATGAAATCGAACTCTACAATGCCGATGTTTCGGTTTTATTTATGTCTTTTTAATATGCCTTCAAATACAGGAAAACAACGCACTGTCTGCTTTTTTCTTGTTCACTTTGTTTTGTTGATCTATCAAACCGATACGTCAGCATTTAGTAGTTTGATTTCAACCAGGAAAACTGACCCAATCCACTATTTGTTTTAGACATATATATATATATATATATATATATATATATATATATATATATATATATGATTTCACATAAACACGTGAAATAACAATCAATGATCAAACCACAATATGAAATGGGAAAACAAAACTAAAATCTTTCAACCGCAACAAGCGGTCTTCCTCAGAGTCAAAAACCCAAGTGAAACACAAGATGTAGAAACATCACGGTGAAGGGTTCAAAGGACTGGAAGGGAAGAAGAGTGGCATTTTAAAAGGACGTAAAGTGCAGGAAAGGACAAATGTCCAGAGAGGGATGTTTGGGGAAACAAAGGAGTACAGTAAGAAAGAGTAAAAAACTATCCGCTAGGTGTCACAACCCTCTTAGAAGAGGCTATTGCCCTCGTAAGAAAGTATCAAGTTTGAAGAGACCGTTAGTCTGCCTTCAAATACAGGAAAACAACGCACTGTTTGCTTTTGTCTTGTTCACTTTGTTTTGTTGATCTATCAAACCGATACGTTAGCATTTAATCCACTATTTGTTTAGATATATATATATATCTAAACAAATAGTGGATTGGTTATATACAAATATAACCAATATTTATACACAAAAAGTATATATATATATATATATATATATATATATATATATATACTTTTTCGTTGGAAATACGATCCAAAACGGACAAATATAGATAGTTCAATATAGACAAAGAAACAGAGAAATCTCTATGTTTCTCTCTCTTATCTCTCCTGAAGACGGTTCAAACCGAAAATGAGAGACTGTAAGTGTGTTCTTTTGATTTCTCTATGTTTCTTTGTCTATATTGAACTATATATATATATATATATATATATATATAATCGATTTTTCATAGGTAATAAATTTAGCTCCGGTTCAATCAATGTGATGATCTTCATTATTTATGTGGAAAAAGTACTGTCTTATTCTTGTATATAAATTATGCAAATTATCACAATTATCATAATAGATCAAATATTATAAACATTAGTAATGGGCTTTTCAAGCTTCTTTTTGTCTTGACGAGGGTCTTAGATTTTTTCATCTAAGAGGGTTGGCAGCTAGTGGATAGTTTTTTACTTTTTCTTACTCTACTCCTTTGTTTTGTTTCCCTAAACATCCCTCCCTGGACATTTGTCCTTTCCTGCAATTTAAACCCTTTTCAAATACTTCTCTTCCCTCCTACTCTTCTCAACCTCTCACCATGATGTTTCTGCATCTTGTGTTTCAGTTGAGTTTTTGACTCTGACGAAGCCACTTGTTGTGGTTGAAAGATCTTAGTCTTTTTTCCCATTTCATATTGTGGTTTGATCATATATATATATATATATATGCTTAAAAATAATTGATAATCCTTCTAAAAAGGACAGCAAAAGTTCAAAAAAAATAAACGAATAGATTAACAGAATAAATAATAACACTTACTAATGATGATTGGAGGTGATAACATTTAGAAGAAATTGTAAAGAAAAGTTTTATTTTAAAACTAAAAATTATTGATAAGAGAAAAAAGAAGAAAATATTTACGACTTTAATACATAACTACGTTTTGTGTTTTGTGCATATTTATATATACAGTATATATAGACATATGATATTATTTTTTTTCTATTTTACATAGGAAGTTTACAATATATATATATATATATATTTATTATAGAAAGTGTAAATCTAATTTATATTGAAAATAATATTAAGTTAAAATGAAATGTTTTGAAGATATTATAGCAATGTTAGTTTTTTCATGTAATAATGGTGATGGTGTGAGGACACAATGGCCTTGCTTCATGTAATACTAACATTTCCATTTTCTAGTAACATTATGTTGGTGAAGGTTATATGTATTGTGGTTGAATGTTGCTTATTAATAAAGGTCATCCAACTATTTTTTTAATACAGTAGTAATATTTTTATTAAAGAATTTCTCGACTAAAAAAAAAATAAAAATAAAAATATTTTTGAGCCGTTTAGCTAGTAGGGATCATGCGCATATTTTTATTGATTTTGATATAACAGGGGTAAAATAAAGGGGAAACTTGAAATGTAGTTATTTGAACTGAATGTTACAAATAATCCTATAAATATTGTTTTATAGGTCTTCCAATGAAAATGAATCCAAGAGGATATTCATATGTTTTATACTTTTAGCATAATATTTTCAATGAAAATATAAGTTTCAATTCTCTGTTCTTGAGAAATTAAGGACCGTTTAAGCCGTATTTATCTATCTATCCTTGTTTATAGTGAATTTGAAAGTTAAGAGTCTCCATTAATTGTAATTTACAGTTAATTCCAACAATCGTGTTAACGTGACGCATCTCTGAGGAAAGTCTTCAGTAGTCATTATTTCACTTGGGGTAGATCCTACACGTATACGAATTATTCTTCCATACTACTGTTGTATTCCAATATATAGTTTCTGGATTAATATATATATACCATGATAAACGAAAAACGGTCCGGTTGTTTTTCAAAAGAATTTTGAAAAGATACACAGTAATGAAATCACTGAAACTACTACAAGTAGTGAGTTTCAGTGATTTCATTTCTGTGCGTTCTTTTAAAAATTCTAATTTATTCAATTGGAAGAATCGTTTCATCTAATTGTATACTGAAGAGGTTTTCGATAACATGATCTCAAAATCAATAATTTTTTACATCTACATATATATATATATATATATATATATATCCACTTAAAATTCGAAAAAACGATCCAAACTGGACGCAAATCAGTTCACAAACGAAGAAAAGCAACACACAGAGAAAGAGACACACTTACAAACTCAAATTTTCGGATGATCCGAAAATTTGAGTTTGTAAGTGTGTCTCTTTCTCTGTGTGTTGCTTTTCTTCGTTTGTGAACTTATATATATATATATATATATATATATATATATAAATGAAAAAGACAACACATATAAACAAATGCAACAGTTGCATTCCACTGGTACACGTGAACGAACGTACCTCTTCTTCTTCCCTTCTACTCTCTTCCTGACGGCGAACTTCAGTTCGAAATATCGATCCAGTAAGTTTTCTCGTTTCTACTATGTGTTGTCTTTTTCAATTATTTATCTGTCCGGTTTGGACTGTTTAGTATTTTCATTTAATATATATAAATATACATATATATTACAATTTTGTCATTTCTGTATATATATATATATATATATATATATATAATGACAGAGAGAAAACTCAAAAAGACACTATGTTTAGATAAGACTCGCCTTTCTTTTCGCTGACTTTTTCCTCCTGATACCGACGGAGGTTGAAATATTTTATTGAATTTTTTTTTTGTTTTCTCTCTGCGATGTTATTTTATTTAGTTTTTTCCATTGTTTTTGATAATTACCTTCGTTTGATGTAAGAAATTTACTAAAAGTGGCTAAGATCTTTTGACCAAAATAACTGGTCCTCTTTATGTCTGTTAATGAATTGAACGGGTAAAAACAAAGGTGTTGTGTGGTTTTAAAAGGAGTATAGGGTAAGAGAAATGTCTCAAAGGGAGTAAAAGGCAAAGGAAGGAAACAAAGGGTCACCAAGTCAGGGTGAACAAAGGAGTTTAGGAATAAATAAGGAAAACAGGCTACTTTCCTTTATGCAAGACAACTGCTCTCGTTAATTCTGAGTTTAATTTGAATAAAACATTACTAATGTTTATTGTATTGGATGTTTTAAGTTTAATTGATGAAGACTCGTTGATATTCTTTAACTTTATCGATTTTTCAAACGCAATCATTTTAGCTTCTGCCCAATTTATACCATGTTTCTTATTATTTATATGCCAAAATAAGAGGCACTACTTTGTTCAGCTCTATGTACTGAATATTGATGTTGTTTGACACGCAATTTTAATGATTTACCTGCTTGACCTGTCATATTTCATGACAACATTTACACGGGATTTTATAAATATACTATTCTCTTGTTCCTAGGAGAGTTTTTTATTAACATATTATCTACATTATCAATATTAAAAAATAACTTATACCATCATATCATTTATTATTAAATAAATGTTTATATTTTTGAATCTAATGGCTGTGAAATGATGATTTACTTTGTTTCTTGAAATTATTCATAAAATTATAATTTTATAATTATTTTTTAGAAACTTATAATTTGTAATTTCATGCTATTCAATGAAGAGCAGAAGCAGAAGTAAAATACTTTGATATATTGCTGATGCGTGTTCAAAGAAATTATTCTTTGAATTGAGATTTCTGTAAGAAAAAAAAAAAGTAATATACTATATAGAGAAGAGCCATTTATGAGTTTGGGATTTAATTCGAGTTATTACATTACAGAAATGAATCTTGCAAAAAAAAAAAGTGGTTATATATCAGTCTTTTCTAGACCTACAGTCTTTTGATTCCTTCTATATATTAATATTATTGGAAACATACAAGTGGATCAATAACCCCATATGGATTGAGTTATTTTTTCTAATTTAATTTTCTAATTTTAAGTAATCATTTTCAAATTTGAATCTAATTGAATTATATATTTGAATAATTTAAAGATTTCTCGATTATAATGAATTAGTGAATTCCAGGAATTATGTCTTAAATTAAATCTGAGAGGAAAACCAAATCTTTTATAGTTCATAAAAAAATTATTGAATAATTCGTAAAAAAGTTATTTAAAGCAAAATATTGTTGTATGTATTAAGTAAATGGGCCTGATTGTTAATATTATTGATGGATTTTATACATTGAGTCTTTTATTTTTCGGCTCCGATATTTAACTCTGATGTAATCTCGCAGTATTCGACGTGATGTACCCGTGAACATTTCTTTTACTTAACAGTATGTACAATCGTTCTTAGAACGCAATACTATAATCAATAAATAAATAATAAATAACAGTATAGTATTAGGATGTTAAGAACCCATTCGTTTCTTTGGAGAGGACTCTCGAATATAATCCAAGTGAGTTCCACAATTAGCTAGACTTTCTCCTTTTGAACAGTTTAGAAATGCCTAAAATGGATGTCAAACAACAAATGAGCAACACTTTCCGCCCCTAACCACTTAAGGAATTCCTAGAATGGGTGTCAAATTACAAATGAGCTACACTTCCGTGGTCATTGAGCAGTTAAGAAATATTTAAAATGGGTGCCGAACAACAAATAAGATAAGATACACTTCTTGCCTCATGAAGAGTTTATAAATATCTGAAATGGGTGTCAAACAACAAATGAGCTGCACTTTATTCCCCTGAACAGTTAGGGAATACCTAAAATGGGTGTCAAATAACGAATGAGCTACACTTTCGCAGAGCAATTTATAAAAGTCTATAATTGGTGTCAAACAACAAAATGAGCCATAGTTTCCCGTCCCATGAAATCTTAAAAATACATAGAATGGATACAAAAAAAAACTAAGAATGCTATCTTTTCTAGCCCTTTAAAAATTCTAGACATCATTCTCCAAGTGTGAGTATGAAAACGAAATGAAAGGAAATAACTTTCATAAACTTAATCAACAGAAGACAAAATAAGTAGGGAATGACTAACCGTAGCATTAGACATTAAAAGGATTTTTTTCCTTTTTTTTAAATACAAATTATTAAAAAAAAGGAAAAATTTTTATTAAAGGAAAAAGGAAAAAAGATTAAGGAAAAGGATTAAGGAAAAAATTTTTTATTAAAGGAAAAAGGAAAAGGATTAAGGGGAAAAATTTATTAAAGGAAAAAGGAAAAAAGATTAAGGAAAACATTTTTTTTTAAAGGAAAAAGTATTTTTTAAAAAATTAGAACCTTATAGGTAGAGGTGCAAGAGGATGTGTATTTGAAGGTGTCACCCTGTTCTGTCCATCATTCATAATATAATGTATATTGAAAACGAAAAGTGTAACACTTTGGAGTATAACACTGTATGTTATACTCCAATGGAACAACTAGACAATCAACTCTAACTTTTTTTTCTTTTTTTTTTTTTAAATTTTTATACCGATCCCCTTTTTATTTGATCGGTAATTATACGGATTCTACATTGGGAGTCCTAAATTTTGCTTAAGTCAAGTACATTTCGAGTAGAGGGATCTTTAACGAGTACCTGACATTGTACAGGCTCGGGGCCGACGGCTTAATGTCCTCTCAGAGAGATGGCGTATACTTAGATTTATCTATCTCCTGCGTGAATAAATCGAGGGCCAGATTGGAATCGTACCCCGAACTACCAACCCAAAGGCGAGTACGTTTAACCACTAAGCTAACCTGGCCCTCTTCTAAACCCCATTATAAATATTTAAATAAAAAAAAAATGTTGTGAAAGATACTATATTGGTACTTAGTTGGATGGCCTTATTTGTTGTTGTGGTGATGGACGCTTTCTAATACTGGCTTTGCTGGACCTAGGGAGAAATGATTGATCGTATAGAGTACCACGTGGAGCATGCGGTCGACTATGTTCAGACAGCCACGCAAGACACTAAGAAGGCTCTCAAGTACCAAAGCAAGGCCCGGCGGGTGAGTTTGCTTTCACTCCTCCTCTATACTCTGTCATCTCCACGTCAGGCCAATGTGTCCCAATTTTTTTTTTTTTTTTTTTTTAATCAAACAATATTTATTCAATATTTTTTTTCTTTATGTTTTTCCTTTATTTTTCTCTCTCCTTTACCATAATTCCTTGTATTATATTTGTTTATCTAACCTTTGCTTCCCCCTCTCCCCCCCCCCCAAAACTTTCTAATATACTTGTTTTTCTTTTAATACAATAAACATGTGTGTCTCTGGTTTTTCGCTGTTTAATATTTAACTTTGGTGGACTGTGCTCGTTTGTGTTGCTTGTTATTTCTTCTTGCTTCCCCCTAACCCTTTTCCTCTAAATCTTTTTTCCTTCCCCCCCCCACTACCCCCACCCCCTCTCCGGATACCTATATAGGGTGGACTCGTTGACAACATAGAGCATCATGTTACTTCAGCCGCTGACGCCGTCACCCAAGGCAAGGAAGAGCTTGTCATCGCTGAAGACTACCAGAGGAAAGCCAGACATGTAAGCCATTTTCATCTTATTCTTCTTTATATTATTTAAACGCTTATTCTTTTTTTTTAGATTATCCTGGAAGAAAGAATTACTAGTAAATAACTTAAATATTAATTCTCTATAGCTTAAATATTTAATATTGTTGAGGAACTAAAGTCTTATTCATTAGTCTTTATATTATGAAGTTTTAAGGATTAAAAACTATTAGAAATACTTCATACAATTAGAATATCGAGTACAAACTCTCTACAACTATGAAAATAGTGAAAACTTTAAACTTGCTGCATGAAGACCTATACAGGAAGATCCTTAAGTAGTGTAGACACAACAATATATCTCCAAATGGTATTTTATAACCCTATTTTCTTATAATATTATAAAATTTATAAAGATGCATACATTTTATGTAGAAATAATAATGCAAAAAAAAATAATAAGTATTACATTTTATCGTAGATTTTTATTTATTTTCCGCTTTATATGAAATATTGAGGTTTAGAAAGTCTTGCGTTCCGTTCAAAATTTCGATGTTGAGTTTTTATCAGAAATACAGGTTTCGAGGTCCCTTCATTGAATAAAGTAGGTTTCACAAAACATGATGTGATGTTTGTGTGGTGTGCGTGTTTCAGCTTGTGAGGGCATTTGTTTAAGAGTAGGATATCTCATAAACCGAAACAAAACAAACAAAAAAAAAAAAAATAAAATAAACATTAGTGGTCTACACACAACTTATATCCTGATAAGCTTATTATCAATAATAATGAACAGTTTATTTAATTAATTGATTTACTATAATGTGGCTAACACAGTTTGACAATTTTTTTTGAAAGTATAATTGGATTTGGTTGAGAAGAATTGATGAACGATTGAAAATATGAATGACTATTGCTTAAAAGTGAAAAGAAACAGGTAACATTAGAATAAATTTAAATTATATGATTTATTGAATAATATCAGAGAAAAGATATAATGTATGAGTTATCATCGAAATATATTAGTAAAATCATCAAAAAGATTAAAAGAAATTAATACTATCACCTGATGAATTATCAGTGGGGTGGAACAGAGTTCGGGTAGTTAATTGTATCAATGATTTCTTTTGGTTATCGCATAAGAGAAATTATTAAAACATAATAAATTAACTATAAATAATATACATGCTGATTGCACTTTTCAATAATGACAAATTAATGATTCTTTTGTCATACTATACTCTATACTAGTCGATGAAAAGATTTCACACAAACACGTGAAATAACAATCAATGATCAAACCACAATATGAAAGGGGAAAACAAGACTAAAATCTTTGAACCGTAACAAGCGGTCTTCGCCAGAGTCAAAAACCCAACTCTGTTTTTTTTAATTAAAAAAATTACTTGTTTTAATTAAAAAAATAAGTAAAAGTACGTTTCTCATGATACAGTATTTTCTAAAAATAGTACATGACATTTTGAAATGAAGGACTACGTGTATGTATATGATAAATTTCATTCAGATCTGTCAAACTGTAGAGTGTAGATTCAAGATTGTTTTTGATACTTACATCAGACATTTCACATACATCAAGATATCATATCATATTTTAAAAATATGAAAAAATTATTCAGATGACCTCAAAATATGTAAATCTGAAAAAAGGTTTTTTATTTTCATTTTCACTTTGCTTTACTTACAGTAAAACAGAAATTTTTTTTAATGAAATAAAAATTGACTGTTAAAAAATAATTTCTGTTTAATTAACAAATAAATGAAATATGATTTAACTTTTGATCGAAGCATTAGGTTAATTCCCCTGATGTAAGGATAAGTAATTGTCAGTAATAAACATAAAAGAGATATATATCATAGTGAACCCCTTTTTATACTTTCTGCTGGGATTATCTGTACTTTGTTTTCAATTTGTGTTCTTTAATTTAAAATTTTTTTTCTTTCTTTCTTTTTTTTTACTTCCTAGGGAGTGTTTGAAATATATCTTCTCTCCCCTCACCATTAAAGTTAATAGAAAAAAAAACAACTAAATAATGTTTTATTTTTACTTTCAAGTTAGTGAAATACTTCTCTTCAAAATTATTTAACAAATCGTGGCTCCTTGTTTTACGTTATATATAGTAGGTTATATTGATATTTATATTAAACACATAAAAAAGTTCACAGATAGACTCAAATGTCAAAATATCTAAAAGTGAGTCTATTTGTGAAGTTTTCCTTCTGATTTACTTTAAATTAATATTTTATCATCACTTATATGGATTATATAGGTATATATACTTATATTGAATATATAAGTATATTTATAAATTATAATATATATATATATATATATGGAATATATTTATATATCAGTAAGCAATAAATAAACCATTCCACAAACTAAATAAATTAACTAACTGAAAGAATTAATATAAAAGAAATCAGTAAAACTCACCACAATATTTCAACTGCCTCGTCGTCAAGTAGAAAGATGTGTCTCATTGAATAGGCTTTCAATGAGACTCAATTTCAATCAGTGTTGCCCACCTATACAGGGAGATGAGACAAGGATAAATAAATAGATAATATCAAAAATAAATAAAGGAAGAAAAACATTTTAAAAAATATTTGTTTTTTTATTTTGAAACATAATTTTAAATGACTTTTTTATTATTATTTGATTTTTATTGTTTAAAAATATTTTTTTTAATCATTAAAACATGTTTTCATAAAAAAAATTCTTTGATTTTTTAATTTTTTTTCCTTTATTTGTTTTTTTTTTGTTATTATTTATTTATTATCCTTGTCTCCTCATCCCCCGTAATTTGGCTACACTGATTGAGTGCCTCTTCAATGAGACTTCAATTCAGCCATCACTTCTTTTCCGGAGTGACTAACAATTTCTACTTGGTGACGAGGCAGTCGAAATATTGCAGTGAACTAACTTATTATATCTCGTTTTTCCATAATATATATTGGTAAAAGTATCGACCGTGAACTAAAAGTATTTCAACCTAAAGAACTGACCGAGTCCCGATAAACTTTAGTTTTGTATATATATATATATATAAACTAGAATTTAAAAAGAACACATAGAAAAGAAATCACTGAACTCACTACTATATTTCGATGTCCTCGTCTTCAGGAAAAGAAGTGAATCGCTCCAAAGGCTGATAACGACTGACACACACACACACACACACACATATATATTAGAAGAAATAAACACGTAAAATAAAAATCAACGTCTAAACCATACTAAGAAATCAAAAAAAAAAAAAAAAATGACTAGATCTTTCAACCGAAACATGTGGTTTTCATCAGAGTCCACCTGTGATGCAGTATCAGTTGGATTCTGACAAGGACTACTTGTTTTGATTTAAAGATCTTAGGAAATTTTACGGATATCTTACTATGGTTTAGACGTTTATTTTAGAAGTTTTATGATCTTAGACGTATGATAGTCTATATATATATATATATATATATATATATATATATATATATATATACGGTTTCCTGCCGTTGTGTTTCCGGTGTGCTTGGTCGCCCATTCTCTCTTTTCTCCTGAAGACGGATCATCCGAAAATTTGAGTTTGTAAGTGTGTCTCTTTCTCTGTGTGTTGCTTTTCTTCGTTTGTGAACTGATATATATATATATATATATATGTATTTAAACAAGATTTCACAATAAACACGTGAAATAACAATCAGTGATCAAACCACAATAAGAAATTGGGGAAAAAAGACTAAGATCTTTCAACCGTAACAAGCGGTCTTCGTCAGAGTCAAAAACCCAACTCTGACCAAGACCGTTAGTTACGGTTGAGAGATCTTAGTCTTTTTGTCCCATTTCTTATTGCGAATTGTTCATTGATATACATATATATGTATATATGGACTAAATTTATATATAAATATGTTGAATATATGGCCTGAAAAAAGAATGAAAATAATAAATCGGTACGCTCAGTTTTCAAGGTTCAAACCATACTCTGAATGCCAATGTTTCCGTTTTTTTTTTCAAAATATTTTTCATAGGTCTAGTTCTTTTACAGAACAGTATAATAAAAGTCACACTACCATAAACATCAGCTTAATAAAAGTGCATTAGTACATCGTGTAAAATGAGAGAAGTAAAAGGAAATTAAAAACGAATTAATTAACTTACAGAAGTAAAAGTTTTAAAAAACAGTAATACACTGTTAGCTTTTTTTAAAAAAAGTTGGGTTTTCTTTTTTTTTATTTCAATTCGGCATTTTGTTTTGTGGGATCGTTTCCATATTATTAAAATAAGTAATAACATTTCGAGACTGCCTGGGTGTTTGTCCACAATCCTCCTAACTCTGTCTTTCCCCTCCCCCTTATGTGTCTCTTCAAGATCTTGCAGGAAGCAGTCCCGTAAGGTTGTCGACCTCCATCAAAGGTTGGTCTTCTTTTCAGCCGGCATGTTGATGTTTCGTTGTATAGATGTTCCTTTCTAGGTGTTTTCTTTTATTTTTTTTTTTTGTTTTGAATTTTTTTCCTTTTTCTCTCCTACTAATATTATATGCACTACTTTTTATTCTTTTTGTTTTCTTGTTAAATATCTGTTAAAATATATATATATACATATTTGTATGTACTTTATACCCTTTGTACCTAATGTTAAACTGCCTGTACTGCATATAAAGTGACTGAGCATGATTAACTTCTATCAAAAGTACAACGGTCATTTCATTATACTATTTATATATATATATCTATTATCTCTGAGAATGCTTACAATATAACTCAATCCATTTTGTTCTATTTTTAAAGGAAATGACCTAATACGAGTTAATAGATTATCGTTATGGATATGTTTTATAACATACGGCTTTACTGAATATGGTATAGAAAATGACCAAAAGAAAAGGAAAACAAACGCAAGCGTAAGACCCTTCAATATTTTGTTATTTGTTCATATCAAAATATGTCGGTATTCATCTAACTATTGCAGCTAGTTATGTTCACGTCTTCACTGTGATACTTTTTTGTAAAAGCTGATGTGAGTATACAAGATTTCATAGTGTACATATATATATATACATTATGATTTGTTTTCTTGACCCAATATTTATATGATGTAATTTTTTTGAGGGTTGAGGTCCAATGATTTTAAACTAGTCCTTTTGCCGACGTTTCGACATATATTTATGTTATCTTCAGGGCTACAACATGATTGTTTTACAATTAGCACTACTATTACTACTATTTGGTAATTTATTACATTTTAATATGTACAGTAACAAAGAGGAATTTATTGATAAATCAGTTATTTCGACTATGGATTTTTTTATACATTGACATAAGGATATTGTTATAATTATTCTATTGCTTTAGAATTATTTCATGTGTATAGAGATCACTATTTGATTACCTTGGAAATCTGTTTATGTTGCAGCATACCTATTTATAAATATATATCGATATATATATATATATCGATATATATATATATATCGAAACGTCGGCCAAAGGAGTAGTTTAAATCATAAAACCACAACTCTTAAAAAAAAACTATATCATATAAATATTGGGTCAAGAAAACATATCCTGATGAATGTACATATATATATATATATATAATTCAATGTTTCCTGGCCGCCTATATTCAACACTATATTTTTATCGGACCTTACCTCGATAAAGAAAAACAGTGTTATATATATGTAACTACATATATATATATATATGGATATATTTGAAAAGGAAATCCTATTTTAGCCTCTTCAGAACCACGCTTTAAAATTAAGCTGTTTAAATAAATTTAAAAAAAAAATTAAAAAAGTATATATATAAATTTTAATATTATTTAAATAAAAAAATTGACTAAAAATACTAAATACCTCAAGTATTAAAAATGAAGATTTTGAAAATCCAATTTCACCTCAGCCTATCTATATTGAACTTTATATATAAAAAGTATTTCACATAAACACGTGAAATAACAATCAATGATCAAACCACAATATGAAATGTGAAAACAAGACTAAGATCTTTCAACCGTAACAAGCGGTATTCGTCAGAGTCAAAAATCCAACTGAGTCAGTTTAGTGAGTTTAACCCAACCCCAGAGTCAGTTGGGTTTTTGACTCTGACGAAGACCGCTTGTTACGGTTGAAAGATCTTAGTCTGGTTTTCCCATTTCATAATGTGGTTTGATCATTGAACTATATATATATATATATATATATATATATATATATATATATATACACCATTATCAACGAAAAACGGTCCAGCAGGACAGATTACACTTAAAATAAACTGTGGCACATGTGCAGAAACATAACAAAGACTCACATTTCAATATATTTCGACCGTAATAGCTGTCGTCCTCAGGAGAAGAATTGAATTGAAGGAGGGACGACAGTCAGTGGTCGAAATATTGAAAAGTGAGTCTTTGTTATGTTACTGTCTGTGTGTTACAGTTTATTTTAAATATATATATATATATATATATATATATATATATACAGATTCAATAATATATCGACCGTTTGATAGAATAGGTGTGTTCTCTAATCGGGGTTCGGTCAATTTTCCAGGATAAAAAATCAAACTCTCGTTGCCATATAACAGATTCAATAATATATCGACCGTTTGATAGAATAGGTGTGTTCTCTAATCGGGGTTCGGTCAATTTTCCAGGATAAAAAATCAAACTCTCGTTGCCAACGTTTCGGTTTTATTTAAAACCTTTTTCATAGGCCTACAAACAAAGGATAATAAGAAATCACATATCAACATCAAACATATACACAATATGAAAATGGATTGTTACAACTCATGAATATTACAAGCAGAAATATTTCAAAGATACATAAAACAATATTACTTACAGAAGTAAGAATTTTTTAACTAAGAAAATGAAATTTACATTATTTAAAGGAACAACAATGTTAGCCGGACAAAACCTTCGACTAGACTAATAAGATAACATTACAAATAACCTCAACACTGTTCACTCAAGGGAACTAAATAAATCGAGAGTTTGATTTTTTATCCTGGAAAATTGACCGAACCCCGATTAGAGAACACACCTATATATATATATATATATGTATATCACAGAACTAGGTAGTGAAAAAATAAACCACAGTGTTTTGATAAATAAGGTTTCCCACAAAGTCCTTGATAAGAACAATGTATGATAGGAGAAGTATGAGGTAGATGCTGGCCCTCACTATATACATATATTTAGAAAAGGTTTTGGTGTTCAGATTATGTTTGGTCATTAATGTTCTAAATAAGTAAAAAAGTATATTAAATTATGTAATGGGTGAGTGCTAGGCTGAAAACAGTATTTCTTTTTATTGTCCACTTGTGTGTGCTTAGTCGAGACAGTTTAACATTACAAACAACCTAATGTAATTGACATTTCTTTTATTAATTCAGCTTATAAATAATACAAATTGTTCAATAATATTTTTTTTTATTTGTTCACAGAAAAAAATCTACATCATCATCTGCTTATCTATATTTTTATTAATTCTGATCATAGTTTTGTCGGTGACTTTAACGTGAATTCACTTTGGGGCAGTTTTGGTTGGTATCCAACCTACACTCCTGAAAAATGAAATTTCAATTGTCTCCAGAATCGTTTACGAACGAAACTTTATGTACATCTACAAGTATATACAATTATATATATATATATTACTCTGTCAATTCAACAAAAAAAATAATTAAAATTAAAAAAGTATAAACTTTTTTTTTTCATTTTGAAATATGAATATTAATTTTGTTCGTTTTTTTTATACTATTGTTTTTTTTATTAAAACAAATAATCGAATAATTATTACTTGGTGCTTTTTTTGAAAAGAAAAAAAATCTCCATTCTTTGAGCATTCAAAGAATTTTTTTTTATTTCCGTCCTCTTTAGTTATATGTAATGAATTTTTAGCAATAATATTTCTGTTTTTGAGCAAAGTTCTCTTCTTTAATTTATAAATTATGTTTAATATATATATATACACAAACATTTAAAAAAAAATAAAGAATAATAATAGCGAATGCTGGATGTTTTACTAGTTAGTACTGTTTTGAAAGTTACCATGCAATAAGAAGCTATTTTAGATTTAAAATGAAAACAAAAAAAAAATTAAAATACTTTTATATATACATATATGTATATATATATATATATATATATATATTATCGTTGTAATACAATGAATCTATTTCTATTATAAATATCAAATTTTTTTAAAACAAATACTCATTTGTTTGTGCTAAATCTAGGTGTAATTTAGAAATCTCAAATGTTTGGTTGCCAGTGATTATTAAAATGAACTTAAGGGATTAAAATGAATAATGTATTCGGAAAACTATTTATCCTCTTTTATTATAAAATGGATATTTCATTTTTTTTTTTAATATGAGGTATTGGAATAAGGTATATAAGATTTACTAAAAACAAATATAAACTGAAATGTTTTTAAACGTTAATGTGATGGTACTTTTTTTTTGTCTTATGTTAACTTTCGCAGTATATGTAAATGTTAAAAAAACGAATAATGGTCAACTGTAGAATTTATATACATATATATGAATTAAATACCACAATAAACAAATATATTTTAATTAAAATGCTCTAAGGCCTTTCGTTACATCATCATCATCAGAGAGCTAAATGAAAGAAAGAAAAAATATAATAACAAGTTAACCTGGTTGATTGAAGTCTTCAGGATTGCTGGCATCCCTGTCTGAATTTAATGTTTCTAAAAAGGAAGTGAAATATTATATAATTCTTTTTGTACCTTCAGAAAGGAGGAGAAATATTATTGAAAGTGCACTCATAAAGAACTTCTATGGAAATTTAATGAACAATAGTCTGGGACTTTACAAACTAGATGAAATATTAATAAAAGAAATAAGTAAGCAGATCAAGACTCCTTCAATTTTAGGAACATTCAATTCAGACAGGGATGCCAGCAATCCTGAAGACTTCAATCAACCAGGTTAACTTGTTATTCTATTTTTCGTTTGTTTCATTTAGCTCTCTGATGATGTAATGAAAGTCCTTAGAGCATTTTAATTAATATATATTTGGTTATTGTGGTATTTAATTCATATATTATATCAAGAGTTACTGTTGATTATTAATTTTTATATAATATATATATATATATATATATATATATATATATATATATATATATCAGATTACAGAAAGCAAAGATATGCATAGGACTGATATAATTCACTTTAATATTTCTACATCCATTGCATCCGAAATGGTACCAAGATCAGATAGATAGTATACATATTATCGCCACTTGAGCTCATACTTCTCCTGATGACGACGATAGTCGAAATATCGAAATGAGTTATATTAATATTTTCTCTATTATACTTAATATGTATTTTGAAAAAATATCACAATAACCAAAAAAAATATTAAAATATTATTAAATTCAATAATATTTATCTTTGTTTTACTTGATTTCAATGTTTTATTGAAACTTTTCTCTAAGTTGTCTTTTATAATTACTGGCACGAAAATAAAGCATTATTTTGTGTGTTTTTTTTGTTTGTAAACAAAAAAAAATCAAAGTTGTAAAATTTTCTATGGAATCTACTTTTTAAAATTAACTGCCATTATATTGTAGTTTGTGGTATTAGAAATGTAAACTCTTTTTAGCTTACACGGCTTTATATGATGATCAGTCTATGTTTCTAATGTGTTTTGTTTTGTTTTGTTTTGTTTTTTTTTTTCAATTTAATAGGTGCTTTATTTTAATGTAAAATTAAATAATATTTTTTTATTGCTACGAAAATTAAAGTCTAATTATTCATATGAACTAATATTTAAGTTAATGTATAGAAAAATAAAGTGAATTCAATTCGACTTGCTTCATAAGGCTATATATATATATATATATATAACAAAATTTCACTATAAATACATGAAATAGCAATCAATGATCAAACCGCAATAAGAAATGGGGAAAAAAATACTAAGATTATATATATATATATACCACAATTAAAAGAAACGGTCAAGCGGACTTTTTTAAATAAAATAAATTCAAATCGAAGGAAACACACATAAAGACACAGACATAACTCACATCGATATTTCGACCATCGTCGTCATCAGGAGGTGTGAAGAGCGAAGATTCCCGCAGGAAGGCAAGGCGGCGATTCTGCCGCCTTGATGAGTCGCCGCCTTGCCTTCCTGCGGGACTCTTCGCTCTTCACACCTCCTGATGACGACGATGGTCGAAATATCGATGTGAGTTATGTCTGTGTCTTTATGTGTGTTTCCTTCGTTTTGAATTTATTTTATTTATATATATATAACTAATTAAATGAAACGGTTCTCTTTGTGAATATAGTTTATCTATATATAAGTAATTGTATTAATAGATTCCTTTAATTAATAAATTAAATTCACTGAAAGAAAAGATATACAAGAGATTACAAAAACTCTCCACTATATTTCTACTGCGTCGTCATTAGGTTGAAAGATGTTAAATGAAAGTTGGAAGACAAGAGAGTGTTGAAGCTAGTCCCATTCAGGAGGCACTCAATCAGTGTAGCCAACTTACGGATGAAGAAGAGATAAGAATAAATAATAACCAAAATAAATCGTTGTACATTATGACTTTCGCAGTCGAAATATAGTATTTATAGTTGTTGAGATCTCTCGTATATATTTCCTTTCTGTGAACTTAGTTATAAGTTTATAAGTTTAAGTATCTTATAAAAGTAACATACTGGGTAAAGAAACACATTTACTAACTATAATTTTCGAAAAATCCGTCAAGGAGAGAAAAAAGAAAAGTCTAAGCTGAAAACCTTGGAGATGGGTTACCTTTTGTTGTAATTGAGTTCTTTGTTTCTCATTTCTCTCCTGAAGACAGATTTTCCGAAAATTAGAGTAAGTAAGTGTTTTTGTTTACTTTCTGGGTTACTTTTCTTCGTATTTGAACTAGTATTTTCAATGTGGATCGTTTTTCAGAATTTTGAAGGTGTGTTCTCTAATCGGGGTTCGGTCAATTTTCCAGCGTAAAAAATCAAACTCTCGTTGCCAACGTTTCGGTTTCATTTAAAACCTTTTTTATAGGCAGAAGTAAGAATTTTTTTTAAAATTCTTTTGAACATTTTTTTTAAAAGAATTTTTTAAAAAATTCTTACTTCTGCTTATGAAAAAGGTTTTAAATAAAACCGAAACGTTGGCAACGAGAGTTTGATTTTTTAACCTGAAAAATTGGCCGAACCCCGATTAGAGAACAACACACCTATTCTATCAAACGGTCGATATATTATTGAATCTGTTATATATATGTATATATATTTAATTTATAGCTTTTATCAGGATAATATTATTAGCAGGATTGATTTTTATTCACTTTGTTTATATTCTTTTCTTTTTAAACGAACAAGAGAAAGTCAACTTTCTTAAACTATATAGCGAAGGTTACAGTTAAACTTGTTTACTTCTAAGCTCAGAAATAATCAAAGGAGTGTTGAGTGATGTTTGGTTTAGCGGACAGTTATTTAAATAATATCGATTTCAAATGTATACCAGGCGAAATACTTTGATTGGAGATTTAATGGGAAATAGCTGTAAAGACGAACATAGAAAAGAGGAATTAAAAGGCAGGAGAATATTGTGGGAGAGGGAGTGAGGAGGGGAGAACTGATAGACAGAGAAAGAGAAGCACTTTTTATCTCTCTCTCTCTCTCTCTCTCTCTCTCTCTCTCTCTCTCTCTCTCTCTCTCTCGTCGTTAACAGTAAATAAAAATCTCATTGTCAGTGGAGACTTCAAGATTTCTTTGATTTTTTTTAAAAATTTGTTTTTTTTTTGGGTTTTTTAGTTGCTTGTACAAAATTACATTTTTAATTTACCCTCAAGTACAACCATCATATGTTCAGGTTACAGATTTCAAATGAGTAGAATAAAAGTATCTATTTTATTCAAACAGCGTTTGCGAAATCAAAAAAAAATTGGTTATTTACATTTTTTTTTGTTTTTGAATGGTGCAACATTTCTGTATTTTTTTTTTTCGCCGTAGGATGTGGAAAAATCTGTTCATCAGATCCCTTAGCAAGACGTCTTGCTTAGGGTATGTGGGGTTGGGGGTCCCGACCCACTAAAAAACCACATCCTATTTCCTGGCAATACCCGACACGGAAACCGTTTGCACATTACTTCGTGCCGGTGCCTCAGTCCTCCTGAATAGGATTCACCTTCTTGTCCCCATTCGTTCAATCATTGCCCTTGCCTCACACCACTTTCGTTCTTCTTATGGTGGAGAACCGCCTCTACAATGTTTGCAGCTTTTGACCAATTGTTTTCGTTTAGGAGCATCTTTTGAACTATGGTCTCTGGAGTGACCTCACCCAGTGATGCTATTAATTCCTGCCGCAGCACTCCCCATTTAGCACAGAAGAAGAAACATTTCTGTATTAAAAGGAGTTAATTTTCAATTTTTACGCAGTTGCTGTCCAACAATTGATATTAAACGTATATACAATTTCATTTGAACATAAAACTAAATAATATTTGGTGTACATACCAAAAAAATATATATTCCTTAACTATTCATTGGTAGGGTCACTTTATAATGTGAACTACAGAATGGTCTAAACAATAAATAAAATTAATTTATTATTCTAAAAATAAAATATTATAATGTAATAAAAAAATTGGTAAATTAATTTATTAAATCGATAAAAAATCGTAAAAATAACATACTTACAAAACAAATTTTGTAATAATCAAAAATGAATATACTTCAGCCTACTCTGTAAACTTTTTGATCACTGTGTTTTATACTGAGAAAGCAATAGAATTCGAAGGAATGTTCTATTGAGTAGAAAATAGAATGGCAATGCGGAGTCCAAAGAACTGCTTTCATTCCAGTTTCGAATGAGGTGGGGGTAGGGGCGGGAGTCCCAAGTATCAGTGCATTTTAAAAACCAGTTATATATTTTAATAAAATTAGTTACTAAATTGAATAAACTGTCTACAAGGACTATAAACCTTTAAATTACATAAAACACGACACAGCAAAACAAGAAAAATTTCATCTTTTAATCAAATTATATTGAAATCGACATCGTATTTTTTTAGTTTTCTTCAAAAATATATTTTTTTTTTCTGATATCCTTTTTGTTGTATAAACAGTTACAACAAAATGAAATTTCCCTATACTGTTTAGTATTTTTTCTTGAAATTTATGTTTATTAGATACTTTTAGGTAACTATTATATTTATACTTCAGTGAAACTTAAATTTTTTAGAGTATTCAATTATCGAATTATAAAACGAATTTATTTAAAAAATTCTATATTTTTATCAAAATTATAGTTGACTTTCTCTCTGCATTACTTATATTTTTGATGAAATTAATTACAATGTGCTTATTTGTTTTAAAGATGCATTATTATTTTGTAAAATAATGAAATTAGATACAATTTCATTAGTCCTTTCGTTTTGTCCTAATAAGTAATATGTATATATATTATATATATATATAATTAGGTTGTAATGAAGACAAATCTTTAATATGAAAAAAATAATATACTTTGAAACTTTTCCTATGGACTTCATTCATGCCAATTTGAGGTGTAGATAGTAAACTTCATGTTTTTTGTTTTCATTATGTTGTTTCTTCTTGAATAGTATCAGTCAAGTTGATTTAAGTAAATGAGGTCAAGTTTTTCACACTCATGTGTTGATGTTTAAAAGTTGCACTGGTGGCCCGACTAAATACATTCTTGAAAACATGACTAATAAAAAAAATTTTTTTGACAACGCGTTAAAATACCATAATGTATTTTAAGTTGGTTCATAATTAGCCCTGAATGTAGTTTCATTATGTATCCTTTCAAAATTATTATCTTCATTGGTTTTTAATTTTAACAGATTTAAATCAGTTTGATAATATCCCATCATGGTTTATATTTATTTTTAAAATTCCGTTCTGCTGCTATATAAATGATATACAGGAATATTCAATTCACTGTGATGAAATATATGAAAATATCCGCATAGAATTAATGTCCTGTCATCTCATTTCTACTATATTAAATACAACTTACAAATGAAGTTGTGTTGGTTATCCAATTTACCTCAGAATGAGTAAACACCACACAATTACGGATTGCACAACTAATGATTTAAAGAAAAAATATTGTAATGTAAATTAATTGGTCCCTATCAACCTAATCTTGAAAAAAAAATATGTTAATACTACATAAATTTGAAGTAAAAACACTATTTGTGTGTTACTGTTTTCCAATAGAAGTTCAATAAAAGTAAAATCCATTACAAAACTGAATTTATCAATAAACAAAACTTCATTATTTCAAACTATATAATATTTTTTCTAAAATGAATATTTAAATTAAATGGCTGACTATTTATCAATGTTAATGAAATGTAATTAGCATATTTTTTTTTAGCTGTATTTATTATTTTTTGGTCTAATCATAAAAATCATTGTTCCTTTAAATATATTTAGATATTATGTTCCTATTCCTATATTTATTAAAAAATTTATTTTTAAAAAAAAATAAAGCCTGTTTTGCATAGAATGGATTTTTGTACTAGACACAGTTTTTGGTTTGTCTGTTGCATTTTTTTTTATATAAGTCCATAGGAAAACCATTGAAATTGCACTTAATATTAAAAAAGGATGTTTGAATGATAGATGAAGTCATACTTCTTTAAATATTATTTCGTTTGTTGTTGGACAAACTTTTAGTATTTGAGAAATATTATTAGTTCAATCTACGGAAAGATATTTTGTAAATTATTGATAATTATATATTTAATCGTTGATTTATTTGTTTAGTTAAAAAGAAAAGAACGTTGCATTTTTTTTTCTGTGATTGTTCTTTTGAGGGGCAAATAAAACCACAATGGTAAATCTTTTGGAAACGGTTCAAACGAACTAAATATGTGAATTGATGATAAGAGAGAAAAAAACAGATGAGTAAACAATTGACGACAGTGGTCATCATCAGGAGGAGAATTAATCTATTTTGAAGGCAAACTAATTTTTGACTACCTTCAATTATTTTATGTCACCTTTTGATTATGATGTGTAATGATAACAAAGAAAAAAAGTCAGTGAGTTTTATTATTAATGTGAAAATTAATATATATAATGATGAATATTTATTTATATTTATAATGAAAGAGACAGTAAACGAAAAAATCTTGTTTCATTGTTTCGACCCTCTTAGTAGTCGTCTTCAGGATGTAATTTGTGGAATATTTTATAAGTTACCTCTTTCACAAGTTACTTCCTGATGTCAAAAGGATCATAATATTGAAAAGCGAGTTTTCTGTTTTGTATTACTTACTCTCTTTTATCATATTTGTCTTTTGGACCGTTTTAATTATGATTTATATATAAATAAATATGAATATATAAATGTCTAAGCTAAAATATACTGTAATATTGAAATCAAAAAAATTAAGAAGTTTTGTCTAGGAAACATGAACTAAGGCCCAAATAGAATCCGTATTTTCTGTTACTCTGACAAAAACCGTTTCTGATCGAAAAATATTCGTTGTATTTTAGAAAAAGTTTTTTTTTTTCTAAAATGATTTCTTTTCAGTAGTAGTGAATTAGTTTCAACTGTCGTGCAGTTAAAATATACACATAAGGAATCGTACCACAGAAACCAGTTACAAATGTGGCTATACATACGTACTAGGAGAAATTATTTTAAATATCATATAAAACGAAGAATGGTAGACTCTAAGGAAGTTTTAATTTATAAGTATAATTGAGAATATGCTTTCTTACTTCCTAAGATATAAATTAACTGAATTGAAAACAATTCTTCCATTATTATATTTTAAGAGTTTTTAGTTTTTTTAAAAAATATAATATATATAACTGATGGTCTAACAATGGTTTTTTAATATGAAATGCGTCCGATGTAATTATTTTTTTCTATCAAATATAACACTGGTCAACAAAAAAAATTTGTTGTCATGGTGCCTACGATGTTTTAACAGCTTTTTTCTAATTTAAGGTCGTTGATTCCAGAAATGCTGTCGTTTTTTCTCTATCAGGTCTAGTTTTTATGCTATAATATATCCCTCTCTGCAGAAAGATGATAGCTACAATAAAAGGCGAATCGAAGAAACAATATTTTTATTTAACTTTAAGACAGATATTCATTAGTCACTCCAAATTATTTGCAATTCGTATGCATTCGTATACAAATACATTTGAATTTCAACGTATATTTCCCGCAAATATAGCCAACCAAATTTTGTTGTTTAATGAATGTCGTCTAGGAGAGGATGTAGCCGTGCTTAATTTTTAATCCGAAAATCTCCAACGCAAGTAAAAGCTTTAACTTTAAATTTGTAATGTTATAATTATGTAACAGATCAGAATAGCAACCTCAATTGTAATTATGACGCTAAAATGCATTTAGAAATAAGCCTAATGTTGAGGTCAAAAAAAGGTATGAAATAACAAACTTCTGAATAACTTGACCTGATGAGAAAAAATTAATTAGGTTTTCGGAATCAGCACCCCTAAATTAATCTAAATTAGCTTAGAAACCTTGAGCACCAAAAAATATGTTGACAATAATAATTAATCGAAAGTCCTAAAATATGAAGTTAGCATTAATCTAAGTGAGGGGTTCTCAACCTTTGTTTGCTTGTGGACCCCCTAAAAGCTACTTGTGGACCCCCACTCCCCCCGGATACTTAAAAAACATAATTATACAAATTTATAAATAAATATTTGTTTTTAGGTAAATGAATATCGTTAATTATGAAATAATTTCATTACATCTACAACGCATGCCGAAATACAAAAATGTTTTTAAAACTAACAAAATATTTCTTTATTAACATTTTATAAAGTACCCTGAAATAAATTGTAACAGAATCAATTTTGAATGTACCATAAAGAGAAGAGCAATAGAAAATTTTAAAACATTAGAACATTTTAACAAACTGACGAGGATATTAGGCCTTATATTTTCATTATGTTTGAATATTGTACGGCCAAAGCTTACTACGCTTTGATTTATTTTTGGTTTGCTGATGAATTCATTTAAACTTAACATAGAGCTCTAACCACGTGTCATGGACCTTCAGAATACTACTGTCCTCATGGACCCCCAGTAAACCTCTGTGGACTCCTGGGGGTCCATGTGGACCACGTTGAGAACCACTGATCTATATAAACAATTATCAACAAAGGCCTCTAAAAAGTGATTACAACGTAACGAATTAATTCATATGTTCTTCTAGTATTTGAATGCATTTACAATTACGTAAAGCCACAGTGTAGGCTGTAATTCCTGTCAAGTTTACGACAAAATCCCGTAATTGATCAAAGTATTATTACACTATGCTCTTTACATTAAACGTTATATTTTTTTCCCCAATGACATTTCCTATCATTCAACATCCTTAAGCCATAAACTTTTTTTTTTTTTGGTATATTTAAACAAAAGTAAATATATTCATAAGTATATATATTTCATAAATAATATAGAAATCACTAATCTTTAATAATCTTCTTTGTTAAGAGAGATGTTTTTGTTTTTCAAAAAAACAAAATCCTCTTCCGATTCATTTATGATATAAATGTGCTATAAATTTCTTAAAATATAATAAAAGGAACAATGTTTTAAACATGAAGCCTGCATGAGTCAGTTCAGAATGGTATGAAGTTCTGATTTCCCGAGGAAATATTTTTTTAAAGAATTAAGCGTATTAGTATATAAGGTTACTGTGGAGATATTTTGACTGTTTCTTAGTTTTGTTGCCAAACAAGACTATTAGGATATCTATTCAAATTACAACAACAATTTTTCTTCATTGAATATTGTATTGTAAGTCCCACCTAAAACCTATTCTTACGATATTAAATTAATGATTTATTTATTTATAATTTAATTTATTTTTAAATAATAATTTGAATTCTATGTCACTTCTTTTTTTTAAAAAAAAAAAGTTATATAAAACCATTTGAATTTTAGAACTGTTTTGAAGTAAAAAACCATTTAATTTAATGCTGTTATGTTAACAATTGCTGTATATAATTGGAAAACATATGTCAGATTTTTTTCGATGCTATTAGCTAAAAAGAAAAAAAAACATTCAGAGGGCTCCCCTCGGAGGTTTAGATTAAAAAGGTCAAATATTTATGGTTCACATCCCTTAAGCCATGGTTGTTTATGCTACCTAGATTTGGTACATTTGACTGGTAATTGTGGATTTTCCTTTTTTATTATCTTTTGAAATACCAATAATAGTAAATGTTTTGTTCTATTCTAAATCCTTTGTTTCTTTAGGAAAAATGTTTTCTTTATTCGGATTGCCGGTTTTAATTTATGTGTATATTTATATCAACTATGTATCGGTCGTTGGATACCCTGACGTCTCCACTACTGTGTTTCTTTTTCTTTACTGAAGACGACATTAAAAATTCTTTTTATCGAGAATCGTGAGTCGTTTCTTTTTTGTGTTTTCTAGTTGTAACTTTAATTATATTTATAGTAAACTTATAACTTAGAAACATTAAAACGAAGACAACTCTAGATACTCACGATTCCGGACATTTTGGCATTACGACGTCATCAACAGAAAATAAAATGAAACATAGGGATGAAGATATTAAAGCAGTTTGCAGATCGTTAGAAAGAGACACTCAGTGTAGCCAACCGTGCAATCGTGAAACAGGTAATGAAAACATTAAAATAACAAATATACACGAAAAAAATTAGAATAGTATATTAAAAGAGTGGAGGAGAAAAAGCATAGTGCTAACCATAAAATGAAATGTTGTCAATAAGAAGTAAAATGAAAGTTACTTTGTTTATTTATACTTATGAAGAAGTAAGGGAAATTAAAATTGGAAAAAATTAAATGATAATGCTAAAAAATATACATAGTAAGATGGAAATAAAACGGTACTTGTTTAACAGATTAACGAAAAAAAAAAAGTTTTTATGATTAAATTAAGACTTGAGGAATTTTCAGTACCAGACAAACGAATAGGGGTTACCATAGGAAGCAGCTTTCTGTCATCACAAACCGATGCCCTTTAGTCATAAATAAGGAGGTTAAGAAACACGAAAGTCAGATCCACGTAGGATGAGTTACATGTAGTACAATCCAAATTGTAGGGTAAAAATCTAATGAAATGGTCTCCACATATAAAAATTTTAATGATATAAACAACGTGTTTCGAACACGTAGTGTTCTTCCTCAGGCATTAACTAAGGATGAGTGCCTCTGAATAAGACAGAGTTGAGTCTTATTCAGAGGCACTCATCCTTAGTTAATGCCTGAGGAAGAACACTACGTGTTCGAAACACGTTGTTTATATCATTAAAATTTTTATATGTGGAGACCATTTCATTAGATTTTTACCCTACAATGAGTAAATACCACATAATAACTGATTGCACTACATTAGAATTGCAATCCAAATTATAAACATAATCACTGGAAGTGCTTTAACTCGCAAAAGTAAAAGAGTAATTAAGGTTGTTTTGCAGGTTAAGTAAAATGATGGGTTAGGGTTGTTAATGATAGAGCAGGAGAGGCAATCACGTCGTCCATACTGCCTTTTATCAACTGTAGTGTTACAGAGTTTTTGTTTAAAGGTTATATGGTGTAGTTTATGAAAGCTATTGTTGCACTGTATGCAAAGGTGGAGGGGGTTAGAAAGGAATTTTTTTTCTCAATGTACATAATTTATTGACTTTACGGAAGGAATAGGGAGAAAAAGTAATGCTTATTAACAAGTTCCGAGTTGTCCTTAATATATAATTTATTTCAGCTGTAATTATAGATTAATAAGATGAAAAGCTACATTCGGAAATTGTAAATTTGCATTAATTAATTTAAAATTGTTTGTCTTGAAACTCACTACAAATACGATATAGATATAAAAAAAAAGGTAACAAGCTTGTTATCAAAGGAAATAAAAAAATGGAAGCAAAAAAAAAGATACAAATTAACTTAAAAGGGGAAATAGTGAAATACAGAACGGGGAGTATTCATTCTCTTTGAATGTTCTTTTTTTGATTTATTGAATTTTTTAAATTTTTTTTTCTTCTAAAATTGAACAAATAAAAGAGAAGTGACAAATATTTTTGAAAAAGAAAACAATCTATTCGACATTAATTTAATAAACAAAGAAATAATTTTAATAAATTAAAATTAATTTAAGATTGTTGGACAATAATTAATTCCTTATCAAAATATGGTTAATACTTGTATGTGTTTAATAATGTAACCCAAATGCCTGTGGCCATTGTTTTTTTTTTTAATTATTATATAAATATGTTGAAAACGAATCTGTATTTTTTACCTGCTGTGTTCTGTTGGTTTCAATGTAAAAATTTCAAATCTGTCATGTTTTCTTGTCTCTTTGACTATAATAATAATAATTGTTCTTTTTTTTTGTTATTAATTGTTCATTGTTTTCTTTGTTTGATAACTTTTAATACCTGCTTATTCTATCATAATAATAACTATGTTTTTTTCTACTGAAATGTTTGATTTAAGTTATTTTTTATGCACATGCGTCACAGAGGAATGATATTTTTTGTATTTGGGTGTTTGTCGTTATGGAGATAATTTCTTTCTAATAAATAAAAATCGTGGTGCTAGTGTAACATTATTAACGTAATACTAGGAGAAGAAGATCAATGAAATGGTTAAATCCTTAACAGGGGTCTTTTACCTCCCCTGAACCCCCGTGTGGTTTAATAGCGATTCTAGTGTAACGTAACTAGCATAACTCAAGGAGAAGAAGATCAATGAAACAGTTAAATCCTTAAAGGGGTCTTTTACACCCCTTAATACTAGGAGAAGAAGATCAATGAAACAGTAATCTTAAAGGTCTTTACACCCTATACTAGGAGAAGAAGATCAATGAAACAGTTAAATCTATTTACACACACCCTTAATACTAGGAGAAGAAGATCAATGAAACAGTTAAATCCTTAAAGGGGTCTTTTACACCCCTTAATACTAGGAGAAGAAGATCAATGAAACAGTTAAATCCTTAAAGGGGTCTTTTACACCCCTTAATACTAGGAGAAGAAGATCAATGAAACAGTTAAATCCTTAAAGGGGTCTTTTACCTCCCCTGAACCCCGTGTGGTATTATCTCGATTCTAGTGTAACGTAACTAGCATAACTCAAGGAGAAGAAGATCAATGAAAAAATGTATCCCTTAACAGCGCTGTGGTAAAACTGCAGTGCACTGAGTCTGGAATAGTAGAAATTCACTTGCAGACCACGTAACACTGGACCGACTACTATTTACATACTTGTGTCTTTCATACACAGCTAAAAATAATACTGGTTCTATTACCGGAAATGTATAATTATATATCAGACATCTCCGCAAAAAATAGTAGAAAAAAATGAGGACAGAACAAACACTTCCTCTTTACTCGATAACCGTAAGGACAATGGCGACCAAGTGAATGCAGTAGTTTCTTGTGCCTGAAGCATTTGTGGATAAGTATAAATCATACTTCTTAAAAGAAGAGACTGACCACCATTGCCTCCTCTTTGTTGCCAAACAAACAGTATATGTATTGTTATGTAACGGTTCTAACTGAACCGATACCTAGTGAACAATCATCAGAGGCACTCCTCCTTCTACATCTCAAAGAAGGTTTTTAGTACCACTGAAGATATTAAATATATTATCATAAATATTGAAAAGAAATATCTTTTCGATGCATAAATATTGTTTCTACTCGACCAGTTAAAGAACGTTTCATCATCTGAAGTATTGGTGGAATAATATTCGAACGAATGAACAAAAGATATATATAGTTATTTTGGTGAAACAAAATGTTGAAGAGCTTTTAGATATTTTCAAGGAACCCTGAAATTGAATAGATTACACTTTGAGATCATCTACTTAGGTTTTGCTTATATAGTGGAGAAAAGATTTAAAATTTTTTTTTCAAGATTTCAAGGTATATTATATGATGTCATAGAAAAAGGCCTGGAATAAAAAGCTATCGACAATCGAAGTGCAAAACATAAGCTTTTCTTTAAAGTCATGCATTTGTCAAATATTTAGAATTTTTGTTTTTTGTAGATATTTCATCGCTTATACCATTTACTGATTTATAAGAATACATCTCATAAACCTCGTAGAGATGTCAACGACGCCTGTGTTTTAGTTCATTAGTATTACGTACATAGCAAGTACGATTAAAATAATCAAAAAAGTACCAAAAATGAGTCTTATTATATATTAGCACAATGAATTATACAACTAACTTCCGTGTTATTTTCTACACCAAAACTTGACTGGGTAGGGTATATTTGCAATTGCATGATCTCCTCTTCAAATTGGTTGTTATTTCGATTATGTGAACAGACACTCAGCCAAAAATATAAAGATAGTTTTTTATCTTTATATATTATAAAAAAGTTACCCTTTCTTGGACAACTGATGTTTTGTTATTTTACTCTTATAATAGGGAATTCTTGAAATTTCACAACTAATAGAAAAGATACGCTAGTGAAATATATACCTGTGGCAAAATGTAAATCGAAGAACAGAGAAATCAAACCAGAATAGAGTATAATGTTACAGAGCAAAAAAATAATAATTCCTTATTAATATTTAATTTAATTAATAATTATTTATTTATATTGTTACAGATTATGCAATATTAAAGATATTTTATCAAATTTGTTAAAATTAGTTTTCTTTTTAAATGACGACAAAAGTCACAAAAAGAACAGGATTTTATTTTTTTTTTTTAGTTTTAGGAAAGGGTGATTTCTAATCAAAAATAAAATGTTAAAATATTAATTAAAGATGAAGTAGCAATAACTTTTTTACGTGATTTTGGTATTATTGATTTGTGAGTAAACAAACATGTTTGTATTTCATCGTTTGTAAAATACATATGACAATTCTACCCGCACTCATCTACAAGCAATGAATGGCGCCATTTTTGAGTACAACTTGATTCAAAATATCCAGTGTATTTTTTTGCCTAATTCAACAGGAATATATGTTTTCATCTTGTCCAAGTGTGCAACTCCCATAAAAACAGAAAACATCTTGTCTTTTGTGAGATATGAAGAATACTAAACAAACCGACCCAACCGTAAGTATTACCTGTTCATGTATTTTTTTAATGTATCTAATATTTTATATATTTTTCAGAAGCAGACAAGTGCAGAACACTGTTTCCATTCAATACCAAGAGACACACATTTTTTGTTTGAACATTTTCTATTTCTTGTTTATTTCTTTCAAAATGGCCTATTCATTATGACTACATTATACATAATATATTTATCGTCTGTTTTACTTATTTTATTTTTTAATAGAATTAACATTCATTGCATTCATTAAAATCTAAAAGTTCTATATCAGAAATTTATTTGAAGTATTTTTTTTTTCAAATTATAGTAACAATCAATAACCATTATCAATTGTAATCATCTTTGTAGATGTTTGCAAAAATTACATAGACACATCATTCAAAATAAAATTTTATTAAAATTTAAAATCAAATAATGTATTTATTTATAATATTTATACTTAAGTATTATATATATAATAATTTAATTTTTATTTTATAATTTTTCTCAAATAATAATCAAAACAAATTGAATTTGTAACTTCTTCAACTTTATTTCAGCTTTTCATAATCTTTAAGATTATATGTTTTATATCTTACATTACTTGAAGTAATTTGATAAGTAATATATTTCAATGAGAGTTACAAATATAACTCATTATTCATGATTTCAGTCCAATTATATTCTTAGCTATTTAATTGCTAATTCATTCCAGTTAATGAATGCTAATCTTACTTGTCTCTTTTTATTACTGAATCATAGTCATTCAATAGACACTGTATTATATATCTTCCAACCTTTCGCGCATTGTACTAAACAGACATATCTACAATATGTATGTTCATTATAATTGGCAAAATGTAGTAGTAGTATTACGCAAGTAATTGATTGATCTGTTAAGATTTCAATTAAATTGATTGTTCATTATTTCTTATAGTTTGTGTATTCACTGTTGAGTGTAAACCACGTCAATTTTTTTTTAAAATTAATTTCAAAGTTATTGTTATCTGTTAAGTTTAAATAGCAGCTTACTGATTAATAGCCCTTAGTGTTTCCCTGTTTCTATATACATCAATATATATAGATATATATTTATAAGTAATTCTCACTGAAATGTATTATTAGTCAAATCATGAAGGGGATACTCTGATGAGCTATCTATTAGGTGCAGTAGAGTTAACATAGTTAATTATAGGCTATCAATTCAGGCAAACCAATACAACATGTGATACTGGTGGAACTTAGTAATTTATCTTGTTTTAGTTTTATTAGGTTTTAATAATCCTAATTACACGATAGTTTTATTATATAGTCCATTTAAATTAACAATGTTAAATACTTAACTTTATGCTTTCAAAATTACCAGTAGAGTGAAATAAATGTGTATCTGTTTCGGCTTAAAGTGCCGAAAGTTTACTTGTGTTTTTTCTTTTCATGCTCCTATATTATCTTCAGTAAAGTAAAAACATGAATTTTTAATTTTTTTCTGCTTTGTACCATCAGTGATACTAATTCACTAGTAACAATAACCATTAAGGTAAAAGAATTTAAATTCATAAGGCAATCCCTCTTGAATCTTTACATCATGACGTGGAAACATGATAAAATTACTTCATTAATTAATCCGTAGTCGTTATGTCTTTCATCAATTAATTACTATAGTAACAGTACTTCAGTATCACCATACTTACCTTCTTGTCATTTTTAAATGCCTGAAAACGTCTTCTTCATACATTGAGAGTGTAGTGCTTGAATGGTTTCGGGCACTGTTCATCTTCAGAGCAACTGATTCAAGTAGCGTGTGTTATTGGGTTATTTAACCCTGTAGCAAGCAGTCCTAAAATCATGGTGATTAAACTTCGCGATTTATGATAGTTTATATATTTTTACTACTATTTTCCTTTTCTAATTCTTTTATTGCATTCTTTGTTTTTAGTTTCAAGTCCTATCATGTTGTCTTCAACATGTGTGTATTCTCTTGGAACGGTTTCTGATACCTAACCTAAATTAAGTCCTAAACATTGGAATTTCGCATCTTAGTCGAGATTCTAAACACTCATGAATAAGATGGAAAGTGTCGTGGCACTATCTTGACCCTCAGAGGTTATATAAGTCTGTCAGAAGCAGCCCAGTTGATTCACATCCATATGCCCCTAATTGTTTACAATGACAGATACTCGCTAAAGTCCCTTCTAAATGCACTTGAGTGAGCTAAGCTATACAGCTCCGATATGTAGATCAACTCCAACGACCAATGAATATATCCCTGCACTATAGTGCACGTTCGTAACTAGCAGTTCCAGACCAGAGGCCTTCTACTGCTTGATTACTGTGCTACTACAACTTTGATTCTCAGTAATTCATGTCGGTTATTAAGTTCGTCTGTACGCGGAAGGTGAATAAATCTGGAGAGGACATTAAACCGTCGGTCTCGAGCCTGTACGATCTCAGGTACACGTTGAAGATCCCTACTCGAAATGCACTTGAGTTAGGCAAAATTTATGACTCCTACAATGTAGAATCACCGATCAAACGAAAAGCCGGTAAACGGCTGACGTCATCACTCGCTAGGGTTTAAAAAAAACATCTGTACAGTAATGACGTCATATTTGTTGTCATGTAGTCTTGCTGTTCATAGTTTTCTGTAGTGCAAACTGTTTTTAGGCATGAGTTGCAAAAATAGTCGGTGGATGAGGACGGTTTGAGTTGAGGAAGGTTTGGTGGTAAGGTAACTCGACTTAACTAAAATGGTTGATAAATAACGAATTAAGTGCACTTTCCATCACTTGAACAGTCCTAAGGTGTAGCCCGCAGGTGTGAGTGAAGGGAAAACGAATATTAATCCACCAGTTGCTGAATCATTATACAAAGGAATAACACAGCTCACTTAAATCTGTTGTTCTAGATGAAAGATAGCCAGGAACCACACGCAATGCATCAACCATAGATGTATATATTCTTTTCATGTAATAAACTTAAGACTTAACCTTTATTATATTATCGTGTTTTCTGCTCACGCAATGTTATAACGATTCTGTTCACACAATGTCATTTCTGTTCCATGTTCCTTTGAGCAGAAGAAGATCATGCTTCTCATCTGCCTCTCAATTTTAGTTCTCATTCTTGCCTCCTCAGTTGCCAGTTACTTCGGATTAGGCAATTAAAATTTTAAAAGTAAGTATTATTTTTAGTCAATTGTCTGTTAAATAGAAATGCTATTCCTTAATTAATTTTTTTTAAAAAAAGACGACCGTTACTGGTCGTTTAATAACAATTAAACATGTGATGCAATCAATGAAGTCTAAACCACAAAGAAAAAAGAAATACATGCTCTGATGACATAAAGTGAAAGGCCTCAAGTATTTATTTCTTCTGTTTTTCTTTTAGACTTCATATAAATATATATGATCAAACCACAACATGAAAGATCTTAGTCCTGTTTTCCCTTTTCATATTGTGGTTTGATCATTGATTGTTATTTCAGGGATTTATGTGAAATCTTGTATCTATAAATATATACATACAATGTTTTCATATCTCGACCATATTTATTCTATACTATTTTTCTTTCTCGAAGTTTGGTCCAGCGTCAAACACTTCCCAATAAAACACCTTTTAGCTAACGTTTCGTCTAAATTTATAAAGATCTTCAGGGATTGGTAATTTTTTTGTTTGACGCTGTACCAAACCTGGATAATGTTACATTGGTTCTACCACTATGGCATTGGCAAGGAGGCTAACCATGTATCTTGCGGAGTAACCCCTAAAGATCATACCTGGAATACCCGCCAAGTGCAATTATCTAAGCAAATGTTAAATAGCTATACAGAAATAATCACCCAAGAAAATGATCCTAATAGCCTTCTCATTATAGAGGCATTAAATATTTTAGACAAGCAACCAACTAGGAATGCCCATGCAAATAGTTTTATCAGAACATTGAAGTTGTATAGAGGACAAGCGAGAACAGGATTAGGAAGCAAGGGACAGGATAGTATAATGCTCAACACTGATACCTCTTATTGAAACCTCCTGAACCGCCAACCTAACTGTAGCCTCCCGATAGGAACATTGTTAATTTAAAACATTGTCGTTTAACTTTATTGTAGTTTTAGTATAATTGTGTATTTATCTCTAGATATTACATTGAAAATGGTTAATGATAACTGAAACTAGTCTGTTTAATTAGTAGTGTAGTGATAGTTTAAAAAATAAATTATAGATTACAAAACGAAATCGCTCGGTAAACTTGTTGAGTCTCTTCCCTGCTATTGGAAGTCTTTAATCAGGAAATTAGAAAAAGTCTCAAGAAAGTAGGAAAGAATTAAAATAGGTAAACTTTTTTAATTAAATATAGATAGATTTTAAATAAACAATAAAAAACATCTAAACCACAGTAATAAATTCATCTTAACACAAAAATTGACAAATGTCTGTATCAATGACCGTTGCCAGATCGAAATTAATCCTATTTGTGATTGCTTACTCAGGTTTAGACGTTAATAAATATATACAATAGTTAAGTCTATCAGAAGTTAATGCATGAATGACGGGGACGTTATTTACTTGATTGAAAGATCTTAGTCCCATTTGAGAATAACATATTATGGTTCATTTGTTGACTTTATTGTCAAATTTTGTTTGTATTCTATTCCAGTAATACTTTAATGGAACAAAATGCTTTTTATCAGGAACGAGTCAATTTTGTCAGGTTTCAATCAAAATTTGAAAGTGGACGTTTTGGTTTTATTAAAAGCACTCTTCATGGAATAGATCATGGAAATTGTAAAAAGAAAAACTATCAAATATTAACTTGAGACATTATTTTTAATGAGTTCATCTTCGAATTTTTATTGGTCTTAATTCTTGGAGCTTGAACTGTTTAATACACACATACAAACAAGCACACACTCTCTCTCACACAAACACACACACATTCTCTCCTCTCTCTCTCTCTCTGTATTTCTATCTCTCTTACACACACATCTTTCTCTCTCTGTCTATCTCTCAATATATACATACACACACAAAACAGGAAAATATTCCAATTACCAGAAAAGTACATAAGGACGTATCCTGCACAAGATAACTACATCATTTAACACAAAACTATTTGATGTTATTATTGTGTCTAAATTTGTGTCACGGTATGAATAGTAAATACTATACCATGACTGATTGCATACAAGTATGAATGTTTCCTTTCTTTTCCTGTGTATAAGAAACATAATTGATTATTGTGCCTAAATATTTCCTGTTTTTCTTTTTGTTTCAGGTTGTTCAGAAGACATCACATTTTTCATCTAGTCATTCCTTTATTACTACTATATATATTTATATTATTTTTTATTATTTATTTAAAATTCGTCTATTTATTTCCATACCTAATACAATAATATTTAAACTCTGTATCATTTGTAGGCCACAAGGTTCATTTAATGGTAGTTTTTTTACAAATAAAAAAAAAAGAATAGTTTCTCTAAATATGATCTCATTTTATTTTATATATATTTTTTTTAAAAAAACAAATAAAATAATTACTGAAATATATCATTAGTGATTTGCTAGAAGACAAAATGCCATTAAAGTAATAATTTAACAAAAATGGCCATTTGAATAGGACTCCCCTAATTTCCACTGCCATTGTTTCAACAATTATTTAGGATTGTATATAGAATGTCTAATTGTATGCAAAAACCTAGTTTCCATATATATATATATAAAAATGAATTTGGATTTTGATTATACGGAAACAAATCAACTACAATCCCATTATAATATTTTATTACTCAACAACTTTTCCCATAATATAATATGTTAATTTTTTTTTATAAGACTACATTTTACATTTTAATAGTCAATGATATTTTGTTAATCATTTTGGAGACATCATTTTCTCTTTTTTTTTTTAATTATTTTCATAGATACATAGATAGTCTCTTTGGACAGCAACGTCCTGAAATCCTGGAACATAAAAATAATCAAGATTGATTTTAAGTGTAATAAAAGAAAAAGTGCATCTCCTATTTTTTTTATTCATTTATATTATCTAGTACGGATAATATAAATAGTGTAATAATATAACATACTAGTGTGATATCACTTTGAAAGGAATAGTTTCATTTTATTCAGTACTTTATATATATATATATATATATCAATGATCAAACCACAATAAGAAATGGGAAAACAAGACTACGATCTTTCAACCGTAACAAGCGGTCTTCGTCAGAGTCAAAAACCCAACTGAGTTTTTGAAACTGGGTTTTTGACTCTGACGAAGACCGCTTGTTACGATTGAAAGATCTTAGTCTTGTTTTCCCATTTCTTTTTGTGGTTTGATCATTGATTTTTATTTCACATGTTTATGTGAAATCTTTATTTATATATATATATATAAACACTTTTTCTTCTTCTTCTTGGAGGTCACCCTGACCAAACTCCAAGTAGAAGAAAAAGTGTTTATTAGTAAATTGTGATCAAGAATACAATACCTTTTATATATATACATATTTAAAACAAAAGATTCATACTTATTTGATGATTTGCTTATTAATATTTTAAACAGTGATAGTTGAGTTTGGTTTATTCTGCTAATTTCAAATGATTGATATAATATGTTTTTTTTCACTTTATAAGATTATTTGTACTGCAGAGGTTGTTAGTAATTATCAATATTTTTAAATTTTCTTCTCTATTCAACCAGTTTTGGAATTGTCCATTATCTAGAGCCTATTGAATGGTTTAGATTTGTAAGCACGTCAAACAGTTATTCAATAAGTTTTTTAGTTATTACTTATGTATAATTTCATTGTTTATTCTTTTACTTTCGCTAAGATCTTATCTTGTTCGTTTTTATTGGTTTTGATTTCTTAAATTTATTTTAAGAGTATTTTGTTTTAACCAAACTATAGGACTAACAGTTTTGTAAATTGCCTTTAAAATTTAAAAACATTTTTAAAATTACCATGATAAGAATTTGATGAAATGAAATCAGTGAATAATTACACCATACATCTAAGTATGATAAAAAGATTTCACATAAACAAGTGAAATAACAATCAATGGTCAAACCACAATAAGAAATGGGAAAACAAAACTAAGATCTTTCAAGCGGATTAAACCCAACTGTTGGGTTTTTGACTGTGACGAAGACCGCTTGTTACGGTTGAAAGATCTAAGTATTGTTTTCCCATTTCTTATTGTGGTTTGATCATTGAATCTTAGTATGAGTGTTTAAAGCTGGCCGCTTCGACGGCTCTATGATTACCAGTTCCTTCCTTCAATATTTTTTTTTCAACCATGCTTCAATTGTGTAAATTGAAAACGTAAATTCTGCCTTGCTGTAGCATAGGTATTGGAGGGTTCAAGAAGATATGACCCCAAGGATCACTGTTTATTTAATATTAGAAATAGATCAAACCGTCCTACTTAGTATATTGCTGTTGGAGTTGTCCGACCGGTTTCGGGCGTTACCCATCTTTCAAAGGAACTCAATCATAATCTTCGCAGTTCCTTCCGAATATGGGTAACACCTGAAACCGGTTTAGACTAATATGAATTATACTAGGTATGACGGTTTGTTCTATTTCTAATATTAATCATACTAATCTTAGTCCTAACAATATGCATGAATTCCTGTTTCTTTTACTTGACACGCAGAGATGTTTTATCGAGATAATACCCCCACCTCATTCCTTAAAGAACATACTGCTAGACCAAGCAGCAGCATGTTTTACGATCTCATTGAGTTATTCAATTTTCCATCCATACCATGATAACTAGCAATCCACTGGAAAACAGCGTTCTTTTATTTTAATTTAAAACATTATTTTAAATAACTAAATTATATAAAATTGCAGTAACTTTAACAAACTGGAAAACTAAATCCAAAATGTTCTTTATAACGGAAACTTCCGAAACCTGTAGAATAAAGAAGAAAGTTTATAATGGTATTATATTCTAAATATATTTATTTTAATAAAACAAATATATTAATTTTCTTAAATTATTTATTTTAATAACACAATTTTTTTTTAAATTTAATTATTGACTTTGTACAGCATTTCTGTAGTTTTAATTTAATTGATATTTACTCATATTTTTTTATAATATTTATGATTGAATTTTATTTATATAATTGTTATATAGTAATATTTTGCTATATTATTTGCAAATGTTTACCTAGGTAATGTTTGGATCTTATGCATTTAAATGATCATCAGTAAATATAAGATTAACGTTGAGTAATCTTACCTGTTTTATCTTCATCTTCACTTGATCAGTTTAGAACTTCCCTATGTTTCTCAGAAGATAAAATGTTTTCTATCTGCCTATATGAGTATAGCTAAAAGCCTAAGTGAGTGTATCTGTGTGTGTACATACATATGTGAGTATTTTTGTGAGTTTTCTACAATACTCACAAAAATATTTCTGGAATGCCTCTATACATTCGGTTTTGATTAGTGTTTGTAATCATATAAACAAATATTTTAAAAAAGACAATGGAAGTTGTCCTGAATCTCTAAATATATCCGCAAGACATGTTCCGAAATTGATCAAGTAAAGAAGAAATTTACAGAGAATACAAGTTTGAATTCTAATACCTTCTTTCTGATCTGTTTAGATTTTTAAACTTGCAAATTTTAATAATTAAATGTCAGTAACAAGTTTTTTTTTTTATATTTAATATGCATACTATTTAAAAAAAAAAAAGTATTTTACTTTCATTTCATTTTCTAATAATACTACTAACAACCTTTGTGGTTCTAGAATAATATTATTTCACATAATTGTAGTTAAATAAAAAAATAAATTTATTATTAGAACAATAATGGTTATGAGTAAAGTTATGAAAAAAAAACAATTTTTTTCTTTGTCCAAATGGTTTTAGAATTTGATTATCTTTAAGAAAGAACCACAGTTCTCTCCGTATTATGGGCAAGTAGGTAGAGAAGAAAATCTAGTTGTGGTTGATATACACTAGTATAAATATATTTCTACACATTAGGATGAATTGTTTCTGATATATATTAAGGATATATATGTTACGTTATCATTATTAACTAAGAATCATGAAAAAAATTAAAATTGGAAAGGGATTATTTATATAAAATATATAATATAAAGAGATGCCAATTATAATTTTTAAAGGGTCTTTACCCAGTTATTAGGAATTGCGAATATGGTATAAAAGCCTTTGGAGAGTTCGATGTTCGGATAAGTTTATTATTAATAAATGAAGTGAATCGTCTGAAAGGATGTTTGTTGCCGGAGTAAGTTTTATCTGTGCAATAGATGGAGTGAGACACCAACAAATTCTGCTTTTATTTATCAGTAACGGTGATATGACTATGACTTAAAAAAGTGTTTTCCAACTATAGTGTTGTTACTGATTGTAGAACCGTGATGAAAACACACATTTTCCTAATAAGTCTATATGAGAATTTTTTTTACTTTAGCAAACCAAGCCCTTGAATCTATTAAATAAATCAATTTAAAATCACTGATAATGGTAAGACATACCAATTTTTTTTTTACTCCAGATAAAAAAAAATTAATTCAAAGATTCCCAACCGAGGGTGCCAGATGATGTAATAAAAATGCAAGAAAAATATAGATAAATGATAGGATATTGTTATTATTCAAATATTTTTCATATTTTATTTCTCATTATAAGATATTTATTCAGCTTATTATAAAACATCTCATTTATTTTCGTTTTCTGAGTATATTTCACATCTTGACTTGTTTCTAAACCTATTTTGTCATGAGTAGATCACATACTACATATTATGTTGAATACCCTGTGATATTGTTATCTTTTTTGTTTACTTTGACAATCAGATAGTTATCTGTAATCACATCACAGAGTAGCTTGACTTTAATATTAATTTTAATTTTTCTGACCTTCTTGTAATTATTTTTACAACCTTTGAGGCATAATGTGACTCTAACATATAAGTAAAGTTTTTAAAAACTTATAGGCAATAAACAGGAACAAAAAGTCTTTAAATTAAAAGTTAGTAGAATCATTTGGAAGTATGGATCTCGATATTATCTTGCACATATTTTTTTTGTTCTATAATCCTTGTGATTGATATTATTTTTGTTATATTTATTCTTGAACATGATATACATTTGAAGGGGTTAAGGTTAGAATTAAATTTCTTTGGGAAGTACGGGGATAAAAAATGTCGTAAACCTGTGTTAATCCATCAGATACAAATATTTCTCTTCTAATAAACTTGGATATGGCATAATTTAAGAATCCTGAAACTGGATCCTATAAATAAAACATCGAACACTAAAGGTGAGCGTTTGGAATATCAATAAGTAATAAATTTTGTTGTTTATTAATATCATCAATAAATTACCTTATCATTAAAAATATATCTTATTTTGGTTATAAAATATATTGACTTAGTAAACAATACCTTCGAATTTTTTGTTATTAAAAATGTGTTTGTTTATATTTAATGGTAATATTTGTTAACGTTCATGTCATCAGGTTAGCAGAAAATGAGTTGGTGTTGAGTGTTATGTGTGTGCTGAAAAGTATGTCATGAAATTAAAAAAGTTTGAAACCATTACCTTATAGCGTATCCTTTTGTTGTTTTTTTTTTCATTTTTTCTTTACTGTTGAATATTGTTTTCTAATATGCCCTTTATATAGTATATAACCTTCTGTTTAAACGACTCCATTTTCCTCCAGTTTGAAAATACTCACTTTTGTCAGATCATAATTCAAACATTAAGGGGAAACCACCAAAGTTGGCATCTCCAATATGGTTTGGTGAGTTGATGATATTTGGCGGTAAATACATTTCACTGTATCCTAATTTCAGAATGTTTTCAACCTAGTAAGGTGAGATCATTAAATTTAATTAAACATACTAATTAAATATGATTTACGTTTTAAGAGATAATAACATGAATAAATTGTTTATTCCTTTTTTTTTATTTGAACCTTGGAAGTGCGCCTTGCTTTTAAAATAATTAATAAAAATAAAATATTGTTTAAATTTCGTATATAATTTTTCAAAATGTATTGTGTATGGATTACACGTATATCTTATTCTTTTCATATTAAAACAAATAAAGAAAAACAATTAACTTATTCAATTTGAACTAATTTTAATTTATTTTTAATTCTCGTGAAAGAACATTGTGCCTAAAAAAAAGAGAAATTGAAGCATTTTTTTTCTTTAAAGAAAAATGTTTCAAATTTTTCCATAACCAAGTGTTTTGGATTGTAATCATAAATTTTTTAGAAAATAATTTAAGGGAATATTTTAAAAAAAAAATAATTAAATTTAAGAAAATGTGAAATCAAATATATGTTTTTTTTTTAATTTGTTAAACAATCCATTACTTTCACAAGAACAGGTCTTTTTGTAATGTTTAATAGGTAATATTAAAATTGTAGTACATTAATGAGTTAGTATTTTAACAAATGTAATCATTTTGTTTCTTCTACTTAAAAGTCATATATATTACATTTTTTTTTTTTAAATATGCAAATGTATATCGTTTCTGTTTCAACATTTTTATCACATTTTTTTCGTAAAATGTATCTTTTTTATTGTTTCAATTCATTTAATATGAAAAAAAAATCATATGAAATTTTATTATAATTGAAATCATGAAAAAAAAAGGAAAAAAATTATCAAAATAAAAACTAATTTACAGTTATTTAGTATATTCTATTTAGGAGCATTTTATTTTGAATACAATAAAAATCTCTATAGCTGATAAAATTAGTCATTTTGATCCTATATGTAAAAATTTTAAATTTATTACAAAGAAAAGCAAAAATAAATATATAAATTTCCCAGTGGATATTTTTTTAGTCTTAGACAACAAAAATATAACAACGAGTCCTTTAAAGAAAAACAAATCATGAAAAATAATTGCTAAACATATATGTGTCTGTATGTGTATGTATATATTTATATATATAATGTAGACATTTTTATCTAGATCTTTACAAATAGTGATTTTGCGAATATTTTTCACGTTACACGGAGTGTACTACTGTTTATGGCAAAAAATTTCTACATTTTAGGATCACTTTTCTACATTTTAAAAAAAAAAGAAACATTACATTTTGTTTCTTTTTTACGTACATATATATATATTGGACACGTAAAAATATTTTAAAAAAAAAATATAGAACTTTTATGTAGCAATAAGAAATTTATATATTTCTTCTTAACAATTGTTAATATTGGCATTTTTGAAATTCTATGTCTTCTTGTATTTTGTTTACTATTTTTTTTCTTATCCTATTTTCTTGTTTAATTGATCAAGGTGTCAAAAGAATTAATTAGCGATAATTGTGGAATTAAAATTATTAATCTGAAGTACCCAACATCAAGTAATTCAGAAGAGTTGTGGTTGTAACTACAGTAATTCTTTAGAAAATTAATAAAACCTAGTTTTAAATATAATTTATTGAATTAGTGCCAAGTTGGTGAAAGTTTTAAATGGATTGCATAAACTATTTACTTGGTAAAGGATGATTATAATGCAAGTCGTAAATTAAATTTAAAAAAAAAATATAACTTGTTACCGAAATGATTCCGTTAGAAAAAATACACTTTTATGTACTTTGACATTTAAAACAGTAAAATCTTTTAGATTGGATATTTCATTGTAAATAATTTAAGGAAATGAAGAAGAATTCTATTGTTTTCAAGAATAGTTCTGATTTTGTCAAAAACTGGTCAAAAAACTCTTTACTTTTTTATTTTGTACGTGGTTTATTATTTGGTTTTTTCGTATTTTTATTTTGAGATTTGTTATTTTGTAAATTCTAGAACTGCAAACAGCATAATAAACGATAAACATGTTGTTTAAGGAACTTAAGTTATAAATTGAAAAAAATAATTAAATAAATAACAGAATCTAGGGGTGAATTACGAGAGAAACTTTTTAAGATTACAAGGTTTTTCAATTGAGAAAAGCAAGTAACCATTGCTTTTTTGTTGATAAAAGTAAGATTAATATAACTGCTGCAAGGGAGGATTTTGAATTTGAACATGGGTATAAGTCTTTTCAATAAAGGATTTTAGTCTATCCATGCTAATGGACATGCTAATGATACCAATGGTTATGGTTTTTTAAAAATTTTCGAAGTCGTGAAAAGTATTCCTGGTCTGTTAAAATGCCTTTTTTTGATTCCCACTATAAGTTCAATTCGTATACCTATTCTAGTTGTACCCAAGTAAACAAGTTATTGATTTATTATTAAAAATTATTGAGCCTGTAAAAATACAACTATTCACACAAAAAAAAACATAAAAAAAGAAAAAATATTCGCTAGGTCGTAAGTCTGGTGCTTTGGAATTAGATAGAACATTAAAAAAATTAATGGTAATAGTTATGTTAAAAGAAGACCATTTTAACATAAGTTAAGTATAATTAAAATAATTCGGGATTTAGTCAGTTTCCCAGATTAAAACCAAACTCCCAATAGTAGGATTATCGGTTTTTACTTAAATACTCTTTTTTATAGGCGATAGAATGAATTATTTAAAGAAAAAAAAATACATCACAAATAGTAGATATAAGAAAAAGCTCTATTGAAAAACTAAAAATTTACATTAATGGGAGAAATTGCAGTGCAATGGGAGAAATTCTTTCATTAAAAAAAAAGTGGAAATTTTTACTTACATACTTATTCCTCCTAAAATGTAAATTTCATAGTCTTTTCCTTTTTCAAAACTCTCATTTCTGTCAAAGGAAAAGTTTGGTTAGAAAGATTTTTTATTTGAATCTGGAAACTGACCTAATACAGAATTTTTAGTCCTATTCTGTCAGATAGTCCAATATATCTATCAATTTTTTTTTTACATTACTATAGTAATAAGAGCTTTATTATTTAAAATTTAATTCATAATTACGACCATATAAATATGGTATTTTAGTAATTTTTATTAAAAAAAAAGGTATTTCTTTTTCAAAATTATCCGCCGTATTACTTTTCGAATGAATTGTTTTGTTTTAATTTACTTCAAGTTCTCCTTCTTTGGAAATAATTAATTCTTTTTAAACACTTCACTTTTTTGCACCATTCATTGAAAGTACAAGAAGAATCCTTTGTGTAATATACGTTTTATTATTTTTGTTGTAAATTTTAATGAATTATTTTGGTCCTAGATCTATATAAAAGCCAAAAAAAAAGAAGGAAATTAATTAAAATATAATGTAATTTTAGTTCTGGATTTTCTGCCTTGCTACCTACTTTGATAAAAAAATAGTACTTGCCTTTACCAGCTCTCCTGTACTAATACACAATAGTAGTATAATAGCATTGTTTCTATCTTAAAAAAAAATTAAACAAAAACGGCTTTTTGACAGAAACTTATATCTTATTTTTTTTTCTTTTCCTTTAACAAGTTGTTTTGCCTTAATTTTGGTTCAGGTTGTGTCATATATAAATCCTTTATACTGTTCACAATTAATAATAATGGTGTATTTCACATATCTTATTTGGTATTGTAGATACAGATGATATTGTAGTTCCATTTTCAAATATTAGAAGGATTGGAAATCCTCTCTTGCAGATTTAGTTAGAAGCTTTTTATTTATTGTTAATTGTGTTAATCAAACTTATCTGCATGCAGTGAACGCATTTTTTTCTTTCTTTGCTAAAGTTTGCAATATATTCACCACAAATGTTCATACTAATTTAGATTCAATATATATATAATGAAATAATTACAATTAATGAATGCAAAACGTCAATTTTAGTACTAAAGAAGTAGTATTCTTGAAGGCGAAAGAAGAATTAGAAAAGATTATCAAGACTCGAGAATCTCACATCTTTATCCCAAAACACCTATCTATTTAACAGTCTTAAATATTTATTACTCTTTTTTTTTTACTATGAAAAAACTATTTATTGTATTTTTAATTTTCTTGTGACACTTTGAATTACATATATACATATTCTAAATACATTTATTGGTTTCTGTTTAGAATGTTTTTTTTTTTTATCCCAATTGATAAGCAATAAAGGAAAATATGTAATTTAGTTTGCTTTTAATGTACAAAGCTCTTTAAATCCCTTTTTGCTTATTATAAATATTTAAATATAATTTTTTTTTTTTGTAATAGGAAACTGTTCATATGTAATATTAAATAAAGAATATAATTTTTTTTAATTTAAATAAAAAATATTATTTATACTGTTTGTAAATATAGCTATATTGTTATGTTTTTAAAAAAAAATACTTACAATGCATTATTTAATATTGTTAAGCTTTTAAATATTGAAAAATTGTGAATTATGAATCAATACACCTTGTACAGAAATTGTTTCTTCAATTTAGGTGTTTTGTTAGATGTATGTTTTGTTTGCAAAAATGTTAAGTATATAATATATATATAGTATATATATTATATGTAGTACCAAAAAGGAAAACTGTGATTTCTTAAACGTTATATTACCTACAATATTCTGTTCCTCTAAATTCTGTTTATAAAATAGTGACATAAGTATAGTTTAAATTTAAATAAATGTTCTTTTTTTATTATTACAAAATTTGTCTAAAAATAGCTTACTAATGATTTACTATGCTTAGCAAAATAGTTTTATAGTATACAAAAACACTAATGTCTTTTTAATATTTCGAAATATGTATGTTGTTAATAAGAATTTTAAAAAAAATCGACAAAATATTTAAGGCTTTAAAAAAGTATTGTGTTTTTTTTTAAGAAATACACAATATTTCTTTTAAAAAGTTACTGAATGGAAGAGTTTTACAGTATATTTGAGAGGGATATTGTCTTTTGTTGATAAATTTATTTTGTTTGAGAGAAAAAAGAAAATCCGATAGACATTGAGTAAAATAAAAGATGTTTTTTTTTTTGTTTTATTTTGAAAAATCAATTATTTAATTATGGAAATTTGATTAAAACTACTTTTATATGAACTAAAGTTTTTATTTTATATATTTTTTTTGTTTTTAGGTAATATGTTTCATTTAAATTTCATAAAATATGGATATTTTCAAAATCTTGTTTTTTTTTTAAAGTAAGAAATAAGACTAAGTTTTTATTATTATTAAAAATAATTTATAATATTTTTAAATAATAATATTGTTTGATATTATTAAAAATATTAAACAATAATATTTTGACAGAAATATATCAAAATATTTATTTTGATTTTGTTTTAAAATTACAATAATAAATATTGTAATAATAAATTACGATATACATAGTAATACTCGTATATTGTTAATATATATTACTTTGTATTTAATTTTCACCGGGTGAAAAAAATTATAAACTCACCCGGTTTATAATTTGCGGTTTTATTAAATTTTTAAAAATTAAAGTTTTAATCAATTCTTCATTCGTCTCTCATATATTTAAAATTCAAGTATTAAATAAAGCATTTTTTAATTCTTCATATTTAACGAAAATTGCCATAAAAACATAAGCATAATGCTCTTAATATGTTTATTCTGAATTCGGAATATAATTATGAGTCGAGAGAAAATAACAGTAACTCTTTTTTTTTCTCGTGTCTGTCAGATTTTTTTTCTAATAACTTATTTCAATATTGTTATAATGTTGTAGATTGACTGTGATAGATTTCATCTGTAGATAGTGTCTAGCAGAATTGGAATAATGATTTGATAAGAAGTGATTTCTTACCATATCATTTTAAAAAAAATTAGAAACTTTTCTAATACATTGATGTGAAAGCAATTAAATGATAAGACAAAAATGTCTGAAAAATATTAACATTTATGCTTGTGTAAGAGATTGAAAGAAAAAAAAGTTCATAACGTTTTTTTTAAATTTTTGTGAATATTGGTGTAATAATGAAAAGCAGTTCAAGGGGCAAATTACGATTAGAAAAGGAAATAACTCGAAAATGTAAAAGTGTTTACTGTTATCTTTCCTGAGTGTGACGAAACAGGTCGAAATATTGAAATATGAGTCTCGTACAAAATAGAGTTTCTTTTACAGTTTACAATGACTATAGATAGAATTATATATATGTCATATTATTGTAAAAATCATTCCTCGTAAGTTGTTTCTGTAATAATTGCCCGACCAATTTCGCGTGTTGTGCATACTCACTAAAGCCCTCAGTAGAGTCCCATTTGAAAATGAATAATATGTGAATCCGGTCGGGTGGCTACAACAACGAGTCACTAGGTGTGACGGATTTTTATAATATGATGTTTACTTAACCTCTGTGGTACTGACAATATGCATGTATTCAATTTATATATATATAAACAAGCAAAAAGACAATCCATATGAGACAGTAAAATGAAGAGGGTATTTCTGTCTGTTGTGGGTGATATATCAATTTGAAGATAACATAAACTTCACAAACAAACCCTAACTCACAAAATACTTCCGATATTTTGAATATCTATTCGTCATCTGGAAAATACCAGACAGGAAGATGGAATAGAAGAGGAAATTCGACAGGGTTTTACTTCTTTAACTTGAAAACTTCATTCACATTTTATCTTTCCTTCTGGTCATCTTCTGACGAACTCCTGTTTGAATATATATATATATATAATCAATGACAAAACCACAATATGAAATGGGGAAAAAAGACTAAGACCTTTCAACCGCAACAAACGGTCTTCGTCAGAGTCAAAAACCCAACTGAAACACTAGATGCAGGACACTGGCTTTCAGATAGGATTTGACTCTGACGAAAACCGCTTGTTACGGTTAAAAGAGCTTAGTCTTTTTTCCCCATTTCATATTGTGGTTTGGACATTGATTATTTCACTTGTTTATGTGAAATCTTGTTTTATATATATATATATATTCAATTGATAAACGGAAAGATGATCCAAACTGGACACAATAACAGTTCAAAATTGAAGATAGGTAGCACACAAAGTAAAAAAACACACTTAAACTTAAATATTCGGGCAATCCGTCATCAGAAAAAAAGAGAAAGGGAGACCAAGCACGTTTTAGTTATATTATTATCCGTTACTCAACGGGTTACTAGCCGTTGCGTCTACAACAACATGCTTGGTCTCCCTTTCTATTTTTTTTTTTTTTGAAGACGAATTGCTCGAATTTTGAGTTTGAAAGTGTGTTTCTTTACTTTGTATGCTACCTATCTTCAATTTTGAACTGTTATATATATATATAGAGAGAGAGAGTTTAACGTCGATAAAGAAACATAGATAAATTAAAAACACACATTTACAGTCTCTTGTCATTTTGAATCCTCATCAACAGTTATAAGAGAGGGAAACCAAGCGTACTGGTGATGACGATGGTTAAAACACCTCAGGACTTGGCACTTGGTTTCCCTACCTTATCTCTTCTGATGACGGATAAATCTGAAAATTAGAGACCATGTGTTTTTTTTAATTTATCCATGTTTCTTTGTTTAGGACAATTAAACAGATAACAAAAGTTTTCTATACTAAACTTTAGTTGTTTGTTTCGGATCTTTTTTTCATTTTCAATATATATAAATAATTTTTTTTTTGCGATCACAGCAAACAGCAGAGGTCATTGGGGGTTGGTCTACACAATAAAAGTTGGTGTAAGTGAAATGTTTGTTGTATAGATCAACGCTTAATAACCCCTTCTGATTTGCTATATATATATATAATATTGATAAAAGTATCGACAGTGAAATAGAAAGAAAATTAAATTTTATCAGGACTTGGTCAGTTCTTCAGGTTCAAATTAAACTCTCATTGGCAACGTTTCAGTTTTTATTTAAAACCCAAAACGTTGACAATGAGAGTTTAATTTGAACTGAACTGAACTTTTAGTTTATTTGAAGAACTGACCGAATCCTGATAAACTTTATTTTTGTATATATATATATAATCATCTATCTTACTTTAAGAAATTTGTAAAAAAAAAACTAACAGATTATTCGACTCTTTTCGTTGGTTCAACTATAGTTATTTTTTTTTTCTTTTATATGTAAACGTTAAAACCGGACTATATGGGCTAATGATTTTCACCAAGTTGCAGTCCTCGAAAGTCACAGGTTGAATGGATTCCATTCAGCGCTAACACTGTATGTATGACCTATTCTAAGTTACCAAATTCACAAGAGATCAGTGGAAACTGTTTTTTTTTTCAGTTTTTCCCGATTGAAAAATAAAAAAAGAAGTTATATACTAAAATTCATGTTTCATGGTGTAAGATGTCCCAAAATATATTACAGTGTACTATTTTATGTACAATAATCAATAAACCAAAAATAAATTAAAATGTTTGTCATCAGCAGCTCTCTCTCTCTCAATATCTCGACAATGTTCTTGTCAGCATAAAAGAAGGGAGTAAATAAATTTTATAAACAGATCTTTTATTACTCTTCTCTATTGTATGCACCTTTCTTTTTTTTCTCTCATAGTTCAATATGATTGTATCAAAATTTCAGAGACTTATAAAATCTTTGACCTTTTGATTTGTTTAAACTATGTATACGTATAATTCGTATTTGTTTCATTGAACTGCTATTTTCTTACAATGAAAAGATTGAAAACGTTTTTGAGGCCTTTATCTCTGTGTTTGTAATGTCACATGTTTTATTATTATCTCTTAAATATATATATACCAGGAATTTAACAAAATAATATAGAAAATATCTAAATTGTTATAGGACCTTTTATATAACTTGATATCAAAATCTTTGATATCGAGTTATGCGACTCGATTAGTCGATAAGGTCAGTTGTCTCGGTTGCAGAATTTTGGGTTTGAATCCCTGAAACATAGTTTTTTTTTTATGTCGTCCTAATTTTCTAAGACTAACCTGAAATGGCCTTAATGAACATAATTGTTGATACGTGTTTTAAGAAGTACCCTTAAAGCTTTTTTTATATTATTGTTGTGGTGAATTCTGTTATTGTGGAGTCATTTTTTTTATGATATTTTCATAATAAAATTTAATTTATATTGTGAAATTTAGTATATACGTGTATATACATATATTTGCAAATTTTGGCTGCAGTCCTTCCTGTATATAAACATTATTAAAAATAAGAGTGTGTTTGGTTGAACCTTAGTTAGGAGCAAGTTTCATCTAAATACGGTATTACTTTTAATAATGTTTGTATGTATAAACGTTTAAACCACTGTAACAAATTCAGAAGTGGGCACAAGCTCTTTCAACCAAGTGAATGTCCTCCGTCACCAGAATTATACTATGAATATGAATGTAATATTCTTAGCAAGATCTGGACCGTTGCTTGATTGAAGGACCTTTTGATTTTCTTGCTCTATAATGCTTATTGTGTAATTCTGATTATATATATTTATATGTATATATATAAACAAACACCTCAATGGAAAGAGTAGGAAACTGTTCTGATGCAACATTTGTCAAAAGCAAGTGGAGGTAAACTAAATGTAAGAAGGTAGGTTATACAGTTTTATGGATGAAGAGGTTTTGTCATCCCATACAACCCATATTCTTAACTCTGTTTCCTCTTTGATTACCTGAAGCAAAAGATATCAGGACATTTTCCTTCCTTTTTTCGATTGTGGTGTTTGTTTAATCTGACAACATGTGTTTCTCTCATTAATGTTATTACATATATAGTTTTAATTGTTGAGGGCGGTTGGTAAAAGGCAGTCATGTTTTAGTAATATTTTAACACATACATATTGTCCAAATGGTCTTTTAAACAGTTTGTCAGTGTCAATTTTTGATATTAACTTTAAAAAAAAAAAGCTATAATAATAAAAATTGTATAATGTATAACATTTTATCTCAAAACTTTTAAAATTAAAAAAACTCAAAAAAAAAAACAAAAAAAAATCTACTGGAATTGTGAAGTTTTTAAATTATTAGTTAGAAATACACTCAAAGCAGTCTTTGTCTTGATATTTATTTTGTTTAGCTTATCTGATATTGTAAATATTTAAGCGTTTACTAAAAAAAAAAGATTCTCCCTGCGTCGCGAAGAAGAAAAAAAAATATATTATGTACATAGTCTATTCACTTTTCTTTTTCTGTGCCACTTACTTTTTCTCTGATTGTCCGCACATAATGACATCATTTGTAATAAATTTATAGAGGAATTAAATAATGTTTTAGACATTTAATGAAACTTCAAAAAAAAAAGAATGAAAGTGAGATGTTTACTTGAATTGTAATTCAGCCTTATAACTATTCCATGTATCAAAATATGTGTGTTTTTGTACTTAAAATTATATATCTATATATACATATGTATATATACATATATTTGGAAAAAGGGAGTACTGTAAATTGGAGAAAATTGTCCTTTTAACTTATCATCTAATTGTTATTAAAGGAAAAAATAATAACAGCATAAAGGTCAATTCATTGTAGATATTTATTATGAAAAGAACCCTTTCTCAGAACTCTTTCGAAATTTTATCATTACAAACCTATTGTAAACTTTACTGACATGTAATCGATATAAACGTTTCTAAGGTAAACAAGGAATTGTAGTTTTAATGCTGCTTTCTTTTTCTGACTTAATTTTTTTAGTTTTATTTGGTCCTTTTTGTTAGTTTTTTTTATTTTATTGTTGATATTTCTTTAAGTTTTTGTTTTTAAATTGGTAAAGAAAACAGTTTTTTATTTGTTGAGACTAGAAATTAATTTTGGAAATTTAAAAAAGGAAATACAAGATTTGACGCTTGACGTTTAATTTTTTTTTTTTTAATATATTTAATGAAGAAGTATAAACAAAATCGTAAGCTGATTCTCCTGGAATGGAAAATTTAAAAAAAAAAAGGTTTGTATTTCATTAAAGTTTTTTTAACTGAGTTAGAAGTGCTTTTAAGTTGAAAATTTTTTGATACACATGTGTGACATACTAATATGATTAGGTGACATATCTTTTTGAAAATTTCTATGAGCAGAGGATAATTATAATAGAAGTTGTTTAAAAGACATGTTATATAATGGTGAAATAAAAGAAAAAAGGAAATATTGTAAAAAGTCAAAGAACAAAAGTTAGCTGAAGAAATAACGCAATAAATAAAGATGTAAATAGATATATTTAATTCTGATGAATAGGTAGATTAATAGATATTGTATACAAGGCAAACCTTATATGAATACGAGGTTTTCACGATGTTGGTCATTGACGAAGAAGAAAATAGAAAGAATGAAGCTGTCGAATGATGAGGGAGCAATGAATCACTGATCAAGAAGGAATGGTCGAGTGGTGTTATCTTTCCACTACTCTCAGTATCACCACCATTAGAAAATGTTAAGTCGACTCCATTCGCACAGAACATTCCTCATAATGGAACAAGAGGAAAATGTCAACGGTAGGACAATTGAGGTAATAGTTTTTGGCCTTCATATATGTTGTCTCAGAATTTACTTGTCATTAAAGGTTACACTGTAGTAAAGGGGGTCTTGGGATGGACCCTTGGACCGCCTTCTAATTATATACAATGACTGCATATGCGACTATTGTACACAGTAAAACATTAGTTTTGATCAAGATGCTGGAGGTTGTCATACTAATGAAGTATCAAATTTTGATAATATTTCTAGGACTGTATAAGAATTTACACTAATTATTATTAAAATTTGTACACACGACATTTCCGTATTAGTAGAGACCGGAAACAGAAAAGTTCGGAAATTGGGAACACTAGTTATTGGTAGCCCAATGGTGGGTAGGGTAGGCATATGAGAAAGGAGGATAGTTAGGCTATTCTCTGCCTCACCTTGCATTAAATCACAATTATCAAGTACAGGTGGATATAGTTAGTTTATGTTTATTATACATTAAAATACGTCATATTAAAAATAATATTGTTTATGCATAACAAAGGCTCTGTTTATTGTTTATGCATATTCTCACTCTGCCCTCATTGTGAATTACTAACACCCTGATGATAATTTATGCTATTCGGAAGAGAAAAAAGTACAGAAACTCGAGGGTCGAGTGCATATATAATCATGATTTTACTGGTTTCTCAAATATTTCACTTAAGGAGTAGACCATTTATGCACTGTTCAAAAATATAAACACGGTTAGATTGTTAGTATAAACACAAAGAGGGATACAGAATGTTAATCTGATGAAGATTTGCTCAAAATTACAATTTCCAACCTTTTACAAAGTATGATAAATGAGAGAATGATGAAGTGAGAGTGATTTCTCGTAAAAAAAAACTATATTGTTGATGGATAATGTAGAGACATCAAATGGAAATATAAGAAAAAAAAAGATTAATGGGAGTAGTTATATAAATATAGTTGGATTGTGGCAGAAAAGGCGTTTTTTAGCGTTGACCCAGAGGGCTAGGGTAGCCCAGTGGCAACGTACTCACTTCTGGGCTGGTATATCCGTGGTTCAATACCTACTCTGGCCCCCGATTTATTCACAAGAGGACGTTAAGTCATTGGTCCTGAACTCAGGTCCTATACAATGTAAGGTACTAGTTACGGATCCCGACTCTAAACATACCTACTCCTGAGTTGAGGAAAATTTAGGATTACCAATGTAAAACCAATCTTCATTATCTGGTATCACTTAAAAGGGTCAATGTTCGACCTGTGCCTTCCCTTGTTGGGACTGCCACTGTAACCTAACCTGGCGTTGACAATGTGAGGTAATACAGAATTAACTTCAGTCGACACGAAATCGACTAGAATGAGAAATAATAGGATTAGGCAACGACATATAAATATAGACACAGTGTGTGAGATAGAGAAGTTATGTGTTTGATAAAAATCTATATGTAAGGTTATAATTTTTAAATGTAAGATTTTCAATAATCAATTAGGGAACAAAGAGCACGTTAAAGAGAGGTAATTTGTGACAATAAGATAAAAATACAAATTATATCGATCATTGTACTGGTTAATGTCTCAATTTTAGGTTAAGTGGTATTGAATGCGTGTTTTTAAACATGTTTAATGGTTTGAGTCCAATTTATCAATCCAAGAGAAAATCTCGCAATGTTTTGATAATAACACTGTTTATACACTTGATTTTACCCCACTCCTTCGACTGATTAATCAAGAAACGTTGTTGAATGGTGTTTTATCACTTAGACACGACTACTATAACGAGAATTGAAAGTGAATTTTACATTCATTAGGGGTAACTAAAAATCTATGTTAAGGTTTAAATGAAAGACGTAATTCAGTAGTGTTTCATAAAATGAATGGAAAAAATATATTTTAATTACGTGCAATAGGGATAGATCGTTAAATATACTGTTTATTTACAAAGTGCATCAGAAAAAATACGGTTCAAATCTTTTTAATATAATTTTTGTCACAGTCAGTATTCTTGATATCTGTTAGATATTAACTAATATTAATAACCAACTGTTACCTAACTAACTAATAACTATTATATTATACTAAGCTTTCACTGCATATAACATTGGTATAATGAAAACATCTGGAGTGGCCTACATTTAACTTTATTATAAGTAAACATAATATCCAAGTCGTTGACAATCAATACAGCTTTTTTTTAAGTATTTTAATGTGACTATCATGATGAAGTTATAATATGAACGTTAGTGAAGTATTATCAAACTCATAATTTAATAATTTCATTTCTTTTAAAGTAGCTATCAAATTTTATCAGATATAACAAACTTGAAATTACTGATCTAGAACAATGAAGTAAGTTTTTATTATCAGGAAATAACTTAATTAGTTTGGGACTCTTCAAACTTGTGTGCAGCACAACCATGTAATCTCTTCCAGCTTCCCTTTTTTCCTTTTTAAAATCACCTTTGGATTTTACTTTCTTTATTGAACTTCAGAATTTTCTTTAAAGAATTACCTCTCACTTTTATTTATTATAGGTATGATTTACCAAGCTCTTTATCTTCTTTAATGTAATTGCCTTGCAATTAGATGAATTACGATCAAACGTTTCCGCAAATTCTGCATTATTTGTTTGGTATTAATTACATCTTGCATTAAGTTGTCGATGACCACTCTATATACTTATACTAATTAAGTAACATTTGCGTTCGTATTGTATTAAACTATTTTGAAGTTGCAAGATTCCTGTATGTATTCCTGCTGATTCAATGGATAACAGCAGCTCTCTATGACTCCAAAAAGTCCAGAGTAATTTGTATTTTAACCAAAATTTTTGGAACGAAGTCTGTTATATTACGAAACCTTCGGAAAGGGAGGTTACAACTTAAGAAGATGCTTATATCCCTAAAACTTCTCATGTTAGCATAGATAGATATCTATTTTGCCATTTTTAATACAATATTACTTATCTAATCTTGTGAATTCATAATATATTCGTAGTATGCTAATATCTAATAATACATTTTGTGTTTAGAACGCCCCCCAGAAGAAATGAAAAAAATACCTTTCAAATATTCAATAAGTGTCCAAACTAATTTAGTTTATAAACACACAAAGAATATACATCTGACAATTAGATATATTGAAGTATGTAATATATATATTGTTTGCAATATTCCTTCTAGATAACCAACTTTCACTCTGGTGAGTATTATAAAATAAAAACATGTTTGCCTAGCGTAATCATATCTTGAATGCCAGACAGCTGCTTTAAAAAGGATAACGAGGTTGTGATATCATACCGGAATCTAATAGAAATGAGGGATATTACTTCATGTACATTTATGAAGGTCATTAAAAAACCTAAAACTGAATTCGAATTTAGTAACAACAATGGGATGCGGAGTGTACGAATCAGATGAAATTCAGGTCCTCAGTTTCATAATTTTCATATCGTCAGATTGATCAATGAGTTGAATGCTCTTATACAAATGATGCATTCTAGATTAAAATGTATGTGTAAACATATCAAGAGAAAATTAGAAATCCATTTTGTTGTCAATGAGTTTGATATTGTGTTTACTTATGGTAAAGTTGAGTGTAAGACCCTCCAGATTTTACTGACAGTAAAGTTAATACATTGTATTTTAAACCGATTATTAATCGATGAAAGAAATCATTTTTTGGAAGTAATATAAAAAAAGATTTCATATTTTAAAATTAAATTATCAATATTACTTATAATCTTTTATTGTTGTAAAAACATAATATTTATTATAGAAACAGTGCTATCAATTTATATAAACTGAGAAATTTGTTAACAATGCAAATAGAGAAAACTGTTGAAATATAATTTGCTTTTGAATAAAAGAGAAGTTTGTTTTATACAGTTGCTACTGAAATAGTAACAGACATTTGTTTGCTCTGAAAATAAAGTAAGACGTAATTATTATACTCGTAGTTGTGCTAACTTTCCCAGAAGGGAGGAAGTGGACCTTTGGACCATTGTAATAGGTAGTCGTTGCACTTGGTTCTAGTTGCTGCCGTGCTTCGCTTCATTCGCCAGACTAACTTCATTCTCTCATCAAACTAAGGTAATATCTATTTCTTTGTTAACAGATAATGTCTTTTGTTTACTTTTCTTCAATACTACTCTATATATGTACTTTAAATTGTATTGTACACAATACTTTAAGATGTATTGCACACAATAGTTTACACGCAATACCTACATTCAAACTTAAATGGAGGTTATTTTACTTTTTTTTTTAATCCAACAACATCGAACCAAAAAAGTGTTAGATCATGTAGATTTTTGGTTTAAAAGTTAGAATTTGTATAACATTTTATAATAATTATAAACAATAACATTTTTAAAAAATGATAGTTTTAATTTCCTAGTTCAGCGTTTGATATAAAACCTCTAAGGTTACCTCCATCTCTAAAATATAGTAATCTATGCAAATTAAATATATTGATTTAATATTTATACAATTAAAAGTATTTAAAGACAAATACATTTTTACGTGTAACCAAAATATATGTGTTCGTAAACATTATAAAATAGAATTATGAACATATAAAGATGTTTTCATAATTATTGAAACATGTTTGTTAAAACATACGAAATTAAAGGTGCAATGTTTATTCAACGATATCTTTTGAATGTATAATTTTAATTTGTTTGTTCGTGATGAATTTACAGTCAGTCATTCAATTGTAATTTTAAAGATATAACTATTTCAATTCTCAGGATTATTATGAAATTTGATATCTTTGCATTCGTACTTTATACTTACATGATGCAACACATTTTTATCAGAAAAAAGAGTGTCATTTACTTTCTAAAACAGGATCCTTTTAAACGAAAAATTAGAAATTATGAAATTTAGTTTTAATGTATGAGGAAGTACCAAAATGACTCATCATGTAACTTGTGTAGGCTTGTTTGATTTATTTACCTGTAGCATTTGAAAAAAAAAACATGAAATGCTATAGCTGATGATAATGTTAATAATAATTAATTTGGCAGTCATTTTCGTTTTTAAGATTCTGTTATACCTGTTGTAATTTCTGTTATGTAAAGTTTCTGCAGTAAATTTCAAATGAAATGAAATCTGATAGAATTAACCAAGGACATAAGAATCAATATAATTTATACAAATAAATAGAACGTTACCTATGAAATTTGGTTAATTACATGAATTTTGAAAAGAATAATTATTAGTAATTCTATTAATTATCAACTTCACTTTTCGTGAGTGGAAAGAAGTTTAAACAAATGAAATATGATTAGATCAGATTAAAGTAATAAAAAATAATAAAATAAATGATGTTTTTAATTGGAATTTAATCACATCATGATGCAGAAATGTCACAATAAACACATTTGACTCTGTGAGTAAAGAAATCATCAAAAAACCGATAAAAACTAAGAAATAAGTAAGACATTTTTTTTATTTATTTGCATGTATATATATATATTATGTTGTAATAAATATCATAGTATCTATTATCTTATATTGCATTTGTTTGCAGTAGTGATTTTATTTTTGTAATTTTAAATCATTAGTTGTGCAATCCATAATTGTGTGGTATTTACTCATTCTGAGGTAAAATGGATAAACCAACAAAAGTCTCCACACAAATGAATAAAACTTCATTTGTGTGGAGACTTTTGTTGGTTTATCCATTTTACCTCAGAATTTTGTAATTTTAATAAAAAATAAACGAATTTTAATAACAAAAATTCCTGTCTGATTTAAGTTTTAACTAAATATGTAATTTAATGCTTTGCATGTATCAGAATTCGATGATTGTGGGGTTGTTCTATGATACTGGTATTCTTTAATTTTAATGACTGCTGTAAAGTTAATAGTTGTTTTATTCTTCCCATAAATGAAATATCAAGCATTAAAAATTTTTTTTGGGACAAAGGAGATCTCATTAATATTTATTTAGATATTAATTCCCAATCTAAATCCCAAATATTTGGTGACTTTAGCCATATATTTCAATAATTATTTTAAGAAGTGTTACTTTTAATAAATGTTTCATCATAGATATCACACTGGTAGTTACTACATTATTATAAATCAGTTAATTAAGTTGATTGTAGTTTTTCTGATATTTGTAATATAAAAGTCATAACAATTCTTCTTACAATCTTAAAATTCTATTGAGGTTATATGCAATATTTCAATTTTTTCTGATTTATAAATGAGTAGAGAAAAATAGTTCCTGTTTCTGTCAAAATAAAAAATTTCCTGTTAGACATTAGGAACTATACGTATTACAAACTTTAGATACATTGATACACAATAAATATATAACACTTAATAAAACAATAATAAGTAAATGGCCAATGACCTGACAGGCGACTTACGCAGACCATTTTGTTAACAATGATGGGTTTTTTGAACGAATCTACTCCTTTTTATTGAAACAATATTTTAAAATCATTTTTGGATATAGGATAACAAATAGTTCTGTTGAAATATCCAGTATTATAACGTAAAAAAGATACAAATTATAAAAGATTATCAACGTATAGTGTAAACTAATAATTGTAAACATGATATCAATGACTGCTACCTTTCTTAAATTGCTATTAATCCAACACACATGTTACATAGATTTGTTAAACTTCTTAATATTGCAATATTGAGTTACATTATGAATAAGAACTAATAAATAATCAATAGGTAACAAAACAAAACAAAAACATGACATTTTAGGATGAGTACATGATATGCTGTCCTCACAGTGATATGATAGGACACAATATGATATGTGTAATGTTATATCATATGTTGTATGATAAATATACACCTTTTCACACTTTTTTCTACTTTTCAAGCTTAGGAAAAGGTGTTTTAATATATAACATATAAATATGTATGTATAGTAATACACACATTACTATACACATGTAGTAATGATATGTGCATTTCTATGGTATATGAAGACTAGATGAAAAGATGTATATCAAAGTGATTTGACAGACACTAGAGGAAAATTTAGTAGCACAGTTGCATGAGCTACTGACAAATGAGTATTAATTCAGGTCATTTGTCAGACATTATCACTGTTACAACAGTGATACTAACACATACACAATATATACTAATGCACTCTCGCTCTCTACTCTGTTCTGTTCACTCATTCACTCTTTCTCACAATTCTTTACAGACTCAATACATAGTACTCATACTGTTGGGATGAGTAAGCTCAAATCACAATCTTTGTTTTTACCAATAATTATTACTTTACCATAAGTAAAATATAGAGATCATGGAAAAATTTGATGTTGAAATTTTTAATAAAATTACATGTTTTGAGGTCCCCAAAGTCGTTTTATGATGTCCCTCTGTGTGTGTATATGTATCCAAAAGTTTGTGTAGACGCTATAATTCACAATTTTGATAGATCACATTAATATAATATTACACATATTATAAAATTTTCAACGCTAATGCTGCATTTATTTTATGTTTGAATGTGTGATGGGATTGAAAGTTAAGATACTGTTGTTTTCTGTTGTTTCCTCCACAAATCTACTGAAATGATTCCATCCTAATTCCTATAGATCAGGGGTATCGAAACTTTTCAATGTAAGGGCCACATTACAGTATAACCCCCTTTATCCGGTATCCAAACGTCCGGCACGCTCAAAACAACGGCTATATTTTGACCAGGGTAATTTCCCGAAAATATTGGGTAAAAAATATGCAAAAACACAAAAAATGTACAACCACGTAATTTTAAATACGCCGCGCGAAGCTCCCCTGGTGGCGGCTTGTATAACTAGTCAACAACAACACCAGTTGACCGCAAGTTTACACAGAAAATCGCAAGTCGCAACAGCTACGTGAGGCAATTATAGGCCTGTTTGACTCCTCTACTGTCCCTACTCCAGAGATTGAAGAGTGGACCAACCTGGGCCCTCCAATCAGCCCTAACCTGGGCCATCCAATGAGCCCCAACCTGGCCCCTCCAATGAGCCCCAACCTGGCCCCTCCAATGAGCCCCAACCTGACCCCTCCAATGAGCCCCAACCTGGCCCCTCCAATGAGCCCCAACCTGACCCCTCCAATCAGCCCCAACCTGGCCCCTCCAATCAGCCCAAGGACTTTGTTGGTTTCGAGTCTGACGAAGAATTACCTGACGACCCCCCTCCAATGTAAAGTTAAAAACAAGACAATTAGGCTTAAGGACATTAGTACAGTAAGATAAATACGAAAATAAGTGAAAACATAGAGTTAAATACAGTATAGAAATAAGAAAATAAGTTTAAAAAATAGAGTTAAATACAGTATCGAAATATAAGTTTACGACTAGTCTATAAATATGCCTGCCCTGCCCTAAGGAAAATAAAATATGAAAAATAAAGTTTACGTTTATTAAAAGTGCCTTTACAATGGATTACATTACATTCTACAGTCTACAGTCAAGCCTACGCTCTAGGAAGGTAATTACGAGTGTGTTTTCTATGATTGTTTTGCTATTTTCTAACTTTTAATTACTTCGTGTGTATTTATAAGAGTAACACTCAAAACAACGGCAAACGCTTTATCCGGCATGGTCTCCCCCCCCCCCGATCGTGCTGGATAAACGGGGTTCTACTGTATATACTTCCCACATTTATGCGGACCGAAGGTATAAAAAAAAAACCAGTCCTCAAAAAATATAATATTTGAGGAGTGCCAGTATACTCCTCAAATATTAAGAGTATAAACATGAAAAAATTAAAACATATCTTGTTGGAAAAAATCAGGTTAAGCTATACAGATTCCTGCCTTTAGTTTTATAAAATGAAATTAATGTGACGAATGATACTGTCGTTTTGACTTCAAAATTTCATTAAAATCAGTATCTGTGCGTCACACTATCGCGCGAGAAAAAAACTAACTCGGGCTTAACAGCGCCAGCTTTGAATGATTCAGCGATGCCTGTCGTACGATCATAATATTTTCAAGGCCACCACAAAGGATTTGTTTGTCGGGCCGAATGAAATTATGTGGCGGGCTGGATGTGGCCCACGGGCCACAGTTTGCAGATCCCTACTATAGATCATGGTATCTAGAAATGGTAGTCAATTTCTTTCTTTTTTTTTATTTAATTTTAAACTTTTATTTTAAATGAAAAGAAAAACATTTTAGAACTGCTTCTTCTGAATCATAGGGAATGTTAGGAAAAGGTCATTAACATATTTATATAAAAATTAATACTAAAAGGTATTTTATTAATTACTTCAAGAAGATGATTCACTAATAAATGTGGTAATGATGATTATTTGTATATTAAATTAATATTTACATACGAAAACCTGAAAGATGGGAAATATTTTAAAATGAACTAATTTAGATGGCATTGATCAGTGTTGGTAATGTTGGTAAAAGCATAGTCATTGTGAAAAGACGCCATTACATTCCTAATTGGAAGTTCTTGTTCGCTAATCAAATTAAACCTATTTTAATCTGTATACAGTTAATTGTGCTAACCAGTTAATTCTTTCAATAATACTTCAAAAAGTAAGTACAAATTCCTCTTTACCTTTGTTTTTGTTTTTTTTAATGATTTGTTAATTAGTTTAATGTTAAATATTAAATAATTCTTGTACCATAATGTATAGGTTATGAAATGGCGTCATAAACTTAAATGTTAATTTCATTATAATATTACGTACATACGTTTCTTTTATATTTTATCCTTTATATTTATATTATACCTATAAATATAGCAAAGTATACTTTATACTTCTTTAATTCTTTAACAAACGTATTATGAGTCGTATTATACTAATATAAGTAGTAGTAGTATAATCATTTGTTCATTTAATTGAATAAATTTATCATAAAACATTATTTAGTGTAATCAAGTGTTTTGATTTTAAAATCGTCAAGCTCAGTAACTAAAAGTTTAAACTATGTTAAACGTTTCCAACAAAGATATTATTGTCTATTTCTTTTAAAATAATTCTAATATTAATACACATACAAGAATAAATTTCTTGTATAGGTATTAATTTATTAAGTTCCTTGATTTATTTTAATATGCCAAATCAAGAAACTAAAGGTATGAATGTCTGATATTAACTTCAATATTTAACTTTATTACCTCCAGTTGTATAATACATTGTTGATCATAGTTATTATTAATTATTTATATTATTTTTTAATACTATATTAATTATTGATATTATTAACGACTGATTTAATCTTTACTGTTGGATTCATGATTGAGCAATTTAATTAAATTTCTGTTCCTCGAACTATTAAAGATAAGTTCCATAAGAAATAGTATCGTGCAAGGCATATGGAAATATTTGAAGCTTAATTGCACTTCAATTGCCAATACTGGCTTATTGCACTAAATCTTTTTCGAAAATTTCATTGGAGATAAATAATTATTTTGTAATTAACATTGTATTGGATGAATTATTATAAAATATAGTTAAGTATAAAAGTCATAGCTTAATATACGTTTGCTTTGTTACCTTTTTTTTTTTAAAAAAAAAAATAGTAAGTGACTATCACTTTGTAGGTTGAAAGCGATTTATCATTTACCAATTAATTGTTTAATATTTAGTATATTTAAGAGAACTATTTACTAAATTTCTGAACTTATATTGAAAAGTAAGTAAAATGGCTTCTTTTAAATTTTGTTTTGGCATTAATTCTTTAATTCAATCCCTGAAAAAGGTTATATTATAACCACTGAAATATAAAAATGAATATTCTTTCAATACAATAAATTATTCATTTTAAATTACATGGGCTGTACATGTAACAAAAATGAAATGTCACTTTCCATTCATTGTTTTTCTTTTCATTGCATAATTATTGAAAATCTATCACCCATATAATCCATTCTCCTCATATCCACTTCAGATAATACTCAACTTGATTATCTCAAGATTTTTTTACCTAATAAAAGTTATTTTTTCAGTTTCTATGGAAAAGCGTGAATAATTTCAAAGCCAAAAATCCAACCAAGTAAGTGACTGTGGGAATTATAATTTTCTTTCATCAAAAATAGTATTCCCTTGATAGTTTAATTTTTGGCTAATAATTGCATTTCTACTGATTAGATTTGAATCTACTATAATCACAATCGTTATTAGTGATTGTTTACAAGATTTGAAATCTTTTAGCTTTAAAAGATATAATTTTGCTATGCTGTATACATATCATAATATGAGTATATTGTCTGATAAAGTAAGTATTGTGGAGGTATAACTGGTGTGTATAAGAAAATATATTATATATACATTGTGTTACTTCAGGTGTTATGTTCTATTTATTTATAGAGGAATTAAACATTTAGGATTCTAATACTGTATGTAAATATAGTAGTTATTTCAGGACTACTGTCTCCTTAATAATATATTTTGCAATTGTGAAACATCATATGATTTTGACATATAATATCTATTAATTTCCAGGGTACTCTCCCAAATATGAAACTAAGTGGATGAATGAGCAATTTCTTAAAGGATGCTGTTTGATAGTTATATTGTGTTATTCTAAGATATACTTCTCTTATACCATTTCGAAATACTAAACATCATTATCAGTTATGACTCACTGCATGTATATTATAACATTAGGTATATTCTCTCATACAGCATATATTTTGGAGATGTAAGTGGTGTTTGTATGAGACTATATTATACATACATTATGTTATTTCAGTTGTTATATCCTATCTTGTTTGTAGACGAAGAAAGTATTTAAAATTGCTTGTAAATAGTTATTTCAAGTCTACTATCTCAATAATCATATATGGTGCAGTTGTGAAGTATATAAATTTGGAATATAATATTTATTTATTTCCAGGGTACTCTCCCAAATATCAAACTATGTGAATGGATGAGCTATTTTTTAAAGGATGCCATTTGATAGTGTTATTGTGTTATTCCAAGAGAACTTTCTCTTATACTATTTCGAGGTACAAAACACCTACCTTTAAAATTTTGACAAACTGGATATATATTATAATATTAAGTATATTTTCTCATATCATAAATATTTTAGAGGTATAAGTGGCGTTTTTAAGAAATTATACTATGTATTCATTGTGTTTTTTCAGGTGTTATGACCTATTTTGTTTTTTAGAGGAATTAATCATTTAAAATTTCATATACGCACATAAATATTTATTTCATGTTTACTATCTCAGTAATCATATATGATGCAGTTTTGAATCACTACATTAATTTGGCATATATTATTTATTAATTTCCAGGGTACTGGAACATAGTATCAAACAATGTGGATGGATGAGCAATTATTTAAAGGATGGTATTTCATAGTTATATTGTGTTTTTCCAAGAGTTATTTCTCTTCTACCATTTAGTAATACAAATAATCATTAACAATTATGGCAAACTGAATTATATTATAATATTGGGTATTTTCAGTCATATAGCAAATATTGTGGAAGTATAAGTGGTGTGTTTAAGAATTATATTATATAATTATTGTGTTATTTTAGGTGTTATGTCCTATTTTGCTTATAGAGAAATTAAACATATTAATCTTCATAGATTGTATGCAATTAGTTATTTCAAGTCTCCTGTCTCCTTAGAATTATATTTAAATTGTGAAACATCCTATGAATTTCACATATGAAATATATTTATTTTCAGGGTACTCTCCGAATTATCAAAGAAAGTGGACGGATGAGCCATTTTTAATGGATGCCATTTGATAGATATATTGTGTTATTCCAAGAGAACATTTTCTGATACTATTTCGAGGTACAAAAAATCTTTAAAATTTTAAGAAACTGTATATATACATAATATTAAGAATATTATCTCATATCGTAACTATTGAGGAGCTATAAGATGTGTGTTTAAAAAATTATGTATTCTTTGTGTTTTTTCAGGTGTTATGTCGTATTTTTTTTTTAGAGGAATTAATCATTTAAAATTTTAAATATTTAATGTAAATAGTTATTTCAAGTCTTCTGTCGCCTTAGTGATGTATTTTAATTGTGAAACATCATATGAATTTCACATATAAAATATATTAATTTCCAGGGTAGTCTCCCAAATATGAAACTTAATGGATGGATGAGCCATTTTTTAAAGGGTGCCATTTGATAGTTATTTTGTGTTATTCAAAGAAACCTTTCTCTTATACCATTTTTAAGGTACAGAATATCTTTAACAATTTTGATATCATGTATATATATATAAATATTAAGTATATTGTCTCAAATATTAAATATTGTGGAGGTATAAGTGGTGTGTGTAAAATGTAGTATATTGACGTCTTGTGTTTTTCAGGTGTAATGCCTCACATAGGATATGGAGGCATAAAGCGTTTAAAAACTTGCCATGCTCACTATATATCATTATTTCATGTATACTGTCTCAAATATCACATATATGATGCAGGCATGAAACATTTAATAAACTTTACATATATTATACTTTTATTTCTAGGACACTCTTTCAAATATCGCATATGGTGCAGGTATGAAACATGTTTGAAAGATTCCATTTGATAGATATATTGAGTTATTCCAAGAGATCTTTCTCTTATACCACTTTAGGTATAAAATATACTTATACCTTTCGACAAGTTGCATAAATATCATAATATTAAGTATATTGTCACAAATAGTAAATACTGTGTATGAATAAGTGTTATATATCAGAAATTATACTATATATATTGTGTTATTTCAGGTGGAATGTCTCATATAACTTATGATTATCCATGGAGACTGATTATAAAATTGCGTCCTAAAAACTAATGTACAGCTTACGGAGGCATAAGACATTAAAAAATATCATATATTCCATATAGATCGTTATTTCAAGTTTATTATCCCATTAATCATATATGGTGCAGTTGTGAAACATGATATAAATTAGACATATAATATATATTATTTTCCAGAGTACTCTCCAAAATATCAAACTAACTGCATGGATGAGCTATTTCTTAAAGGATGCCTTTCGATAGATATACTATGTTATTCAAAGAAACCTTTCTCTTATACTATTCGAAGGTACAATAACTCTTTAATATATTTGCTATCCTGTATACATATCATAATATGAGTATATTGTCTGATATAGTAAATATTGTGGAGGTATAAGTGGTGTGTATAAGAAAATATATTATATATACATTGTGTTATTTCAGGTGTTATGTTCTATTAATTTATAGAGGAATTAAACATTTAGGATTCTAATACAGTATGTAAATATTTATTTCAGGTCTACTGTCTTCTTAACAATATATTTTGCAATTGTTAAACATCATATGACTTTGACATATAATATCTATTAATTTTTAGGGCACTCTCCAAAATATCAAACTAAGTGGATGAATGAGCAATTTCTTAAAGGATGCCTTTCGATAGATATACTATGACATTCAAAGAAACCTTTCTCTTATACGATTCGAAGGTACAATAACTCTTTAATAATTTTGCTATCCTGTGTATATATCATAATATGAGTATATTGTCTGATATAGTAAATATTGTGGAGGTATAAGTGGTGTGTATAAGAAAATATATATACATTGTGTTATTTCATGTGTTATGTTCTATTTATTTATAGAGGAACTAAACATTTATGATTCTAATACTGTATGTAAATATTTATTTCAGGTGTACTGTCTCCCTTATAATATATTTTGCAATTGTTAAACATCATATGATTTTGACATAAAATATCTATTAATTTCCAGGTTACTCTCCCAAATAATAAACTAAGTGGATGGATGAGCTATTTTTTGAAGGATTCTATTTAATAGTTATGTTGTGTTATTCCAAGAGAACTTTCTCTAATACCATTTTGAGGTACAGAACATCGTTACTAATTTTTACAAATTTCATATATATCATAATATTAAGTATATATTCTCATATCGTAAATGTTGTAGAGGTATAAATGGTGTTTATAAGAAAATATATTATAGATACATTGTGTCATTTGAGGTGTTTATCCATCTTGAGAGGAAGAGAGATTGAGAAGAGAAGAGAGAGAGGAGAAGAGAGAAGAGAGAGAGAGGGAGGAAGAGGAGAGGAAGGATGGGAGAGAGAGAGAGGGGAAGAAGGGAGAATAAGGAGAGAGAGGAGGAGAGAGAGAGGAAGAGGAGAGGAGAAGAGAGAAGAGAGGAGAGAGAGAAGAGGAAGAGAGGAGAGGAGAGAGAGAGAGAGAGAGAGAAGAGAGGAAGGAGAGAGTGAGAGAGAGGGAGAGAGAGGAGAAGAGGAGAGGAAGAGAGAGAGAGAGAGAAAGGAGAGAGAGGGAGAGAGGAGAAGAGAGAGAGAGAGAGAAGAGAGAGAGGAGAGAGAGAGAAGGAAGAGAGAGAGAGAGAGAGGAGAGAGAGGAGAGAGAGAGAGAAGAGAAGAGAGAGGGGAGGAGAGAGAGAGAGAGAGAGGGAGAGAGAAGAGAGAGAGAGAAGAGAGAGAGAGAGAAGAGAGAGAGAGGAGAGAGAAGAGAGAGAGAGAGGAGAAGAGAGAGAGAGAGGAGAAGAGAGAGAGAGAGAGAGAAGAGAGAAGAGAGAGAGAGAGAGAGAGAGAAAGATTTAAAAAAGGAAAAGAAAGAGAAAGAAAAAAAAGGGGAGAGGAAGGAGGGGGTTAAAAACAAAAAGAGGAAAAAATTAAAAGAATTAGGAATTTAGAGAAAGAAAAGGAAAAAGAAAGTTTAAAGAAGGTTTAAATGAGGAAAAAAAAAGGAGAGGAGAAAGGGAAAAAGGAAAGAAAGAAAAGGGAAGAAAGAGGAAAGAAAAAAAAAAAAGAAGAAGGATTATAAGAGAAAAAGTAAGAGAATAGGGGAAAAAAAAAAAAAAAAAAAAAAAAAAAAAAAAAAAAAAAAAAAAAAAAAAAAAAAAAAAAAAGAAAATAAGAAAAAAAAAGAATGGGAAAAAAGAAAGAAAGAAAAGGGGAGAGAAAAAAAAGAAAAGAGAGAAAAAGGGAGGAGGAGAAGAGGGGAGGGAGAGGGAAAAAAAGAGAAAAAAAATTTAGGAAAAAAAGAGAAAAAAAGAAAAAGAAAGGAGAGAAGGAAGAAAAGGAAGGGAGAGAAGGAGAGAAAGAGAGAGGAAGAAAAAAATTGAGAAAGTTGAGAAAAGGAAGAAAAGGGGGAAAAAGGGGCAAAGAAGGAGAAAAAAAGAAAAAAAAAGCAATAAGAAAAGAAAAGGAGAAATAAAAGAAAAGAAGAAGGGAAGAGAGAGAGAAAGAGAGGGAAAAAAGGAGGAGAGAGGGAGGAAAGGGGGAGAAGAGGGAAAAGAAAAAGAGAGTAAGGGGAAGGAAGAAAAGGGGAGAAAGAAAAAGAAAAAAAAAAGAGGGAAGAAGAAGGAACCAAAAGAGAAGAAATAAAAAAAACCTCGCTACGATATTTCCTTAAGATGAGACAGAAGTGGATCACTTGTGGGTTTTGTGTTTTCTTCTCTTCAAGAGGAGATATTCAAGAAATCAATGTAATAATTAAAATATAATTAAAAATAAGACAAATATATACATAAATTGTTAGATTCTTTGAGTAGTAGAGTAATGAGATTGTTTTTTTTCTTGAAAGATAATTAAACTGGTCCCATGAGTGCAAGAAGTGCTCTCTTATAGTCCCCTGATGTTTCATCCTGAAAAATAAAACAATTACATCGTTGAACAATTACAATTGAATTCATCATGGATAGAAAAACCTGTGTTAATGATGAAAAAAAAATATAAATTCTAATGGAAAAGTTAGTATTTATGAAGAATTAACACAACCTTTCTGTGATGGTACTTCAATGTCAGTTTCTAAAAATGAAAGTTCTACAAACAAATCTAATGAACCTTTAGAAATAATTCCTGCCTCTTCCCCAATGAAAACTTCTCCACTACAAAAAGAAATTTCCTCTTTTGAAGAAGACACTGTTTCAGTTAATAGTAAAAGTTATTTAATTTACAGTAAAGATAAGCACTTCTTTACCGCAGTATAAGAGTTTGAAAAAAAAATTAAAACAAAATTCAGGATAAATGAAAATTTAGAGCTGGATAAAAGTTGTAATTTAGAAAGAAATGTTGAAAATGTTTTTGAAATTGAAAATGTTGATCAGAATTAACACGAAATGAAAGAAAATATTAAAATAAATTTAAAAAATGATATTTCTAATGAGAGTAAAACAGTTGATGAAACTAAATCAAATCTGTTAGAACCTGGAGATGTTAAGATTAGTCTTGATTCGGAACAATGTTTGCAGGCATTTGTTAAATGCAGGATGGGAATAAAGCTTGTTTCTAACTACTATTGGTAATACAATTTAATTTTTATTGTTAAACTGATCCCCTAGCGGGTGATAACGTCAGTCATTTACCGGCTTTTTGTTTGATCGGTGATTCTTCATTGGGAGTCCTAAATTTTTCTACAACTCAAGTGCATTTCGAGTAGGGATCTTTAACGAGTATCTGACATCGTATAGGCTTGGGGCCGACGGCTTAACATCCTCTCTGAGGAACGACGTACTCAGATTTATTCACCTCACGCGTGAATAAATCGAGGACCAGGTGGGGATCGAATCGCGGATTATCAGCTCAGAGGCGAAAACGTTTTGCACTAAGCTAACCTGGCCCCCCGTAATACGATTAATTGTTTATATTATTACCGTGTTTTAATTTACCTATTATTTTAAAATGGTAATTAAATTTCTTACTTCTCTAAATAACAGTTCCTATTTTTATTCTTTTCTAATTGAAATATTATTAATTAGTAATAATTAATTAGTAATTAACAAACCGTTCATAATTAACAGTTAGATATCAAAGGGTTGACTACTCTGCTGATTTATTACGCTACATTAACCGACTCTGGTCAGTGAGCCTTATCAAGTAAAATAATCATTACTTATGCAATCTGTTATAGTGTGGTATTTACTCATACTGGGGGATTTCAAAACTTACGTCTCCACACAAAAAAAAAACCAGTTCAATAGTCCAATTCAACATTCATATATTGTATTCAATTTCAAATAATTCACTCCGATATTCTTAAAGCTCACAGATATGTATATTTTTTTTAGATGTAAACTTGAACAAGAACATTAAGTGTTCGAAACGCGTTGTTAGTTTTGATATTAAACTTTTTTTTTTAATGTGGAAAGTAATTTTTGAAATTCCCCAATAAAAGAATCGTTTTCACGACATTATTGTGTTATAGGTCAAAGGTTAGAAAAAGTTTCGACTACTTTTAATATGTCTTAGTTCTCACGAGGAGAAGCTAGTTCTACGGAGCCATACTGGGAAGGTTGACAGCAATGAAAACCTGCTATACTATACTATACTATGTATATATATCTATACGAACTATGCAAACACTATACATACCTTGACAACTGATTCAAGCGTCTTGTCATAGATCTTCTCAAACTCCTTCTTAATCGTCTTCAAATCAATTTCACTTCTACTTACAATAATTCTAATAAGTTTAGAATCATTTGTTCCCATTCCATTGGTTGCTTTGTGAATTTGTTTAGCATAAAAGGTGGGTATGTTTTGAACACATTCAACTAAAACATAAAAATATAACCAAAATCACCACTTAGGATAGGTTAGGTTACAGTGGCCGTCCCGAGAGAGAACATACATAGACCGCAAGCCGGCACCTTGTGAAACCACAAAAGAGAATTGGGGCTATTCTCCCTCGTCCCAGTCCACTCGAACCATCTGAGAGAACAATAAATCTAGACAGATCTCTGATACCAGTGGATGATAAGTTCTCAAGATTGTCAAAGAAGTATTCATCCGGTTTGGAGCGGCGCCCACGAACAAAACTGCATCCAAATAGTACAGAATAAATGTGCCCGCCTTATAGCTAGGGCTCCATGGTACGCCAGAAATGTTGATATTCAACATGATTTGAGTTTGGAATCTATTTATTCCTACATTGCTCGACTTGCCAGTAATGAAGACAAAAAACTGTCCACCCATCTAAATCTCCTTGTTCGGGAACTAAATCCAACTCCTGACCTTTCCTAATCCCACGAGCCTCAAAGCTTCCTACTTAAGCTAAAAATGACGACCACATGACTCCAAAAGTCAAAAATGACAGTGTCATGTTTTCATTCAAATTACAGTTGTTGAAATCCACAGACTATTTTTCTTTGTAAAATAATTTGTAATGTAATACTTAGTTTTTTCTGTTTCAAAATATATACTTCTGCCTATGAAAAAGGTTTTAAATAAAAACCGAAACGTTGGCAATGAGAGTTTAATTTGAACCTGAAGAACTGACCGAGTCTCGATAAACTTTAGTTTTGTTTAATAATATATATATATTGATATAAATAGGTAGCAGATCTTTTTAACACATTTGAATAAATTGAACCGGAGTCTCGGCATTCACGATCTTCAGACTGAGAGATTCGATCCTACGAACTAACTTCGTGCTAACAGGATTCAACTGGAAAAGGAGTTGGCCAAGTGAAATGCTAAATAAAATCAATAAAATAGATAAGAAAAAGAGAAGACTAATATATATATATAAGAAAGACAAAAAAATATGGCGAACAAAAAGAGGTACAGTAATTTGGAAAGATAAAACAAAATCAGTAAATCAGTTAAAGTGAAGTTAAAGTGTTGGAAGAGAATAAGAAGAAATAGGAAAGGCATAGTGGAACATGTGGAATATTTATGTTATTTCTTTAAAATCAAGCAGTAATCTTTAACAACTTTAACTTACCAATCGTAAGAAGTCCATTAAGCATGTCGCCTGAGAACTCACTCTTCAGAGCTTGTTCAATTGTTTTCCCAGATATTTTCTTGTATTCATCGAACACAATATTCAGTTGTTCAAAACTTTCATGGCCGAAAATCTTATTGAACATATCTTCGTCTGTTCCCAATTTGCCTTCACCTGAAAAAAAAAACCTATATTTAATACCTTTCGAGATTAATTGTGTAAATAAAACAAAAAAAAATAGATTTTTAGTTTATATTGCTTATTTTTTGAGGTCCTCAGAAGGATTTCTATATTTTTTTGGTTCTTGGTGTTTTTTTTAAATTCTCCGCGCTTGAACCAGTTCAGGTCAGAGAGATGCCACAAGTTTGTCTTGCTAGCTCCTCCTCCTGCTCAGCTCTTGGTGTTTAGAATTTGGGAGTCTATTTCCCTGAATAAGGCCGGGCTCGTTCAATATAAATACCAGTATTCAGAAAGCTTTCCCAAAATGTATTTCCTTGCCTACTGATACAAGTCGCAGTCTCTAGCAGCCTCCTGCTATTATGAACGTAAACCTCCGAGAAGATTAGTGCTTGTGTTCAGTGGCGTGGCAACTATTTTTGCCGCCCGAGGCGGCCGTAAGATCGCCTCCCCCCCTCCCTCAATCGCTAATAATCTGTTAACATTCAAAACTTCAGAACGTCGTGAAAATATTTATTTTCATGGAATTACAATCAAGGGAGTCGCTCCGAAAATAAGCAAGAACTTAGTCAACTCCTCCTGTTAGTTAACTCCTGAGTTGACCAAGTGACATGTTCTTAAGTATAAAACAAGACTATGGTATATCCCACCCCAAACTTGTCTTCGGAGCGACTCATATCTTTTTAGCTGATGATGAGGGTATCGAAATATACTAATGAGTTTTTCTGATTTCTTCTATGTGTGGTGTTTTAATTCTGTGAATTTAGTTAGTTCTTGGAATTCTTTCATTTAATTTCTTATATATATAAAAAGATTTCACACAAACACGTGAAATAACAATTAATGAACAAACCACAATATGAAATGGGAAAACAAGACGAAGATCTTTCAACCGTAACAAGCAGTCTTCGTCTCTTTCCGAGTTGGGTTTTTGACTCTGACGAAGACCGCTTGTTACGGTTGAAAGATCTTAGTCTTGTTTTCCCATTTCTTATTGTGGTTTGATCATTGATTGTTGTTTCACGTGTTTATGTGAAATCTTTTTATATATATATAGTGTGAAAGTCCTCAGAGGATAGTTTTCTGGGGTTTTATTTTTCCTTATAGCTTTTTGTTTCATTAATTTCCATCACGTGTTTGATTGTGATTTTATATATATATATAAATTATACTTTGGCCAATGAAAAAGGTTTTAAATAACAATCGAAGCGTTGCCAATGTGAGCTTAATTTGAATCTGAATAACTGACCGACTTCTGATAAACTTTCAGTTTATATAGATATGTATATTTAGGAAAATATAATAAAATCAATGGCAGGAGTAGTGCGAAAACATGTAGTAGATATCTGTTTCGTCTTTGAACTGGTTTATAATCTAGGCCGAGGACGGTGTCCATTAAAAACTTACGACTTCGTTGTTGTGAATAAAGTATGAGTTTCTAGCAAGCCAACACGCTTACAAAGCTGTTCGCAACATGATTATCATTTCATCTGAACAACTACTATGACTACTATAACGTGTAAACAGGAAAATATTTTACTCCTCAATAACTTGAATAACTAGAGTTATATATTAATAACCTTTAAAGTAAAAAATTTAGATAAAACGCAATTGAATTCGTTGTACAACTAGATAATCTCAACACATTGTAAGTTAATTTATTTGACTAAAATTTTTAGATATTAAATTTAACAGAATGTTTAACTACTTTCTATATTTAGTGAACTTCCTTCTATTTTTCCTCGTAAGCTGCCGAACCTTATTTGAGTAAATTTTTAAATAGAATTTTTTTTTTAAGTAAATAGAATCTTTAACTAACTTCTATATTTATAGATTACCCTTACATATGTATTTATAAACTGAGTTACTGTTTGCCAGCCGAGCAGAGCTCGAGATGAACAAATAGAACATCTATTTGTTCTAGTGCAACTCCTGATGATGATATGGTCGAAATATTGAATTGTATTTTGTTATTTTGTTTTAATCTTTTGAGATATATATATATGTGTGTGCCCAATTAAATGAAACGATTCCACGAACTAAATAAAGTATATTAACACAAAGAACACTCAGAAATGAAACAGAAACGACGTTGTCTGCCTGCGGAGCGACTCGTTTCTATCTTCCTGATGACGAGGAATCGAAATATAGTAGTGAATTTATGTTTCATTTCTGAGTGTTCTTTGTGTTAATATAGTTTATTTATATTATATATATATATATATATATATATATATACACCAATGTTACTCAGTTGGGTTTTTGAATCTGACAAAGACCGCTTGTTACGGTTGAAAGATCTTAGTATTGTTTTCCAATTTCATATTGTGGTTTGATCATTGATTGCTATTTCACGTGTTTATGTGAAATCTTTATATATATATATATATATATATATATATCCACTTAAAATTCGAAAAAACGATCCAAACTGGACGCAAATCAGTTCACAAACGAAGAAAAGCAACACACAGAGAAAGAGACACACTTACAAACTCAAATTTCCGGATGATCCGTCTTCAGGAGAAAAGAGAGAATGGGCGACCAAGCATGGGTAAGGAAACCCATGGGTTTCCTGCCGTTGTGTTTCCGGCGTGCTTGGTCGCCCATTCTCTCTTTTCTCCTGAAGACGGATCATCCGAAAATTTGAGTTTGTAAGTGTGTCTCTTTCTCTGTGTGTTGCTTTTCTTCGTTTGTGAACTGATATATATATATTATATATATATATATATATATATATATATATATTCGTCGCCTGTCTCGGAGGGACTCACTTATTTATTCCCCTACCTGATCATGATGCATCGAAATATAGTAATGAGTTTCTGTGATCTCCCTTATGTGTGTTCTTTCTGTAAATCTAGTTTACATAAAAATATATTCGAATATATCTGGCACAAAAGTATTTAAATCTTCATTGGAGGGATTCTATTTTCTTTGTTAAGGAGGGCCACAGGGCCCAGTTTAGCACAGTGACAACGTGCTCGCCTCTGTGCTGGTAGGTCCAGAGTTCCTCATACTTACTCTTGGCCATCGATTTATTCACGTGGGAGGTGAATAAATCTGAGCACATCATCCCTCGGAGAGGACATTAAGTTGTCAGTTCCTATCTTGTACGATGTCAGATAGTCGTTAAAGACCCTTACTCTAAATAACACTTGAGTTAGCTAAAATTTAGGACTCCCAATGTAGAATCAATCTTCATTGTGTGTTATCACAAAAAGTCAATGTTCGGCCTATGTGAGTGCCATTACAACCTAACCTAACCTATTTATGCCTACCACAATGTAAAATGTTGCAAAAAATGTTCTTGGACTTTAAAACTATTTGAACAAAATAATCCATTAATATTGATCACCACTACATACTCGTATAACTGTTGAAATGATAAATAATAGCTTAGGAAAAAAAACACATGTTTCTCTATTTGTTGTTTTACACATAATTATTTGTAATATTTGATATCCTGATATTTCCAGTCATTTAGCAATAGCAATACCCAGATATGATGGTCCTGTTGCATTCGCATTAGAATTTGCCAACTCAGTTATGTGAGTATTGAGCAACCGAGTTATTACTGAAATCCAAGAGTATCTCAATCATGGATTACTTGCTCAAGGACTGAGCCAAGTAATTGCAAGTTGTAATAATCCCAGTAAGAGAAGTGTTAGGTTAGGTTGCAGTGGCCGTCCCACGAGAGAACACAATAGGCCTAACAGATTGACACTTTGTGATACTATACTATGAATAGTTTACATTAGAAGTCCGTGATCTTTAATGACTACGTGACATAGAAACGACGTGTTCAGATTTGCTCACCTCCCAAATAAATCGACGGCCAGAGTGGGTCTTGAACCCGGGATCCACTAGTCCAGAGGGGTGTTATTTCATTAGTTATCTTGTCAGTTACTAATTTATAACCTCAAAATGGGAAAATCAAACAAACTATTGTGCTTAAGTATAGTAACTAAAATATATTTAAAAATTATTAACCTATAATATTTTATTATTATTCTCAACACAAATGATTTTTATGAAAAACAATAATAAAACGCTTTTCGAGCACATTACGTTCTTCATCAGGTTGTTTCTGCTTATTGGGTAGTGAGAAAGGAACAGATAGTAAGTTGGATTACCTCTGATATAAACATATAACTTGAAGATGACCACTGAGTGTCGAAACGCTTTTTATTTACTTTTCGTAATATATCTCTGGAGACTAATTCATTATGTTTAAAAGTTGTATATTATTTAGCAGACAATGTAAATAACAGATAAAATGAAAGGATACCTGCGTCAAACAAAGCCTTGGCTTGATCAGCAGCTCTGTTAGGATCAATCACTCCTGGGTGATTCCTTACACCCTGAAAATAGTCAAAATTAATATATATATATAATACTGAACAGAAGACCAACGCTGAATGTAACTTACTGTTAGAATTAATGTCAGAAGTCTTCTAAAGTCACCTGAGGTTTCACTGCAAACGTGCTCTGTAAGCGGCCTGTTGTAAACTGTAATTACATCATAACCATGTAATCATGAATTACATAAAAACTACCAAATGGAAGTGAAACGTATGATAAATTAGGACAAACAAAATGAAGTTTGTTTTTACAAAGAATCATTCTCGTCCCGAAGATGGCTCTAGGAAAGAGTTGAAACATGCTGTCTAGTTTACATGCAATAACGAAAACGTTATTCAGGAATACAGAAAAACTTATCAAGAGGCAAGTTTGGATAACTAATGGATAACCAATAATGGATAACAAACGAGTCATAAGTTGCCATCAGATCAACTCACATTTTCCTACCTGATGACGAGGCAGTCGACATACAGTAGTTATTTTTTGTTATTTCTTATATGTGTTTTCTTTTGGAATAATTGAGTTTATATATATACTTGATTTATATCAAGATTGAGTTTCTCGACCACTCAATATCCAAAGTACTAAATTGGTTCTCGATAAAATAGGTCCAAACATTATAAAAATTGGTTGTTAATTTATTTTTATCATTTTTGGGCCTATTTCCTAGAACCAATTTATGACTTTATATATATTTACTTTGAGGGTACAAAAGGAGAGCGTGTTCTCTTAAGGAGGTAAGTGTTACTATGAAACGGTCGGTATGCCTCAACGTTTCTTCAACCCTTGTAGATTTTCATTTCTTTTGAAGGCAAAGTCACCAAAATAATCAAGAAATGTGAATATTAAGTCTTCTTTTTGTGATTCAAAGAGTCAAGTTTTAAAAATATGTCTATATTTTAGCAACTTACGATTTTCATAGCCTTGGACAATATCTTGTATTTCTCTTTTGTTTCTCGAGCAGAGGATTTCGACGAGAGCATCTGAGTCGGTTCCCATGCCTTTCATAGCTTTGTTGAGTTGTTTGCATATGAAGTCAACAGGTGGAGACACCAGTGCCACAATGACGTCCTCGAAATGACCACCGAGTTCACTCTTCAAATCCTTAATGAGATCCTGCGAAATAAAATACAAGTAACAACCCACTAAAGGCTTTTCCCTTTGTAACATAAATAATCAAGCACAGTTATTAAAGAGTTATTTTGATTGATTTTCAAACTTGAAGCTTACGTATCTAAGTACAAATGAAGTTTCACTAAGTGACTATGCTAAGTACGTGCTTTACACATAATAGTGCTGACAGCGGCAAGTGCGAGTGATCTTTTCGTGCAGTGGGATAGGGCCTGTGTACCTGCATGACCCTAATCGAGGATCACTGAGGGTGTCATAAACCTATTGAGCCAACTACCTGCAACACCATCTGTGTTCTTAGCCCTCTTCACTACTGTAAGACTGCCTGGATCATCTTTCAAAAGCAGGACTGCACTCTGAATTAAAGGTGAGTGAACTCTCTTATTCACTGTCAGGCCTAGTATTCACAGTTAGCTTTATATGTGGTGCATTATAAATTTAGATGGCCGCAATCACTCAGAAGTATGTTAGTGAGCTTGAGAAGAAGGTGGAAGATACCTTCACCCTTCTTCAAGAGTTAACCCAAGATCTCAATCGGGCGAAAGAGATCTTGGAGAAAAATGAAGGCACCGAAGCCCTCACCCAGGAGTCCACCTCAGAGGTGGAAAATGTGGGATCAAATGCCTTCGAGCTTGTTAAGGCAAGAAGGAAGAGGAAGAGGAAGGGAGGTAGTTTGTCAATGTCTCCACAGGGTACAACTACAAAAAAGATTATAGATCGGGGCTCTCCATCTAATGACTCTGTAGCTAACGAAGCTGCAGGGCAGGAGCCTATGCCAACCTCAGTTTCGGGAGGTCAAGAAAGAAAAAACAGAACTCCACCTCCTTTCATTGTGGAGAATGCAAAGGAGTATAGAGTGTTTAGGGCTAATCACCCTGAGGTCAGCCATTACTACGAGGCTGTGGTAAGGGGTGTCCGTGTCAAGCTAGTGACGGGAAGTGACGAGCATTACCACATAGTGGGAAAAGCCCTAAGGGATGAAAATGTGAAATACCACACATTTCGCCCACAATGGGAACAAAAAAAGTACAGGTATGTCATTAAGCCACTCCCTGTAGACACTCCAGTCGAAGAGGTGAAAGAAGCCCTTAACGAAGTTGGCCTAAACCCCTCAGGAGTCAGGCAACTGGTATCTAGACGACTGATTAGTCAGGAGACTGGAAAGCCAAGGGGGCTTCCTATATTTGAATTTTCGTCATATTTGGAGGAGATTCGAGTAGGGGAGCTGCTGGGCTTTCGGGTCAACGTGGAGAGGTCAAGGAGAAATCCAGGCCCTCCACAGTGTTATAGGTGTCAAAAAATTGGGCACATTCAAACATACTGTAATGAGACACCTAAGTGCGTTAAATGCCTGGAGCAGCACCGTTACACCGAGTGCAGGAAGGAACCTTCAGCTCCTCCCTGCTGCACCAATTGTAAAGGGCCACACCCAGCTAATTATAGAGGGTGTAAAGTCTTTAAAGACTCTAGGACTAAGTCCAGACAAATCTTTACAGCGGCTAAGGAACCAGTGAGACCAACCCAACCAGAGAGATCCTATAGTCAGGTTCTCTCACAATCTAACACCGGTGAAGACACGCAGGAAATTTTGCAGGTCTTACAAAGGGAAGGCCTATTCAGTAAATTAGCCGAGGCAGTAAAGCAGTACCGGTCAATAAATACTGTGCCTCTGGCTACACACATACTGACCTCCCTCCTTTCCTGATGGACGAACCAACCTTACGAGTGTTAATTTTCAATTCTGGTGGAGTGCGGAACAAAAAATTTGAATTGGAGCTGGCACTCAAAGAACACAGAATAGATGTGCTGTTACTGTGTGAAACCCACCTGAGACCTAACGAATGGTTTTCACTGGCGGGTTTTAAACTACACAGAATAGATCGACAAACACTCGAGGGTAGAAAGCATACAAAAGGAGGTGGAACGCTGGTGGCGGTGCGGAATGGCATCTACCATACTGCTCTGCCTACAAACAAGACCTACCAGCTAGAACATTCCAGTGTGGTACTACAGCACCGGGACCAGCCACTGAAACTGGTGGCAGCATACAACCCATCAGGAAACAGATTTGAACAGAGGGAGCTAGAGCAGTTAATGAGCGATGATACCCCTACAATTCTAGCAGGGGACTTAAATGCATGCCATCAATATTGGAATTGTACAAGGAGTAATACCGCGGGCAGAAAATTAGCAGACCTTGTTCTTAGGCAGGGCTGGCAACTGCAGTACCCAGGTACTCCTACTCGAATAACGCAAAAAACTGCCTCAACACTTGACATAGCAGTAACCAATAGAGGAGCCCCTAGTCTACAGATGACAACGCTACTAGAGCTCAATTCCGACCACTATCCGGTGCTTATTGAAATATACGGGAGGGTACTGAGACCACCTAGGAGAGAATCAGTCAGGGTGGACTGGGAATATTATAGGAAACTAGTAAGCCAAGCTCTGGACGGTGAAAGAGTAAAGCCGATAACAACTGACGAAATAGATATGGAAGTGGAACACTTCACACGGTTAGTAACATCCAGTAAGCGGGAAGCTTCGCAAACGCTTCTGGAACCTAGCCACTCCATCAAGATATCAAACAAAACAGCTGACCTTATATTTTTTAAAAACCGTGTCCGCAAATTATGGAGAAAGTACGGTTTTCCATTACTAAAAAGGACTTATAACAAGTTGACCAGGGAGGTGCAGAGAAAACTAAGGGAGGATAGAGAATCCCTACTAAAGCAGCGCCTTGAGGAGATTGATGGAGCACCACACAAAGTGTGGAGTTTCATCAGGAATCTCAGGGCAAAGAAGGTGTGCGCAAACGCCATCCTTGATAAGGGTAGGCTTTGCATTACCCCCAAAGAAATAGCCGAGGCCTTTGCGGCCCACTTCAAAGGTATCTATCAAGAACTGCTCCCTAAATACAATCATCTAAATAATGAGACTCTATCTGAGTCCCCAGTGACGACAAAGAAGGAGGTCAGGGAACTGATAAAGAACCTGCCGAAGAAAAAAGCACCTGGCACGGACAGTATTACTAATGAATTACTGAAAAATCTCCCAGCAAAAGGAATGGAGTGGCTAGCAATCATTTTTTCGCAGTGCCTGGCACTAGGGTACTTTCCAAATGCCTGGAAAATGGCTCGAGTAGTTTTAATTCCAAAACCAGGGAAAGATCCAACTGAACCTAGTAACTATAGACCAATCAGCCTTCTCTCAACTTTAAGTAAGTTGCTAGAGAAAGTAATGTTGAAAAACATACCTGATTTTCTCACGTTCAGTGAGAGTCAGTATGGATATAAGAAGGGGCATGGTTGCATACACCCCCTCAGACGTCTCTTTGCCTTCGCTCAGGAGGCCAAGGACAAGAAACAATATACTCTGTTGTTAGCAATGGACTTGGACAAAGCTTTCGACAGCGTGTGGCACACAAAACTTATTGAAAAACTCAGAGCCAGAGGTGTCCCCCTCTGGTTTGAGAGGATAGTTGGATCTTACCTACACAAAAGGCACTTCCATATCTATACTCATGGTGAGGCGTCAAACGCGTATCCAGTTGAGAGGGGGGTGCCACAAGGGTCATGTCTAGGACCAGTGCTTTTCAACTTTTTTATGGAGGACTTCCCGATACAAGAAGTAAACACTAGGTCAGTACAGTCATTTCACGCCATCTATGCAGATGATGTGCTGATGGCTGTCAAGTCAAACAACTTGATACATGCCCAAGGAGCACTTCGGACCTTCGTTAGGAGGGTGGAGGAGTGGTCTGCTGGAAGTGAGCTTTACGCCAACCCTAGCAAGAGCACACTACTGCTCATAACGAGGAAAAGGCCCAAGTACCCTCCCACTATTGAATTAATGGGCGAAGTACTACACCCAACACAAACACTAAAATATTTAGGAGTGGTTGTGGATAAACATCTGACAGTTGCACCACATATAAGGACAGCTCTGGCCAAGGCCTTTGGTGCAAGGAGAGCCATATATCACCTGCTATGCGCCAAGTCAGCGCTCTCTCTCAGGACAAGAGTGGGACTCTACAAGTCCCTTCTTCGACCTCTCCTCCTCTATGGTGCGGTGGCCTGGGCACCAGCAGCAGGGATGAACATGAAGAAAATTTATTCTTTTCAATCGAAAACCCTGCGGTTGGTACTGGACGCACCGAAATTCGCCACAAACGAACACCTACATAAAGAAGTGGAGCTGGAACCACTCTCTATGTTCATCATGCGCCTGGGAGAGTACGATGATGAAAAAAAGTCGCAGTCTGCAAATCGGACCATCAGGGTTCTGCCTCAGTTTGAACCGATCTACGAAGAGTCCTGGTTAGGGGGAGGTAGAACATAAGAATAAGATAAAGTAAGATAAAGTAATTATAATATATAAATGTAAAATAAATGAAATTATTATATTTATATTAGGTAGTGGTATATTTTATTGTACCATAAGTCAGAATAATATATTGTATACGCATCTTAATTTTAGTTTTAATTTTAATACTGAATTTAATAGTTTTAAGTATTGTAATTTCACCATACCAGCTATTGCAGGGCGGTGAGATCGAATCGGGTGCACCAAGGTGTATGCCTAGGCACAACCGGTTTCGATCGTAGCTCCATGAAGTATGTACTTTTGTTAATAAAGTTATATTCATTCATTCATTCATTCGTGCTTTACTTAGGTTAGGTTAGGTTGCAGTAGCAGCCCCACAAGGGAACACACTTAGGCCGAGCATTGGCCCTTTGTGATACCACACAATGAAGATTGATTCTACAGTGGGAGTTCTAAATTTTGCCTAACTCAAGTGTTTTTAGAGTAGGGATCTTAAACAAGTACCTGATATCGCACAGGCTCGGGACCAACAGTTTAACGTCCTTCTCCGAGAGACGACGTGCTCAGATTTATTCACCTCCCGCGTGAATAAATCGAGGGCCAGGTGGGGATCGAACCCCGGTCCTATAAGTTCAGAGGCGAGCACGTAACCACTGAGCTAGCCTGACCCCCTTCGTGCTTTACTTAACTTTTTCCTGAAGTGTTGTCATGTTTCAAGAAAGGTTTTTTGACTTATTTATTGAGCTTTGTCTGGAAGATATTAGCTTTCAAAAAATTGTAAAAAAAAATTGAAAAACCTTAGACCATATTTGTCTTGGTTTTGATTTTTACTAGTGGCTTTTTGATTCATGTTATAAATCGCCTAAACAACAGTTAGAAATTCAGAAATGTGACTAAACTAGTCTTCGTTAGAGTCTTACTCATACTGAAATAGTGATTCCACCGAGGACCTCTGGGTGGTGTCCACCAGGACTTCTGGTGGATAATGGCAAGAGAGGTATTTTAAAGAGTTTTAAGACAAGGAAAGCGAATAAAAGGCTGAGCTAGGCAAATTAGGGTAAACAATTAATGAAATAAATTAAAAGAAAATAACATATAGAAACAACACACAACTTACTTCAACATTTCTACCTCGTCGTCATCAGAAGGGGAGAAGTTCTGTTTGGCTGGCAAACAGCAACTCCTCTGATGACGACGATGTCGAAATATTGGAGTGAGTGTGTGTTATTTCTACGTGTTTTTTTTCTTGCAATCGTTTGATATATTATCCTAATGGACTGTTTCGTGTTTTGAAAAAGAAATTAAAGTTATATGATATATTATATATTCGTATATACTCTTGTAGATGTTATACTATTGCTCTCGTTAAACTCTGAGTCTAACTTGAATTACTAATGTTTATGATATTTGATCTATCGTAGCTTCTTCCTGAACTCCTTTGTTTACCCTGGCTTGCCTTTTCTTCCCTTTCCTTGTCTTTACGCCCTTTAAAATACCCCTCCTCTGCTTCTCTCGCTTCTGAATACCACACAAGATATCCATTATCCTTTGTTTCAGCATGTGTAAGACTCTAACGAAGACCCGTTGTTTTAGTTGAAATCTTAAGTTAAATTCATGCATTTCTTATTCTTATTTAATTGTTGATTTATATTTCGTTTTTACTGTGAAATATATATATATAGTTCAATGTACATTGTACATTGTTTTTGTATATGTATATTTGTATGTACATATGTATATACATTTGTATATTTGTATATGTACATTGAACTGTATTTGTCCATTTCGGATCGTATTTTCATCAAAAAAGTATATATATATATATACGGTAATAGAAAAATTGAGAAACAATCTGGGAAGACTAAAAACAACATAAAATATTAATTAACAAATATTAATTGTAATTAATTAGTATATGTAACATTTAATAGTATGTCTTCTAACCATGATGGAAAGACTATATGTTTTCACCATGACAGTATTAGTAGAATAAATCATTAGTTGTGCAATCCGTAATTGTGTGGTATTTACTAATTCTGAAGTAAAATGGATAAACAAACAAAAGTCTCCACACAAATGAAGTTTTATTGAACGCGTATCGAACACTTTGTGTTCATCATCAGGAAGACACCAAAGATGTGGTGCTGACGGGTTGGTTCAGTGAAAACAACAAGTAGGAAAAATCATAGTAGTATGAAATGTACTATGAAAATCATAGTAGTATGATTTTTCCTACTTGTTGTTTTCACTGGACCAACCGTCAGCAGCACATCCTTGGTATCTTCCTGATGATGAACACAAAGTGTTCGAAACGCGTTGAATAAAACTTCATTTGTGTGGAGACTTTTGTTTGTTTATCCATTTTACCTCAGAATTAGTAGAATATTGGCGGTTTATAAATTAGTGAATATTTCTGGCGGTTTATCGTCCTGTGAAAGTCACGTGGCCATCTAAATGAATGCAATGTTTTTATCGCTATTATTTTTAATTAATGATTATCGACTGTTTTGAATGGTGTTGGTGTCTGGGTCAGAGTGGTGTTGTTGGGAAGCTGACGCACTATTGATCTGTTTTGCTACTCACTCGGCCCAGCTCTTCGTTGAAGGCTTTAGCAATCGCCTGGCGCTGTCTATTAGATCTCGAAGTGATTATATCAATGATGGCTTGCTCATCAGTACCGAAGCCTTTCATAGCTGCTCTTAACGCCGCAACGTCTTCAGACACATTGAAATTAGGGTAGTCCCTCACTGTTGGCTCCTGAAAACAAAACAATCAAATATACTCGTAGCATCAACTTTGTTTTTAGTAACACTGCTTAAGCCTATGAAACATTCTAACTAAGCATTCACTCGAGGTTTTAAACTCCTTCCAACACATTCCTCGGATATGAACAATCCATATTTGAGAAAAATTTGGCTTGAGACCCCATAGTGTCTTTTGACGTCATTAGGAGTTCAACATCGAAGAAGAGTAACACACAGAGTAAAGAAAGACACTCATAAACTCAAATTTTCTAGCAATCCGTCTTCAGGAGGAGAGAGAGAGAGAGGGGGGGGGGAGAGGGGGAGAGAGAGACCAAGCACGCTGTAGACGTAACGGCAAGTAAAACGGTTACTTTTGTGAGTAATTTGTAGTTACAAACTCAATTTTTCGGGTAATCCGTCTTCAAGAGAAAAGAGGGAGAAACCAACGGCAAGTAACCGTTTTACTTGCCGTTACGTCTACAGCGTGCTTGGTCTCTCTCTCCCCCTCTCCCCCCCTCTCTCTCTCCTCCTACTGGTCTCTCTCTCTCTCTCTCTTTCTGAAGACGGATTGCCCGAAAATTTGAGTTTGCGTCTTTCTTTACTCACAATAGTAACCGTTTTCCTCACCGTTATGTCTACAGCGTGCTTTGTCTCCCTCTCTCTTTTCTCCTGAAAACGGATTGCCCGAAAATTTGAGTTTGTAAGTGTGTTCCTTTACTTTGTTTTACTGTTCTTCAATTTTGAACTCATATTGTGTCCATTTGGATCGTCTATCTGAGATATTACACTTTACTATGAATTAAATCAAATCCTTAAAAAAATATTACCATAATGGAATAATTCAAAGAATAATGTACCACGTTAAAACGCTTATGAATAGAACAGCTTTTCATATTGCTCACCAGGAGCGCTAATATTAAATGTCAACAATGAAGTCAGAAATACAGCAATATTCATCAAAATTGTGTCGACAGATTTCAACTAAAACTTAATTTCATTCATATAAAGTATCCCCTAAAAACTTAACAATATTTGTACTGAGTTTTTTTGATTCGTCCTGAGTGTTAACGGAAACTTAAATATGGAATTAAGTGATTATAACTCTTTTGGAAGCGGTTCATGGACACGGATATTCATACAGAGACATACACACATACATACATGCATACACTCCCTGCACACATACATTTACAAATGTACACATACATACACAAACATATAAATACATACATACACAACCAAACCAATTAGTGAAACTTTATTTCATTATACTCTGTAATCTAAAAACGTGCATTTCCGTTTAAAACATGATACAGTCATCTCTTAGTCATTGCGGTTCTTAGGAACCACAATCTCCAACGATAAGTGAAAAACCGCGAAGTAGTGTCACCCTCTATTTTTAACATACGTACATTTTTTGTGTACGTATAATCTGTCGTGGGATTCAAAATTTTTAAGAACCGGTTCGTGAGAACCGGTGCTTAAGATATTATGAGTTTGGAAACTATGGTAAATTGTTTAGTTATTTATAGGCTATATACATACGCAAATTACGTTGTCATACATGCACAAGTTACGTGAGTCACGCGACACTTGTAGAGTTTGATAGTGGGCTAATTAATATAGGTCTGAATAGGGGTTTACGTAATTTTAACAACCGGTTCGCCGAACACATAATATTTTAAGCACCGGTTCGCACGAACCGGCTGAATCCCATCACTCAGTAAGTGTATCTGAATATCAGTAAGTGTATATGAAACCGTATAAGTGCATATGTTATCATTAAAATATTAAAAAATAGTTTAAAACACGTAAATAAAATATTAATAGTATAAATAAATTATATAATGTATAAGTAATATAAATATGATACGTGTGTGAGTAACATATATAGATAAATATGTTTTTAAAACTCTTTTATTCTTACAACTTTTCTTTGATACCAAAATACATAACTCGATCACCTCTGACAGTAGCTTCTCTTTGCTTGATCTTTGTAAATGTCGATGAAACACGTGGGAATGCCAATCAGAGACTGTGGGCACTTCTCCTGTATGAGGACAACTTTCGCGCCATAATTCATCGATTTTGACTATTTTACGAATATTTTTAAATCCATTCACGATGTACTGAAGCATCGATGAATGAACCATGAAGTAGCGACGGATGACTGTATAAATGTTTTAACCCAAGCGCGATATTTACATCATAAACTTCACACTCATATCATACTCGTAGAATAAAAAGATTTCACATAAACACGTGAAACAACAATCAATGATCAAACCACAATAAGAAATGGGAAAACAAGACTAAGATCTTTCAACCGTAACAAGCGGTCTTCGTCAGAGTCAAAAAACCCAACTTGGGTTTTTTTCAGTTGGGTTTTTTGACTCTGACGAAGACCGCTTGTTACGGTTGAAAGATCTTAGTCTTGTTTTCCCATTTCTTATTGTGGTTTGATCATTGATATAATAGAATATAAAGGAAAGTAAAAACTGAACTCACATATTAATACATTGGCAACACTGGCAAAACCGAAAATGGACCAAAACGCGTTTTTCAATCTATATTAGAATACTACATACTACTTACCAATAATCAAACAACAATATGAAATGGGAAAAAAGATCTTTCAACGCGGTCTTCATCAGAGTCAAAAACCGAACTAACTGTGACTCTGACGAAGACCGCTTGTTACGGTTGAAAGTCTTGTTTCCCATTCCATATTGTCGTTTGATCATTGATTGTTATTTCACTTGTTTATGCGAAATCTTCTTATCTTACTGTATAAGTCGTCTTCATAATTCGACCAGCTGTACCGACTAGTGTATCTGGGGAATCCACTTAATAGACCGATATATCCTTTGAGATATATTTTTCACCCAAAACTAAAATTACTATAGTACTGTAATTTTTCAGTTCATATAAACTATACCTTCAAATTACTGATAAAAATTTCAGCTTTTTATTATCACAAAAAAGTTAATTTTGTTTAAAAATGTAAAATGTCGACTTATGAATATATCTGAAAGTTTGTGAATACTATATTAACCAAACCGACAGATAATAATGACATTGAACATAAAAATAGCTCAATATATGGGGATGTGATGTATGGATTTTTGGTGAAATTGTTCCAATGAAAATGAACGTCATAGTGAACTTCGTGATAACTAATTAATTGAAATGATTGTTAATGGATCATTACTTAAATGATAGGAAAAGTGTTGAAGTTAATTAATAAAAATATCTGAAAATGGCTTCGTACATGGTTGATGGATATAGGGGTTAAAAAATCGAGTATTTCGGGAAAAAGATAGTTTTTTTTTTAATCTTTAATTTCTAATATGGTTTCCATATCAATTTATATTATATTATTCAAAGTTTTCTTATCTCAACTACATATATTCCTGTTGTATTCATGAATTTGGAAAACAATAAATATATGCCTCCCAACAACTAAAATGGATAACAATAATTAGAATTAAATTTTCTGCTCCTAGATTTTTTTTTAGAAAATTTGAATGATAAGCAAAACTAAATTATTTAATATTAACTTGAAATGATAGGAAAAGTGTTGAAGTTAATTAATAAAATATCTGATAATGGCTTCGTATCATGATTTGATGGATATAGGGGTTAAAAAATTCGAGTATTTCGGGTTAATAGATGGTTTTTTTTTAAATCTTTAATTTCCCCTATGGTTCCATATCATTATATACAATGATTCAAAGTTTATTATCTCAACTACATATATTCGTTGTATTCATGAATTTGGAAAACAATAAATACTTACTCCCAACAACTAAATGTATAACAATTAGAATTAAATTTTCTGCTCCTAGATTTTTTTTTAGAAATATGTGAATGATAACAAACTAAATTCTTCCCTATGTGGCTCTGACGCACATCATTGATAATTCATTATATTACCAGGTTATTCGTTATCATTGAACAGGTTTAATTAATGTAAATGCTACCACTAATCTTAGTATTAGTTATGGTACCTGTTTTCGAAGAGCTGCGAATCCGCCCCTAGTGGATATACAAATAGGAATAAACAGATGCTCCGCCCCAGGGCCTGAGCTTCTGAACCAGGGGCTATAGGCATTTTATGACCTAACCTTCTTGAGCAGGGTTCAAAGGACTGACCTACGATTTAGTGAGTCGGTAAGTAGGACCGTGGTCGAAGTTTGACGAAACTCTAGTCGAGAGGTTCGGTCAGGGCCCTTGAGGGGTTCTAGTTCTCCCGCCAACTCGGTTGTGACTCTTGCTGGTTCTCACCCAAGTTGGGTAGACCCTTGTGGTCGCTGTGTGAGAAGCAGTAACTTCTCGGGAGGATGCCTGCTTAGCATACCGGGGAGCTAGAGACTCCAAACCCTTACCAGTGGGAACAGGCATTGAACTCAGCTTAGACTGGAAAACTCGTACTTGCCTGGTAGAGGCTCGGACGGGAGCTCAGAGTGGGGACGATTAGATACCACCCCTTCGAAGTCATTTATGTTCAAGCCAACGGGAGACCTTACAGGCTCTCATAACTAGCCCATACAGGTGGCCTTTAGCCAACGAGAGATTTGTAATCACTCTCTACGAGTCGTTTCACTCGAGGTACTAATACAATGCTCAATGGGGTTCGATAAACTGCTAGTAGCAACTCTGATCCCGGGGTAACGGGCATTGCCCTCTTCAGAAGGGGACGCCGAACACTAGGGTAGTCCTTAAACTGAAAGGCATTGTTGGTTAGCCTGACCACCAATATAGTTTCCACAAGCTTTAACAGTTCCCGCATTACATATTTATAATTAAACATTTTTCAACTTTTAACCGCAAAAGACAATTTCTTTGCACATCAAATCTTAAGCAAATGAAACATTAACTAAAAAGCCAGACCCATGTGTGCGACAGATTTTTACCAAAAACAAAAAACAATGTTTTTCATATAAATCTTTATAAATAAAATAATGATTTTGTCTGTACATTGCTTAGAACTGACTCATTTCAAGTTTTCTTTACGTTTCATACATTGGAGAAACCGAATCCACCCTTAGAAAAATTTCTGTCGGTTTGTCCGCAAAACTTTGTCACAGGTAAACTCAGCTACCATAAGACATATAAAGCTGAAACTTTTACAGTAGATTTGTGTAGGTCTAACTTAAAATATAGGCTATGAATTGATTGGAAATTCAACGTAGAAGTGAAGTTATGGACGTTTAACGCAAAAATGTTTGTCACAAGTAAACTCAGCCACCATAAGACATAGCGAGCTGAAACATTGACACTGGATTTGTGTGTGCCTAACTTAAAATATGGGCTCTAAATAGATTCATAATTCAGTACAGAAGCGAAGTTATGGGGCTTTTAGCTGTATTTTCCTAACTTCACAGACAAGTTTGTTTTGAAAATACACAGGTGTGGCAAGTAGGTATTGTTAGTTGATTTTAATTTCAATTGAGCATATGCATATATTGCGTATTTGACATCATTGAAATGGTGTTTCACAGAGTTAAGGATGTACTATCTATTGAGAATAAATGTTTTGTAAACGAGCAATTCTCAACTCTTAATATGAACAGGGAGGAAAAATCAACAAACAAGTTCTTACGCTATATGAAGCCGAGGAAAGAACTTACAAGTCAGTAAAGAGATTGGATTAGTGACGAAAAAGCAGTTCATTATCTAATTGAATTTCTTGACTCTGAATTTATTTCTCCTGGACTGCCTGCTCATGAGTAAAAACTTAAAGTAGAGCACCAATCATGCTACAATTTAGTAGCAGTAACAAATTTCATGTTACGAAACATGAGTGCCCCAAAACTGTGCAACGGGACACGACTCTGAGTTCGTGCTCTACACAGATATGCCATAGAGGCGGACATAATGACTGGATGTGGTATTGGGGAGTCTGTGTGTATACTTCACATACCATTGATTCCGAGCCACTGTCTGTTTACGTTGAAATGATTGCAAAGTCGGGTCAGAGTCTATTTCGCAATGACGTTAACTAAGTCGCAAAGGGAGACTTCATCTAACGCAGGAATACAAGGTAGCAAAACCAAGTTTTTCTCACATGGTCAAATGTAGTTTACATGCTCAACGGTCAGAGGTTTCAACTCTTTCTTCTACCATGAACCTGAAGGACAGACAGCTAATGTAGTGTATAAGCTGGAGGCATTTGTTTAACACTGTAGTAATAATGGTATTTTCTACTATTCTATAATTTCTAATGACATTTTGAAATACCAAAAATGACGGAACTTCTGATTCCTCCGTGGTATAGCCGAAAGGCAATAGGCACACGGCAATAAACCAAAACAGGAACTTCTGATTCCGTCAAAGACGGGTACGTTTGCTATGTATTATATATAACTGTCAACTTTTTTTTAATTTAATATTTGCTTAATAAATACACTGGTAATAATGTAAGGTATGGGACCAGAGTAGCCCAGTGGCTTGCGTGATCGCCGATGACAGTAGTGCAAATGTATTATAAATAAATGTAACAAACAAATATTTTTTTGAATTTAAAATGTGGATAATATAAAAGATGGTAATAAAGTAAAGGGATCTAGCCAGGGTTGCCAGTAGCTTGCTTGCTCGCCGATGACAGTAGTGCAAATGTATTATAAATAAACACAACAAAAATATTTTTTTTTAATTTAATATTTGCGTAATATAAACACTGGTAATAAAGTAAGGTATGGAACCAGAGTAGCCCAGTGGCTTGCGTGCTAGCTTTTGACTGGGAGCACGTTAATTAGAACTAACTCATTTCAAGTTTTCTTTACGTTTCATACTTCAGAGTAGCCACATGTACCCTTAGAATAATTTCTGTCTGTCGGTTTGTCCACAAAATATTGCTACCATAAGACATATAAAGCTGAAACATTGATTGTAGATTTGTGTATGTCTAACTTAAAATCTAATCTTTGTATACAGAGGCTTTTTTTTAGCACTGTACTAATAATGGTATTTTCTACTATTCTATAACTTCTAATTGTAGTATTAGTATAATACGATAATTGATATTTTGGAATACCAAGTATAATAGAATTTTTGATTCCGTCAAAGACGGGTACGTTTGCTAGTTACCTCTAAAATAAACTGCAATTTGGGTACAGAACTTGCTGGTTTGTCTAATAGGAAAACCTGTAAATGTGGGCATTGGAAATCAAAAACAAGCAAGGAAGCCTTCTTTGTCGATTCAAGGTTAAAGCGCTCCATTAATATATTGATAAATAAACTCACTTCAGCTTCGTTGTTACTTAACTTCCAATCAGGTTTGTTTTTTTATCTTCATAAGAAGGTAATGAAGATAGAATCATTATCAAGTCTCCTTCATTTCAATATTTGTCATATTCCTCTACTAGATGATATGCAAAAGAACAAGCTGTAACGTTTCATTAATCCATTTATTACTTTACTGTAAGTAAATTTCATTGATGAAAAAAAAAATACTTTGAAATTTTAAGGGATCTAGGTCTAAATAAACTATTTTTGATTTTTTTACGATAATTTCGCGATAATAGGTGGATATGAATAAAAAAATGTTGTAATCAACAACTTTTCAAGTCTTAAGACACTAGATATATTGTATTTAACTCATAGATCACTAAAAAAATCTTAGATACTAAAGTCAGTAGACTTCATGGGTAAGTCTTAACGAAATTTGTTTGATATATAGTCATTGTTCAAATGTTCCCCACTGCTTTTTAGGTAATATTGATTTATAGAAAAGGTACTTGGTCGCACTTTATATCGAAAGCAGTAGCAAAATTATTCCTCTCTTCTGGTACTTTAGACTTCAAAATTTGTATTTAGTATTTTTTTAAGGTGAGCTTTGTCTTCCCATTTCTACATTTAACATATAGGCTTAAATCTTTTAGTGTTGTTCTGGAGCGGAAAGTGCGGCTAATTTATTATTTGGCACCCATTTTAGCAATGGGGAAGCCACATTATGAATTGAGAATCCTAAATTTTGCCTAACCCAACTGTAATTAGAGTAGTGATATTTAACGAGTACCTGACATCGAACAGCCTCGAGACCGACGGCTTAACGACCTCTTCCAGGAATGACATGCAAAGATATAAACCTCTCACGTGAATAAATCAGAGGTCAGAGTGAGCATTGAACTCCGGATCTACAAGTCTACAGACACCATACTAAAATCTTAAATTCCAATATAAACAATTGGATTAAAAGTAAAAATTGTTTCATACGATCATATAGAATTAATTGAATTTACTAATCAAATAGTTAAATTCAAGACATATTTTAAACATCAATTATAAAACAGTCATTTTATTGAAAATATAATGCACTACAAACAATCTGGAGTGGTCTACATATATTTCCTTATAGTAAGCTTACTATCAGTAAATATATATTCAAACTTCTTAACAATCAAAATTAACGATCTGATTCCTTTTAATTTGGCTCTGTATACATATTGTCAATTATATTTGGAGCATGTGAAAATAATGCAATAAAATACTACCCTCCAAGTAGGGGTACAACTTTGGAAGAAAAAAAAAAGTCAATTATATAAGTCAATAGCAGTGTAATCATGTCTATAGAAGTGATCAATCAGTGTTTCAAACTCTGAACTAAGTAATAAAAGACAAATAACAAATAAATATCTTCTTTTACAAAACATATAGTAGAGGAAGATGATAAATAAGGAAATGAAGTTGATAAATAGAAATAAAGGAAGCAGGCAGTTGAGTTATCATGGAGCTAGGGAATTCATTCATGAATGTAAGAAGAAAACATCACAGCATTGAATGGCATAAGGATTTGGCTGATTTGTTATTTCCTGTAAATTTGTGGGCTATTAATCAATTCAAAGAAGTATATGTGGAGGAGTTGAAGTTTCTACCGTTATTAATCAAGTGTGAAGGCGATTGGTTTGTTTTTTGTAGTTGGTTCAAGTGAGGTTAACAGTGAGAAAGGTTATTTCATTAAGCAGTGTTATTCATTTATAGGTGTATTTTAGTACATTTGTGGATATTGATTAAGGTTATAGCTTAATGTTGACCATACAGAGGCTTATACATATTAATTTGCCGAGCGGTTGAATAATTATTCTTTAGCAATTGTAATTATAACAAAGAGAGAGATTATGCACTTGGTGGATATCTTATACTTCGGTGTTTGTACGAAGAGGTTATGTTAACCCAGATTTAAATATTCTCAAATGTAAGGTTCTTTATATGAATAAACAGCAATATGCTTGAGGTTGTTCGTTCCAAAGTAAAAAGAGGTAACTAGAGACTGGACCCGCAGCAGGCTGCAAGGAATGAATGTGATATACCCTCGGCAGAGAACGATATTCACTCATTTCACTATTGCTTTAATTTTACACAATATGAAGCACATTAAAGTAAAAAAAAATCATGATAATATGAAATGTACAAAAATAGACTTCATAATTAAACTATGTGGAACACTATCGCATAATGGATGATAAGACAGTAAGAATGTTTTAGTCACATCAGTGATAACAGAAAAAAAATGGATGAATAAAAACGGAAAATTAATCAAAATAAAATATCTTTTCTGTACTTACCCTGTAGTAATTCATATTCGTCGCTGCTTCAGTAACCTAGAAAAAAAAAAGGATTTATTGAAAACTGTTTGTTTTTTTGTTAAAATTGAAAGTTTGTTGAAATCAAACTAACTGAGTTATAAGAAGCTGTTGGCTCGAGGAAGCCAGTTAGACTGAAAGCAGGCGATTGACACAAGGTTTATTTTTGCCTCGGGTGGGGCATCACAAACTCCCTTTCATTCCACACCATAGTCATTTTGTTAATTACATTTAATGACTCACGTGAGTCTTATTTCAACTAACTGACTAATGCTCTAGACCTGTTAGTCTAATTGACTATATGTCGTGTTACTGGTATATTTCAAAATATTACCTACTTTGAAATTACTGATAAATAAAATTCAAAATTTAATTAAAACAGAAAAAGAACAAATAGTAGCTGTATTTTAAAATCATACCAGTGTATTCACGGAAGGGGTTTTTGAGGATTTTGGTCATAAATGTACAACTCCTGATTATATGCCGACACTTCGCCAAAAGTTGTTTGGCATTTTCAAGGCTAAAAAACAATTTATTAACGACATAAGTAAAGCAAGATAAATATATCCACGGATACCAACCAACAGAAAAAAACTGAACAAACAAAAAATTCAGTAACAAGAGCACTACAAAAGGATCCTTTTGTACTGAATTTTTTGTTTGTTTGGTTTGTTTTCTATTGGTTGGTATCCGTGGATGCATTTATCTTGCTTTACTTATGTCGTTAATAAATTGTTTTTTTAGCCTTGAAAATGCCCTAGCAACTTTTGGCGAAACGTCGGCATATAATCAGGAGTTGTATATTTATGACCAAAATCCTCAAGAACCCCTTCTGTGAATTTGAAAAATCAGTGGTCGAGAAGCAATATCAATAAACTTACCAGTAAATATCAAGACATTTTAAAAAAAGTGTCTTGTTTTAAGATCAGTTATCTTCGCATTGTATTCCTAATAATTAAGATGACACTAAATATGTGTGCCTAAAGATAAAACGAGAGAGATTAAGTTTACACTAATAGGCGCTACGAGATAAAGTAACATTTCAAATTAAATGTAAAACATTTTAAAAGTCCTGGTATTAATGTGCATTCTTATAATATGCTTTATATTTTTCCTAATCTTGAAATATGCCGATAGTCAGTTTTCATATCATTAAAAAGTTTCAACGCTCGCAGTATCAGGTTTCAATGAATGTGATGCGGGCATATTTTGATCAGCTGAGGAGAGTTTCACCTTTTGACATTAAACAAGATTACGACCGTCACCGCTACGATTCAAGCGCTCTCAACACCACGTAATCCCGAGATCAACTCTTTCTCATTTCCTATACATATAATATTCTATGATAACTTGTCTGTATTTTACAAATTAATTCAGATTGAACATTGATACTTGCAGTGTTGGTCGAACAGGTAATGTCGCTGACAAAACATTTTCCTTTACCTACCGTCTTTTTTCGAAAATAAAACACTGTCTTACTTTATTTTTAGGTCAAAATCCGTCCGAGGGCTTATTCTCGAGGGAGGGAGGGAGGGATTCAAGTACATTAAGTAGATTTAAGGGGGTCAGGCTAGCTCAGTGGTTACGTGCTCGCCTCTGATCTGATAGGACCGGGGTTCGATCCCCACCTGGCCCTCGATTTATTCATGCGGGAGGTGAATAAATCTGATCACGTCGTCCCTCGGAGAAGGACGTTAAACTGTCGGTCCCGAGCCTGTACGATGTCAGGTACTCGTTAAAGATCCCTACTCTAAATACACTTGAGTTAGGCAAAATGTAGGATTCCCACTGTAGAATCAATCTTCATTGTGTGGTATCACAAAGGGCCAATGCTCGGCCTAAGTGTGTTCCCTTGTGGAACTGCCACTGCAACCTAACCTAAGTAGATTTACACATTTTTGTTTAATATTTATTTTTATACAGAAATTTAAATTTATTCGATTACAGTCATGTCATCTTCTGGAACATCGTCATAAATAATCAAAATTTTGAATTCCGTTCTGATTTTCTCCAAATCTATTTCTTGTAGAATCATTGGTCTGAATCACTTATGTCTTGCAATATAGCTGTGGTTAAATTAATACTTCTTGTCTAAGTAGCCTCCTTGAAACGAACTTTAGAGGTAAACAAGGAATTTCTTGGAATATTTTTTTCCAAAGAATTCTCTGAAATATTACGACAGCTAGGGATACTTACTACATCAATAGCAATTTTTTAACGAATTTTATTTTTCACATTATCTTAACTAGGGCCTATTTTCAGGGGAGGGCTTATAGACCAAAACGTCACGAAAATCACGCTAGGACTTATTTTCGGGGGATGTCTTCTTTTCGGAAAAAGACGGTACTGTTTATTTATATTTTGGTACTGTCCTGTCAGTGAATAGGAAGTTTATTGACAAAAAGAATTATGAAGCCATGTCATTTAATATTTACATTGCTTTTCTTTTTAGAAACTCTATAAGGCCGATGTAAAAAAGCTTTAGAAACTCTACGAGTATAAGGTCGAGATATTCGACCAGAAGATAAGAATTGTAAAGCAATTAATAGCAGGCTTCAATGACACGTCAAAAACTGAAACACCTGGACATTTTCCTTAACATTCATTATTAAAACATTCAGATTGTAATGCGTGATTGATTTATCATTATAAGATATGAAACTAATCAATAAGAGCAAAGCAGAGTAAAACAGCTAGTATAGTATTGATTTTAAAACTATGAAAGTACTACTCCTACACTACCATCAAATCTACAACCATGAACTAATAAACTCAATGGTAGTCAACATATATATCCTCAATGGTTTCTTTAACAGGAACATTAGTGAATAACGATAACCAAAATCTAGTGATATCAATGTTTCTTATGGTTTCATTTCTTTGAATATTCTTAGGAAGTCGTCGTGGGTAGAAGCATTTCGATTACTAAACTAAACACAAAGGAAAAGCAGTTTTACTGGCTGACTCATTTTTACCGACTTAAATTTTTTATCCTTAATTTTTTCCTTAAAGGTTTCTTCTATGATTTTTATTTTATTAGGAGTTTTTTGGGCTAGAGTTTTCTTTTCTTTTTATTAGCTTTCTCTTCCTTATATTAATTAATTACATTAATTAATTTTTTAGGGAACATGTAATTTATACCAAACTTCAGAACTTATTTTTTAAAATAGGCCTTCTTTATTACTTTCTTATAATATTAGCCTTCACGAGGACTGTCTCCTTTTCCTCATTTGTCTGGATGCGGTTAGTGTCTCGTGACGTGCAAAAGAAAGAGCTCCACGTTATAAAACCAACTTTTCCGTTGTATGATGGTTTGATCGAAAGGCCGAGGTACAGGCATGAATCAAAACACACTCTCCGAGCATCGACGAAAATGATATATTAACCTTTATCACTTTAACAGTTTAAAATTGAGGATAGGTAGCACACAAAGTAAAGAAACACACTTACAAACTCAAATTTTCGGGTAATCCGTCTTCAGGAGAAAAGAGAAAGGGAGACCAAGCATATTATAGACGTTATGTTATAGACGCAACGGCTAGTAACCCTACGTACGTGCGACCTTATAAAGTGGTATTTATAAATATCAATCTATAAAATGATATTGTTTTACTTGATTCTTTAGTATGTATGGCTTTTACCTATAGTAATAATAATAGATCAATAATGTAAAATAACAGATCGAATGTGTTTCCTGGCTCGTGAATTCTAACTTTCCTATATAGATACGCTGGACATCATTCTTCCATTACAGGGTACAGGATTGTTACTTGCAAGGGTGACCGCTTGAGGGTGACACTTATCTTCTTTTATCACAATAGTATCAGAATGTTTCCTGAGTTATCATGTAGCCTTTTATCTAAGTTCCTTTGTCGTAATGTCGCTGGGTCATATTAGGAATGTTTCGTAATTTTTAAAATCCTTCAAAAGCTTTATACTAAACTTGAAACTAAAACAGCGGATTTTAACAGAGAAAACTGATTTAATACCTATTTAAATTAAATCTGATTTTAATATGTACAATGATTGTATATGTTAAAATGGCATATAATATATTAAAATATACTCGTATGTATTAAAATTGGTATGGGACACAGAGCAGAACAAAAAGTTATTAATATCGATGTAGTGATCAACATGCTTGATCATTTATCATTCTAGTTTTGGTTCTATTAATATCGTGATCTCATTGAACAGATAAAAGAACAAAAAGGTAAAAAACTTCCTGCGGTCGCTATTTCGAGCAGATCAGAAGGGAAGACGCAACGAGAGATTCCCTTCTGATCTTTCCTTGATGATGAACTACTGTTGAAAAAAAATCGATCATAGTATTGTGTTTATATTATTAGTTTAACAGTAAAAGTAAGTCCTGTCGGTTTATCATAGAATTAATGTAACTGTGTGTTTATATATGAATGTACTTCGGTAGCAGTTCTTCTTTTATACAAGATTTGTTATACACAACTGAATATTTTCGGTCGTGTAAAACCAATCTTGTATATACATAATATAATAATAATATATGTATATATATATTATTATTGCCATATAGATATATGGGTTACTTGCCGTTGCGTCTACAACGTGCTTGGTCTCCCATTCTCTTTTCTCCTGAATACGGATTACCCGAAAATTTGAGTCTGTAAGTGTGTTTCCCTACTTTGTGTGTTGCTCTTTGTTAATCTCGAACTCGTATATATATGATGATGAATATACAGATATATATACAGATTATGAATGTGGTGCATTCGAAACATGTCGACTAGCAATATTGGTGATAAGCTTTATAGTTTTAATGAAGAGACGAGGAAGGAATTCCCGAAACTGGAGAAATTATGTAAGAAACAGTTACAAGCCAAATATGGGGTGTTGTTTAACTATATATATATTGAATGTTATCCTTATCTCGACCAAATGTATGTAACACTATTTTTCTTTTCTATCTTCTATTTTAATAGATCAAACCTCGATAAAATGAGAACATTTATTAGTTAACTGTAACAATAAATAGGACAAGGGACAAATAATATTTTATTATACTACAGGTATTGAAAGTAAACCAATTTGTCTTATATATCTATTGAAGTCGATTACTTTAGAAACACTATAATGATTTTAGTATTTGTATTATGTTTCAAGTATTTGGTGCCACGCCCTTTAAAATAAGGTGAAATAAGTAACATACTTTATCAATTAAGCAAAAGGAAAAAAATTATCAAGGAGAAATATAAAACAGGTGATGTAATACCGGGCCGATGGATATGCTATTAACTATATTTTAATGTGTATTGATATTATAACGATTTACGAGAAGAGAAATCAAAATAACGTATGTTTTATGTAGGACATATCTTGAATTCGTTGTATACATCCTATAGAGAAGGTTATTTAAGCAGTTAAAACATTAGGTTATAAAGGTTACAATGGAAGCTACTTACTTCAAAGATGACGTCAGAAAACCGCTGTTTTAAGCAAAGGAATGAAAGAGGCTACGGCAAACGTTAAGGACAGCGTTCAACACTGGACTGACCCCGGGGAGTTGCATTGCCCTCATGTCGCCTAGCCCCACTCCAAAACTGTGGCCCAGAGGAGAAGGTCGCACGTGCTTCTCTCCCGCAGAATCCTGCAGCAGCCAACCGATTTTCATTCACAAAGCGTTCTCACTCGCTCTTGACATTCTTTACCAGGATTTCGTTTAGAAATCAACATTAGAGCTGATGATTTTAAACTACTTCTTGAATGAATCTACTCCTTTTTATCAAAATAATATTTTACAATCATTTTTAAAAACATTTAGTTTTTGTTAATTAGCTTAATTATTTTACTTCATTTAAACACGACAGTTTCAATAGTGATTTTGTTTATCTAATATCATAAAAATTGATGAAACCGCATAATTGGAATAAAAATATCAATTATTAATAAACAAAGGCAAGTTTGAATAAAACAATCATTCCTTAATTAATAAGGATCAAGTTTCATTTTATCAAAAAGTAATAGCTGTATTGTAACGTAAGAAATTTATAAGATACAAAGCTCAAAAACAAATGACAAACATGGTAAAGCTTGAGTCCCGGAGTTGATGTTCATTTCATTGCTTTATTATTTATTTATTGTTTTACTTATTTTTACTATTTATTTATATATTTATTTTTGGATATTTGCCTCCTTGGGAGCGATCGACTGTAGAAATCAATCTTTATTGTTGTTATTTTTTTTGTTTATTTTATTAGTATGTTTTTATATTTTGTTCTTTATTTTAATTTCTTTTATTCTTCGTTTATACTCATTTTAAACTGTATCCCCTCTCTTTCGCTTAGAGCATTACTTCTCAATTATTTTCTGTCCCCCCCCCCCCCCAATTCAGCCAGAAGAGAAAAAATTCGCTAGAATAGATAAAGGTACCAATGTGAATAAAAAAACTAACTTAAATAAACAGAAATCATGTTTAATCCGGAAATATGCTGATTACACAGTCTTCACTCTTAATATATCTCCCAAAGGTGTACTCTTCTCGATTCATTTAAAATTAAGGGCGTTACAAAATATTTATCGCATTTTTAACATGCATACATATGTAGATATAACAGTAGAGAAGGTTTAATAAAATGAATACAAACACTTGGATTACTGTCATGGAAGTGGAGGTAGTGCATGTGCTGCACTCTAGGAGAGAATTAGAAACCAAATGCAATTTACTACGCGTTATTAAATTAGTTGAAATTATTGGGAATAAAAGTCATTTTATTTACAATTATCTATATTAATTGTAAGTAAAAATAATAATACTACTTACCAGGAACACTTTTTTTAAAAATGGAAATTAGTAAAACTTTTTATGGTTCATTCTTTTAAGAGCGATCTCGACTGTTTTTCAATTTGTAAAAAGCATTGGTCTCAGAAATTATGGCGGGTTGTTATCGCTTCTCGGCCTTTTGGCTAAGATCAAAGTGTAGTATCTGTTCTTATCAGCTTAATATCTGATACGACCTCCATTGGGGGTCCAGAATATTAAACTGATTTTTGGAAAATGACGGAGTGCTAGGAGCTTGCTCCACCTCTGTCGCGGGTTGACCCGGTATTGCAGTACCTCCGGGACCGGCCCACTTAAAAGAAATAAAAATTTAGTTCATAGTGATTTCACAGTAGTCCAAATGACACCATTATTGGATAGGTGCTTATAAATAAATTCGGATTTAATTTGTAACTGTACATGTGTTTGTGATTTAAGGAGAGTTTATATTCACCAGTGGGTGGATTATAAATGTTTATTTTGAGACTAAACGGCTCATTAAAAAACCCCATTACAATATAAAAAAAATATCATTAAATTTCAATCACGGCAATAAAGCTATAAAAACTGTTTGTTTATCCTAGACTAAGGGATCACCTGCTATAATTGTCAAATTTTTGATATTTTTTACATATTTACATTGACATAGAAATTGTTTGATAGTACATCCACTGAAATAAATTGATGTTTCTAATGGAAAAGTTTAAATAACTCATGAGATATAAGAGGAATAATATTTTTACATTTAAAAATTCACTCCTAATAATCATAAATATTTGTTTATTGCTTTCGTTGGTATGATGGATTTGTCTCACAAAATGTTATAATCAATCTATATATTGTACTCTTGAACAAAACAATATCAGTTGTAAATTATTTTGGTTTGTCAATTATAGTATCATTGAGTAAAATTAAAGTGTGAGGAATGATCTTTTTTCCTAAAGAAAGAGGAGTTATGTTTGTTGACAAGTGTCAGAATTTTCACTATTCTAGTCTGATAGTGCATATCTATCATTTTAAAAAGTTCAAGCTCCGAGGTATAAAAGTTTTAAATTATACTGAATAGCATGGCATCAACTTTGATTTGAGTGTGTAAAATTGACTAATTGCTAATGTATTTTTTCTCAATATACATTCACAGGAACCATATAACAGAGTATAATAGGCAGGAAAAAAATAACACTCACTCAGAGTGAACTAGTATATATGATTTTTGACAAATGGAAAGAAAAGTGGTTTCTATTAAATACTAGGAACTCATAAAACCCCCAGTATAGTAATTCTATAAAAGACCAAAAATATAAAACATCTTTCAAAATTGAAAACATCTTTGAAGAAAAATAAATGAAATTATCTGACATCTTAAATTAAGAATTATCTTAAAACAACATTTTTTCTTAGATGTTTCTGACATTTGTGAGACAAAATAGGAATATTTTCGAATTTTAAATGGGAAAATTTGTCTTAAATATTCAATATAGAAGTAGGTCAGATTATACTAATGATATTATATGCATCAGTGGTGTGATATTCAAAAATAAGCATATATGTTGATAAGTGAATCAATCACTATTTGTACTACCTACAGGAATGAAAGACTAATAAACATCTCGCATTTAGATGATACTTAAATAGAACATTGTATACCCGAGAAGTATGATATTATGGTTACTTATAGTAAAGTTGAGTGTAGTCCACTCCAGATTTTTTTTTATCAAAATGTGAGCATCATTGATAACTACTGGAGTGGGTTGTTACACTTTATTGTAGTAAGGCGGAAATAAAATCACGTTACCTAGGGTAACGCACTGGCTTAGTGGCAACACTGACTTGCCACCTTTAAATTCTTGGATGTTGCCCTTGCCACATTCCAGAAGTTTCATGATAACAACACTATTAACTGAACATATTTTCGAGTTCAGTTAAAATCTAATAAGATAAAAAAAAATCTTTTTTTTTGTTTTAATGTATAAATATTTCTTAATTTTAATACAGTTACAGAATTACATTTGAATAGATTAATCCCATTTCATTCATGAGGGATAAGATATAACTGTCAAAAAAAATAATTATTTGAGATGACAGAGAAGGTGAGGATGATAGTGGGGGTATTCCACAACTGAACGTAGTGTTATTTTTCTAATTTTTTATTTTTCAATTTAGCAAAAATATTTGTTTACTATCTTTTTTTCCTATTTAATGTTTTACTGTTATCATTATTATTCTTATTACCTATCAATAGTTCATTAATTGTGCAACCTGTTTTAGTGTGGTAGTATTGTGTTGTACTCATATTAAGGAAAGTATTATGTCTCCACATAAAAAAGTTTATTATAAAAAACTAACAACGTGTTTCGAACAATTGATGTTCTTCTTCAGGTTACATCTAAAAATATATGAGCTTTAGGAACATCGGGGTGAATTAATTAAAATTGAATATAACATCTAACAGTTGAATATCTGATACTATTGTGATAACATGGGAATCACTCAATAGTATCAGATATTCAGCAGTCAGATATTGTATTCAATTTTAATTAATTCACCCCGATGTTCCTAGAGCTCATATATTTCTTGGTTGTAATCTGAAGATGAACATCAATTATTCGAAACGTGTCGTTAGTTTTTTATAATAAACTTTTTTGTGTGGAGACATAATACTTTTCCCGACACCTATCCTTGGTATTATTTACTAATATTGGTCATTATTTTTTTCTTATTACTTATTTTCCTACTTTTTAAATTTGCTTATACATTATTTACTTACATTTATCTCCTTCCTTCCTTTTAACCTACTACAATAATGGCTACCCTGTTGCCACCCCATCCATCACATCAAAGGAGTTCTTTGATCTCCATTCTCTCATGTGAAAATTGAGTTTTTGGTTATATCAGTGTAACGATTTCAGTACTTAGTATCTGGAGTAGAAGAATGATTTTTGTGTCAAAATACTACTTTTGATTTTGATATTGGGCCCAAAAATAATAACAATTAATTATCAACCGACGTTTCGACAAAAATTGTTCGGCATTATCAAGGATAAAAATAATTTATTCAGAATTAGTAATACTGCAAATAACACTGCAAAAGTACCTCCACAGAATAATATCAAAGACCAGAAAACAAAACAAAATATGTAAATTGGATTATTGGAGAGATTCTCCACACCATAAGCTAAATCGACAGAAGATTAAGCCACCATAGCGGTTATTCTGAGCAAAGGTTACAAACAAAACCTTCTAAAACCTCCAACAGTTCTCGTGACCAGTGTTGCCACAAGCACTGTTGTATTTGGTTTAGGACAGGGTTGTCAAACATGGATCCGGCCCAACTTGATGTTCAATACTGTCCGGGGAATAAATCTGCATTATTATAAAAAAAAAGACTATTTTTACTCTAATTTTCTAAGAAAACCTGTGGTTTTTATATTATTCGCCATGAGCAAAGAGTTCTAGTACGCGCAGACAACATGAAAGCAACACAGCGACGGAACTGACACAAGGAGGTGGTAGCATTGAACGTCTATTGACATATTATCCACTTTTACTTAGTCCTCGGACCTTCAACAGTGAAATATTTATGTCAAAAAGGAGGAAAGTGGTTACAGAGCGTCGGATTTTATTATAGGATTTAAAATATTATTTTATTTTGAATGAACTTTCTTTTTTGTTCTAATTATTAGCCTTATAGTAACTTAAACAAAGGAAGAACTTACTTACTGTTCGTGCCAATAATTTGGCTATTACCTGACTGGCTCGGTCCACTGGAGATCAAATTAGCTGTATTTGGCTCCCAGAGCAAAATGAGTCTGACAACCGTGGTTTAGGGTATTCTGACGTTTGTACTTCTAGAACTCACGTTCATTCTGATGAAAGTCATTCGTAGAATCCTCCCACCCCAACACAATATAATCAATTATTCAGTATTTGTCTCTTGAACTGGTACCACCTTATCTTAACAGAAATAATATACTTATAAGTAATTTGTTATATAGTATTTGCAAACTGCCTTTTATCTTTCTATGATTGACCTCGACGTTATTAAATTCACAACTTGACTTTAATAATTCTTATCATGATATTTGTATCATATTGGAACGAGAAAAATTATTTTATCATTAATATTACATCAAAATCATTTTTATTTTTGTACAAAATTGATTAATTATTTTCAATGTATTTACTTGAATATTATTGAAATATGTAACATTTTAAAGCAGAATGTTATGGGATATTCTGGTATAAATATGGTTTTTTACTTCTCTGTATTAATATTTACTATAAAAATGTCTCCGTTTGATCTACAACTTCAAAGCTGTTTGAATAATCATTTGATTATATATATATCAAATATATATATATATCTTTTATATCATATATATATATATATATATATCGTGAAAGTTGGAAGCAGTCCTTCTTGAATACATATATTTAAAAACGTTATGTCCGATTTCACTTTAAATCTTACGACCGCCCCGAGCAGCAAAAATAGTTGCTATACCATTGATTTTACGTTAATGAATAATACAGCATGATTTGCATTATTTAACAATATATGCCTATGAGAAGCCTTGTTGCCAATATATAGTAATTTTGGGTTGAGTATATTTAATGTTTTTAAAGGACTTGGTCAAGGCAACTGAATTGGAATTGGGCAAACCGACTGAACAGTCTTAGATGGATCAAAACCAGTAAAGAATAGATGCTGACGAATAGAATTGGATGAAGAAGTAGATATTTACCGAGAGGCAGAGACGAACTGGTTTTTGAAGCAAAAGAAGAAATCGGTTGGAATAAGAGAAAGTGATTCGCCACTCCTTCACAATTGCCCAAAGGTAAGTAGACTACTTTCAAATGAAGTTGAAAAGTATTTTAATAAATATATAATATAATGTGGAAGTGTTTTCATTAAGGAGAACAAGTGAATATTGTTAGTTTAACCGAAACTAGAAAAATCATTAATAGTCGTTTCATTCATAAACAATAAAGACACTCACAGACAAATGAAGACAAGTTAACTAACATTTCAAGCACAGGTCAACCAACAAACCAAACCAAAAAGTCAAATTTACTTATACAAAATGTATTTTTGTCCTTATTTGATTATCTGCTATCTCAGTCAAATAATTAAATATATTTAAAATATGGAAAAAAAAGATAGATTTATGTAAGTAGAAAATTTATTATTATTTTTTTCATAGAACATTGGTATTACAGGCTACTGTTTGTGTTAGAACTTATTCCAATTGTTTATACATTAAGACTTCTAATAAAATTATTTTTCTGAACTTGAAATGGTGCAAGGTCTTAATACTGTTTATTTAAAAAAGCACTACAGATATACTATAGTTTTAAAAAATTAGGCGTGTAATAAATACATTAGAAAAATAACCACCTTGTTACATCTGAAAGCTTCATAATTACATTTAGTCCAATCTTACAAACAACTTAGGAAGATAGGACACACTATACCAAGTATATTACAAAAAATAGTATCAAAATAAACTACAATCCTATTCCTTATTTAAATAACATAGAATAATAAAAATAATATAACAAAGTAAGATGTGATGTATAAAGTAAGTTAACAACAAAAATGGTAAGAATTAACGAAACAGATTCAAGGAATTTGAATTAGAATCAATTGGTCTTCAAATAATCTAAAGACTCCTTTGTGAACAGTTCCCAGATATCTTCATAGTAGAAACAATGCATGATCAACTTTCAATTATCTTGGTTGTCTTCATTATAGCCCAAATTCATCTTCTTTATTCTTGATTTGCCTCTGAAAAATAAAAAAGAAGTGATATTAATAAATGCAAAATACCAGAAATATTAAGGAGAACACTGAGAAGTCTAAAAATAACGAAGATATATGAAATTTTAAAAAAAAAAGTGAATTTTTCATCAATATCGAATTAGTATATATATATTAAACGATATTATTAAGTAAGTCCTTGATCAGATCGCTGTACCGTCTTCTCGGGTTACTTTAAGAGCTTCAGAGGATGCAATTATCTGTCTCCTCAAAGCCCGCTCTCCTCCTGTCCTCACCTTGTACCTTTAACTGTTTTTTTTTCATAATTATTTTTTACTCATTACTTTATTTAATATTCTTCTCCTTCTGTTAATTTTATTTGTTCTTTTTTAGTTATTTTCCTTTCTGTAGTTAGTAGTCTTACCTAGGGCAGCCAGCAGAGTGCGTGTGTGCTCGTCGCATTCGACTGTTCGGTCAGTAGGCTTCAGCTACTCAAAGGAACTACTCCTGCCCACGACGACGACGAATGTCGCAAATTACGAGAAGAAGAAAAAGTGTTTATATATATATATAAAATATTGATAAAAGTATCGACCGTGGAATAGAAACAAAACTAAAGTTTATCGGGACTCGGTCAGTTTTTCAGGTTCAAATTAAACTCTCATTACCAACGTTTCGGTTTTTATTTAAAACCTTTTTCATAGGCAGAGGTATATACATTTTGAAACAGAAAAACTAAGGACATATTACATTACAAATTATTTTACAAAGAAAAATAGTTTTTCTTTTTTCTTAGTCAGAAAAATAGTAAGACTATTTTTCTTTGTAAAATAATTTGTAATGTAATACTTAGTTTTTCTGTTTCAAAATTTATACTTCTGCCTATGAAAAAGGTTTTAAATAAAAACCGAAACGTTGGCAATGAGAGTTTAATTCGAACCTGAAGAACTTACCGAGTCCCGATAATCAATTGCAGCTTTTGATAATACCATTAATCAATTATATCCACCTACCTTTCTCGATCAACAGCATAGTAGTATGGAACTTTATCAATTCTTCTTAAGATTTCCAAAAATGTTTCGTCGTGTGTGATAACGATTAACTGGAAATTCTTTTGTCTACTACGTGATGAGATAATGCTGAAAAAAAAAACCACACAAAATCTATTAACAATATAAACAAACAGAGATTATTTCGGCCAATAGAAGAATTTCTTACCCGAAACAGTAACGGCAAAAATATTTTTGATCGTAAAGTTATAATAAATTTCGTGAATATCGAATATATTAGCTTACGAGAAAAAAAACTTTTATCATCAAAATTTAACTTTCTGTCTTAATAAACAAATTTTAAATTGCTCAGAACTTGTTTTCTACCAATATGCACAACAGGTTCTATTTCTTCGTATCAAATCTATTTAATTTTTGTAATAGGCCAAAGGACCTATTACAAGCTGTTGTAACTTATGTGCTTTCCTATAGCCTTCTCATTGATCGTGTCACTCGTCAACGTTCACCCTCCTAAACTATAAATAGACACTCTCATTGCTTGTCCTGTTTCCTTCTTAACAAATTGTATGAACTTTATTTTATCTTATTTCATTTTACATTTTTTAAATAATTGAATTACTTATTGATTTTGATTGGTGTAGGATGGCTAAATAGTCTCTGTAAACCTACATTATGACTTAAATAAAGTTCAATGTATAAAAAAAAAACATAGAGAAATTGAAAACACACAGTTACAGTCTCTAATTTTCGGTTTGAACCGTCTTCAGGAGAATTAAGAGAGGTATCTGGTGTCACCCATCCAAGTGATGATTACGCTTAATGTTGCATAAGTTTAACACTGCTTGAAACCAAACGCACTGGTACAGAGACTGTTGGATCCCAACAATCTACCGCATACGCGCCCGGTCACAGAGAATAAGGCAGACAAGAATCAATTTATATTTAAATTAGGATATATGAAAAAAATAATAAATACAAAAAAGAAAAACTGAAGGATGAACAGAGGAAATGATACATAAATAAAATTGATTCTTGTTTGCCTTATTTTCTGTGACCGGGCGCGTATGCGGCAACATTTTTGGGCTCTAACCATGTCTATACTAGTGCGCTTAGTTTCCCTATCTTATCTCTCCTGAAGACGGTTCAAACAATTACAGACTGCAAGTGTGTGTTTTTAATTTCTCTGTTTCTTTTTCTACATTGAATTTTATTTGTCTGTTTCGCATCGAATTTTCATCGAAAAAGTGTTTTAGTGCATGACTTAAATAAAGTGACCTCAATACTTTAAATTTCACGTCAGTTATTAATTTTAACTACACTTTATGAATACAAAATAAAAAGAGTAAATTCATGAAAAACATTAATAAAATAAATATAATTTTCTTACGTTTAACAGAATTAATTTGCAAATGATATGAAATTCCTTAATATGAGTAAATACTACATTACAACAATTTGCACAAGTAATAAATTATTTGCCGATTTTGTACATTTAAATGTTATGAACGAGTACATATCGGTTTGCACATTTTTATTTTATATTAAAAGTAGTAAGGCAGAATATTATTTTTTTTTTCTCTACGCTCACACTTATTAGTTTTATGCACTTTATGTGCTAAGGGGAGAATGTGTGGTTCACAACATCGTAAGGAAACCATTAAAAATGGGTGAATCACATTACTGAGGGCACGAAAGGTACAAGGTGTCACCCATCCACGTGATGATTACGATTAATGTTGCTTAAATTTGATGACTATAATAGTATTGAGATTTAACGAATTAATTTTTATTTATTGAGACTATTCGCCTTTTTTGTAGTTCATCCAACCCCTCAAAACCTTTAAGAGGAAGGTCGCGTCAAAGTTAAGAATCACAGGTTTATTGTATTTTTCCAATGAAATGATATATATGTTTGGGTGAGGACTGACTCGACGAGGGCGTCGGTAAGGCTGGCAATGTTGTCGTGGTCGAGGTTAGTGGTCGGTTCGTCAAGAGCGAGGACGCCGCAGTTGGAGCTGAAGGTCTCTGCCAAGGCGATTCTGATGATGAGGCAGGCCAGTACCTTTTGGCCAGCGCTGCACCTTCCGCGCATGTCCATCTCTACGCCATTTTTCACCATCACAACTCTGTAGTTGTAAGTCCGCCTTTTGTCCGCTGAAATCCACCCCAATACAATAACTAAACCAATCTTACCTAACTGGATACGCATGCAGTTTATGACAAGGCAAATGACAATGTATTTTAAAGAGAAGAAATTTGGCAGGCTTATTAAATTCCTTTGGTTTCAGGGTATTCTTGCTAAACTGAGTATTTTTAAGTCAGTAATTATCCATTCTATTTCATGATGCTCATATCTATATTAAAAACTTTCAAAAACCTTTATTTAGTATAATCATTACCATGATTTAGGCAGCCAGGTTAGCTCAATAGTAACGTGCTCATCTCTGGACTGGTAGATCCATGGTTCAATACCTACTCTGGCCCCTCTATGCGGGAGGTGAATAAATCTGAGAACGTCGTCCCTCGCAGGGGACGTTGAGACTACGATGTCAGGAACTCGTTTAACATCCTTACTCTAAATACACTTCAGTTAGGCAAAAATTTACTACTTTCAATGAAAGAATGTTCATTGTGTCGTATTACAAAAGGACGAACACTCAGCCTATTTGTTCTCTTGTGAGACTGCCACTGCAAGCTAACCTAACCCATTAATGAGTTGTGAATAATTTTGTAATTTTAAACCGATAAAAAACATAATACTGTTTTCAAAGATACGTTTTTATTTCTAAAGCTTCTACTTAAAGACTGTCAATGGACAGCCTACTAATCTAGTGTTTTTCAATGGAAAGAAAGTATAAGACATTATGTTAACAAACAACCACGTTAACTATGGGTGGGCTACTTCACTGGGTTTATTTTACATTGGGAGGCCTAAAATTTCATTTATTCAAATTTAATTAGTGGAGGGACTTTGAAACAACTTTGACAGCGTATACAAATTTTCCATTTCTCACATAGGCAATATACAGTCATATCCAATATTCAAACATCGAGCCCTCAGTAGTAACAGCAAGATCAGAATGTATAACATGTTCTCAGACTTGGTATAAATCACTATACCAAGCTCATTCACATTAACTAAGAACTATGTTTCATTCCGCATAATCCAAGCAACTATATTTTTCTATGTATTATGAATAAAGGAATCATCAAAGTTCCCTGTCCATATCATTATTGGATTAATTATAAATTATTTCACATGAAATTCGAAACATATTTGCAAATACAACACAACATTTAAAAATAGACATGACTACCTTTTTCCTATGCTATATGGGGTTTAAAGTAGATATTTCGAATTTCAAAACGACTGAAACGTTGAAAACTGTTTTAGATGAAAACTGAAGAACTGTAATTGCTTTTTAAATTGTTCAGTTAAGTAACAATTTTTAGTTTTAAGATGACAAAAAGTCGGTAGAAATGTAAATGAAGTACATATATTCTCGTTTTCATATTTTAATGAATTCTAAATTCAAAATATAGAATTCTAAGATGTTATATTTGACATAAATAAAATGAAAAATAATTTAGAAGAACATTTAGATTTTTGGTTAACAGTTTGAATTCTACAGTTTAGTTATTGCCTGTAAGTAAATCAATATCAACATTAGTAATAAACTAGTTCAGTTTTTTTTTGAAATTACGAAAAACCTACCATAGAAAGTTAATTCTCTTCAGGCTAAACAGAATCACAATCGTGTGTTATTGAATACATAAAGTTACTCTAAAACTGTATCCATTGAAATACAGGAGTTTCACCAACAACATTAATGAAATTTAATAATTGTTTTGTATTTTAATATTAATTTTATTTATTTCATAATACATGAATTAATGTCATCTTTTACTGTACACCTACTTTTGGTCTACCTTCTATATTAAAAATAAAGGTAAACAATTCTCAGGGACAGGTAACTGATAAAAATACTAAAGCTACTGGAAGTAAAATCAAATCAAACCTGAAGTAGCAGTGCTTTCGACATCTGTTTTGATTTCAATTGTGTCAACATCATCTCCTTTGTATATCTGTCTCCACAAGTCCCTGATGATGTTGTTAATATTCTTCATTCTTTCTTGATGAAAGTGCATAATAGCCCAATCTAATGCGATGAAATATTTATTCATATCCTCAATAGCCGATTGCTCCACCTGAATTAGGATTTCAAAAATTTTAAATTAAAAAGTTATATTAATTAATAAAGCAATATTAACTATATAATAATTAATATTATTTCAATAATATTTCTATTATATTAGTTCAAAAAAAGTAGAAAAGTTACACACAGAGAAAAGAACACACTTTCTGAGTCAAAATTTCAGAAAATCCGTCTTCAAGAGAAAAAAGAGATCGGGAGACTAAGCACGCCGTTGAGGTAACCTGTCGTTATGTCTGCAGTGTTCTTGGTCTTCCTATCTCTTTCCTCCTGAAGACGGATTTTTCGAAATTTTGAGTTAGAAAATGTGTTTCTTTACTCTGTGTTTTACTCTTCTTCGGTTTTGACCTTGTGTATTTCCAGTTTGGATCGACTTTACAGTGAATTTATATTATATTAATACGGTACTGTTTTCTTGACCACAAAATATTCACAAAACACTTTTTCTTTTTCTCGGAGTTTGGTCAGGGTAAATATATGGAATCACCTTTTTGCCAACGTTTCGTCTTTATTTCAAGACATCCTCAGGGCTATAAACTAACAAAAAACAATAAACAATGGACATTTTTTCATTTCTACTTTAAAAACATCATAAACAAATTGAAAAAAGAACTTACTGAAGGCTTGGTTCTGTTACATTTACAAACAACCGTTAACTGTCATTACATGTGCTGTTCCAAGCGACAAATTATTGAACCACTGTTTTTTTAGTACAATCCATTATATATAAACATATATACTTATACACATATTATAATATATATCTATTATAATATGTATCACCATAATATATATCTATAATACATTTATAATAAATTATTATTTTAACAATCCTTAAAAATATAAACTAGATAACATTGCATCTTTAACTATTTATGATGGAACTATAAATCCTACTTAAATTGTCTGTATCTGTTTTTCTATTGCAAGTATTATTAGTATTTTTGATATGTATCATTTCTTTTATCAATCTTTTATTGTATGAAGTTTCATAATCTAAAATTGATGCATTCTCAAATTGAAATGTGTGTTGATTTTTAATTGCATGCGAGGCTAGGGCACAAAACATTTTTTTATTTTTAAAATTCGATTTGTGTAAAGCTAATCTATCTTTTAGATATTGTTTGGTTTGACCTATGTATACATTATTACAATTATTGCAAGGAATAGAATATATTATATTGCTTTTAATTAGTTTGTTGATAGGTGATTTGGTGTTCGTAAAAATGCATGTATTTAATTTTTTCTTTACTTTATATGTTATTTTAAAGTTAGCTTCCTTAAGTATTTTTCCAATCTGTTCTGTCAGTCCTTTCACATATGTCACTGATCTATACTGTGGTGAGTTGGTGAGGCCATTATTACTGGAGTGCTGATTTATTTCATTACCTTCTTCAGTGTTTAAATCCGGTGTTATATTTCTATTAGCGTCTACCTGTGGAGTTATTTCATTATGGTTACTAACTGTTGATAGCATTATTTTATTTATTAAATGGTGCGGGTAATTGTTTTGTTTCAATATATTTTTTACTATATTTAAATTTTTTTGTATAAATTGATTATCACATAAATGTATGGCTCTATGTTTCAAAGCTAATGCAGTGTTAATTTTGTGTTTTAGAGGGTGGTGGGATAAAAAATTTAGGTATCTATCAGATTTTTGTGGTTTACGCCACCAATCGACAACTAGGCTACCCTCCGGATTTCTGTATACTATTGTATCTAGAAATGGGAGGCTACGATCTTTTTCTAATTCTATTACAAATTTTAATTTTGAATGGAACGAATTGAAATGGTCCAGTACTGTATCAACCGACTCTTGGGGAATTGTTAAAAACAGGTCATCTATATATTTATAAATGAAAGGCATTGGAAAAGGTATTACATTAATTACTGTATCAAGAAGGTAATCCATCACTAAATCTGCCAAAATGGGGGCACATGGAGTAGATGGAGTATATGGTATAGATGGAGTAGCAATGGGTAGTCCATGTGCCCCCATTTTGGCAGATTTAGTGATGGATTACCTTCTTGATACAGTAATTAATGTAATACCTTTTCCAATGCCTTTCATTTATAAATATGTAGATGACCTGTTTTTAACAATTCCCCAAGAGTCGGTTGATACAGTACTGGACCATTTCAATTCGTTCCATTCAAAATTAAAATTTGTAATAGAATTAGAAAAAGATCGTAGCCATACCTTACTACTCTCACTGGAAAACTATGAAAACGAAAAAATATATAAAAATTAACGAACCTATTGTATTCCTCTCTTCGTTTTGACTATTCTAACATGAGGAGCATGAAAATAGAAAAAAATTAGCAACTAAAGAAACTTTACCCTATAATTGTTCACACCTTAACCCCTCTCACTGGAAAACTATGAAAACGAAAAAATATATCAAAATTAACTAACCTATTGTATTTATCTCTTCGTTTTGACTATTCTGTCATGAGGAGCATGAAAATAGAAAAAAATTACCAACTATAAAAACTTTACCCTATAATTGTTAACACCTTAACTGCTCTCACTGGAAAACTATGAAAACGAAAAAATATATCAAAATTAACAAACCTATTGTATTTCTCTCTTCGTTTTGACTATTCTAATATGAGGAGCATGAAAATAGAAAAAAATTACCAACTAAAAAAACTTTACCGTATAATTGTTAACACCTTAACTGCTCTCACTGGAAAACTATGAAAACGAAAAAATATATCAAAATTAACAAACCTATTGTATTTCTCTTTTCGTTTTGACTATTCTATCATGAGGAGCATGAAAATAGAAAAAAATTACCAACTAAAAAGCTTTACCCTATAATTATTAACACCTTAACTGCTCTCACTGGAAAATTATGAAAACGAAAAAATATATCAAAATTAACAAACCTATTGTATTCCTCTCTTCGTTTTGACTATTCCATCATGAGCAGCATGAAAATAGAAAAAAAATACCTACTAAAAAAACTTTACCCTATAATTGTTAACACCTTAACTGCTCTCACTGGAGAACTATGAAAACGAAAAAATATATCAAAATTAACAAACCTATTGTATTTCTCTCTTCGTTTTGACTATTCTAACATGAGGAGCATGAAAATAGAAAAAAATTACCAACTAAAAAAACTTTACCCTATAATTGTTAACACCTTAACTGCTCTCACTGGAAAACTATGAAAACGAAAAAATATATCAAAATTAACAAACCTATTGTATTTCTCTCTTCGTTTTGACTATTCTAACATGAGGAGCATGAATATAGAAAAAAATTACCAACTAAAAAAACTTTACCCTATAATTGTTAACACCTCAACTGCTCTCACTGGAAAATTATGAAAACGAAAAAATATATCAAAATTAACAAACCTATTGTATTTCTCTTTTCGTTTTGACTATTCTATCATGAGGAGCATGAAAATAGAAAAAAATTACCAACTAAAAAGCTTTACCCTATAATTGTTAACACCATACATTTATGTGATAATCAATTTATACAAAAAAATTTAAATATAGTAAAAAATATATTGAAACAAAATAATTACCCGCACCATTTAATAAATAAAATAATGCGATCAACAGTTAGTAACTAACCATAATGAAATAACTCCACAGGTAGACGCTAATAGAAATATAACACCGGATTTAAACACTGAAGAAGGTAATGAAATAAATCAGCACTCCAGTAATAATGGCCTCACCAACTCACCACAGTATAGATCAGTGACATATGTGAAAGGACTGACAGAACAGATTGGAAAAATACTTAAGGAAGCTAACTTTAAAATAACATATAAAGTAAAGAAAAAATTAAATACATGCATTTTTACGAACACCAAATCACCTATCAACAAACTAATTAAAAGCAATATAATATATTCTATTCCTTGCAATAATTGTAATAATGTATACATAGGTCAAACCAAACAATATCTAAAAGATAGATTAGCTTTACACAAATCGAATTTTAAAAATAAAAAAAATGTTTTGTGCCCTAGCCTCGCATGCAATTAAAAATCAACACACATTTCAATTTGAGAATGCATCAATTTTAGATTATGAAACTTCATACAATAAAAGATTGATAAAAGAAATGATACATATCAAAAATACTAATAATACTTGCAATAGAAAAACAGATACAGACAATTTAAGTAGGATTTATAGTTCCATCATGAATAGTTAAAGATGCAATGTTATCTAGTTTATATTTTTAAGGATTGTTAAAATAATAATTTATTATAAATGTATTAATAGATATATATTATGGTGTTACATATTATAATAGATATATATTATAATATGTGTATAAGTATATATGTTTATATATAATGGATTGTACTAAAAAAACAGTGGTTCAATAATTTGTCGCTTGGAACAGCACATGTAATGACAGTTAACGGTTGTTTGTAAATGTAACAGAACCAAGCCTTCAGTAAGTTCTTTTTTCAATTTGTTTATGATGTTTTTAAAGTAGAAATGAAAAAATGTCCATTGTTTATTGTTTTTTGTTAGTTTATAGCCCTGAGGATGTCTTGAAATAAAGACGAAACGTTGGCAAAAAGGTGATTCCATATATTTACCCTGACCAAACTCCGAGAAAAAGAAAAAGTGTTTTGTATTATATTAATATATATTATACAAAGTTTTCTTATCTCAACTACATATATTCTTGTTGTATTCATGAATTTGGAAAATAATAAATATGTGACTCCCCACAACTAAAATGGATGCTAAATAACAATAATTAGAATTAAATTTTCTGTTCCTAGATATTTTTTTTAGAAATATTTGAATGATAACCAAAACTAAATTATTTAACTATGTAAACTCTGGCGCACATAATTGATAATTCATTATATTACCTGGCTTATTCAGTTTATTCCATTCAATGATTTGATTAATATTTAAATGTGTACCACTAATCTTAGTTATTAGTTATGGTTACTTTTTTAAAGAGCTGCGAAGTCCGCCCCTAGTGGGGCCATGCAGCTGTACCACAGGTTGCATTGGCTTTATTTCCACGTGGTTCTTCGAACCGGGGGCTACAAGGACCACTGACCCTATCTCCCTGCAGCTGACAGGTTTAGTAGGTCCATTAGTCCGGAGTTTTATCCGAAACTCTTAAAATAAGTCGGTACTACGGGCGGCGGGGGCCCATGGAGAGGTTCTCTCTCTAGCCCGCCCTTGAGGTCAGACTCGTAGTGGCTGTTAGTTCTCACCCAGGTTGGGTAGACCCTTGTGGTCGCTGTGTGAGCAGCAGTAACCTCTCGGGCCGATGCCTACTTAGCATACCGGGGAGCTAGAGCAGTAGGAACGTACCACGATCTCAGCTAAGTGGGCTGGAATACTGGTTGTTGTTTTAATAGACACTTTGGCTTTTGATGGGCTACTCAGAGTGGGGAAGAATGGATACAACCCTATCTCGTGCCCTTATATTCGAAAGAGAGACCTATTAATCTACTCTGTCTGGAACTTATACTGTCCAGGTGGCTTTTAGCAACGAGAGATTTTTAATCTCTCCATTTTCAGTCTCATTATGTACCAAGACGCCCCATAATGGGGCCCTGATGGGCCAAATTAACTATTATTGCAACCCCTGATCCCGGGGTAACGGGAATTCCCTCCTCAGAGGGGGACGACCCAACTCCTAAGAGTCGTATGGTAGTTTATAAACTGTCAGCATAGGTAGTGCTGGTCATTATTATTATAAAGTGCTGCGAGCACCTCTTCTTCTTCTTCTTTGTTATAAGTGGTAAACTGTTATAAGTAAAGTCAGATTTTTTTTAGTGAAACCCACTCACAACTATACATCATTACTACCTTAAAAAATACAATCACAATTTTATTTTCTAAGTTCTTATTTGGGTTTAATACCTTGCTAATTAATATATATCAAGATTGCCGAGCTTATAAAAACCATATCATACTGAAACAGTTTGCATGCAGCTCTTTAAAATTCAAATTGAAAAAAAATAATAATAAAGGACAATACCCTTTAACAGAAACCATGAAGTAAACGCATTTATTTATAGTTATTGTAAAATATCGAAATCTACATTACCTTTATTTCGATTAATTTTTCCTTGTAATTCTTTTCAGCGTTTTTATAATGATCCTTGTTTAATTCTTTTTTAAGTGATTCAACAGATTTATCCAGTTCTTTTACTCTTCCTTCAGCGTGAGCTTTCTAAAAAAAAAAAAAGTTAAATGTTTTTAATATGAACAATTTTCAAACTTTTATGAATTCAAAGTAGAAAAAGTTTGATGATATGATTTCACTCAGTGTAGTGTCAGAGGATTGGTGGAGAAGCTACTATTCCTCAAGAATGATCCACCGGGTTATAGACAACTTTCTTGATGCTGTTGACCCTTTTCCAAGCTTAGAAACTTTAGTGCTTTGCAAGTAGGAAAAGTATGGCTATAATAAATCAAGGGCGAGCAACATTCCCGGGGGCTTCAACAGTACATGGTTGTACCCCTTCCAAGTGTCAACTTCACCTAATATCGTTTAACTTTGGTGATCTAATAGAAAGTGCAGAATATTTTCGCTAGAAATTTTGCTGTCAATTTCACATCTGTTTGTTAGGCTTTATCAATAATTTTTTTTACGCCATACTGTAAAACCCAAGCGGATACATCGTAGCTGTGCGATATCAATTTTTTTTTCGAATTTTGAGTCAAACATCCCCAACCATCAAAGAGATTAAGAGAAAGAAAGAAGGAGAAAGTGAATGAGTGAGAGAGAGAGAGAAGTAGAAAGTATTTTTGGACTCAGAAAAAAGGAGAGAGTGAGTGAGTAAGAAAGAGTGAGGAGGGGGGTTAGAAAGTATTTCTGGACTCAGAGAATTAATAGCACGTACAAAGTAGATTTGAAGAGAGTTAACATAAATGTATTAAAATACATTCCCAGATGATTTTCTGAATTAGTGCGTGCGATTTCTAAATGCTCATTGTTAATAACTGACAATTACATGATCTAAATAACAACTATTTACTGAAAAGTACAGTATCAAAAACATGAGACAAAAATCTATAAATCATTGGTATAAACAAACCTCCGTTTGCAGTCTGTCCACTTCCATTTCTAATTTGTGTTTTTCTATAGTCAAGCTAGCGTGGTCCTTACTCCCTAAGTTAATTCCAAGACTCTCTAATTCTGCAACAAGCGCCCTTTCTTCCTTCATCTTTTCTCTTAATTTAACATTATCTTGAAGATCTCTTTCACGAGTCTAAAACAGAAAAATTTCATATTCAAAATGTTACAACACTTCACAATCTATTTCTTTGTTTTTTTTTGTTTTAACCTGTTAATTTCAAGATTAAAGTAATTTAATATATTTAACGAAAGGAAGGTTGAGTTAATCATCAATCATCATCCTGAATAATCTTGTGGTGTCAATTCTGCGTGTGACCCTTTTATTATAAAGTATATAATTCTTTTTTTCGGGCAGTTTAAACACACAAACACACTCTACCTCTGTCTCTCTCTCTCACACACACACACACACACTCTACCTCTGTCTCTCTCTCTCACATACACACAAACACACTCTACCTCTGTCTCTCTCTCTCACACATAAACAAACACACTCTACCTCTCTCTCATACACACACACACTCTACCTCTCTCTCTCCTTAACACACACACAGAAACACACTCTACCACTCTCTCTTTCTCCACACACTCTCTCTCTCACACACACACACACAAAACACTCTACCTCTCTCTCTCTCTCTCTCTCATACACACATAAACACACTCTACCTCTGTCTCTCTCTCTCCACATACACACACTCTACCTCTCTCTCTCCTTAACACACACACAGAAACACACTCTACCACTCTCTCTTTCTCCACACTCTCTCTGTCTCTCTCACACACATACACACACACACACAAACACACTCTACCTCTGTCTCTCTCTCTCTCTCACACACACAAACACACTCTACCTCTGTCTCTCTCTCTCTCTCTCACACACACAAACACACTCTACCTCTGTCTCTCTCTCTCTCACACATACACACACACTCTACCTCTCTCTCTCCTTAACACACACACAGAAACACACTCTACCTCTGTCTCTCTCTCTCACACACACAAACACACTCTACCACTCTCTCTTTCTCCACACAAACACACACTCTCTCTCTCACACACAAAAACACACTCTACCTCTTTCTCACTCTAACACACACGAACACAATCTACCTCTCTCTCTCTCTCTCTCTCTCTCTCTCACTCTTATACACACAAGCATACTCTACCTTTCTCCCCCCCCTCTCTCTCTCCTCTCTCTAAGCTATTACCAATCGAATTAGATAATTAATTTTAGTATAACCTTGCTTAACTAATATAAAATAATAATACAAGATACTCGCTATTAGATGACCTATTTGCAAACTTATTTCATTTCAGTTTAGTCCTTTTAACTGAGTAGCAACCTAATGTTTACCTCATATAAATCTTAGCAACATCTTTTTATACAGGTGAAATATCTCAAATCTTACCTTCTGCGAAGCTTTATAAGTCTTCAATTGATCCTTCTGTTTTTGTATCGACTCTATTTTCTCATTAAAAGAATCTCCTATTTTTTGCAAATTAGATAAATTCAATTGAGCTGATCGTATTTTTTCAGAATTTCCAGATTTTTCGTAATCATTTATCAAATTATGCAACTTTTTTATTTCACTTAATTTATCTTCAAAAATTCTAAGCTGGAAAAGAAAAAAAAAGTTTAACAGATAAATAAATATAAAACAATTATTCATATTAAACTCAACTACATGTGTAGTTAGGTTAGGTTGGGTTGCAGTAGGAGTCCCACGAGAGAACACATTGGTCCTTTGTGATACTACAACGAAATTTCGCCCTACTCTCAGGGTTTTTTAACGAGAACATGACATCGTATAGGCTTGGTGCCATCAACTTAACGTCCTCTCCAAGGGACGACGTGCTCCGTTTTTTACCCCCAGATGATACATGGAATTCCAAATATTATTAAAAAAATAATAGAATCGTAAGACAATATCTATTTGCTAGATTTACAGCTTTAGATATTGAGCTCTAAATTTGATTATATTCTACGTATATCTCAAATGCGTTAGGTGGGACTCACTTTTTTAAAGCGAGCAAATTATAATAAATGTAAACGAAATTGAAATCAAATAATTATACTACTTGCTTCAGTAAAATTACCTGTACATTTTTACATTATATTACCTGCACATGTACCTGTACATTATTATACCTGTTTAGCTAGCCAAACAGCTTAAAAGTCCATAACATCGCTTCTACATTGAATTTCCAGTCCATTCAAATCTTAGCTTTTAAGTTAGCCATACACAAATCTACTGTCAAAGTTTCAGCTTGCTATGACTTATGGTGGTAGAATTGGTTGTGACAAAATTTTTAGACAAACAAACCAACAGCAATTTTTCTAAGGCTGAATTCGGTTTCTCTGATATATAAAACGTAAAGATAACTTGAAATAAGTCTGTTCTAAGCAATGTACAGACAAACAATTTCTTTTATTTAAATAGATACAGATTTACTTTAATGAAAAAATCAAAATATACATAAATAGTATGATTATTTATACTTGGCTTACCTGGTCGGATGATTTTTTTAGCTCTATCCGGTTGTTGTTATCTACCTGCTTCATTTGCCTGTTGGCCTGATCTAACTCCACGTTTAGCTTAGTTTTCTCATTCTTCAATGTATATATTTCCCCTTTCAGAGTTGCTATTAACAGTTCTTCACTTTCTAACTTCTCAGCCAACTGTTTTCTCATTTGAACATTACCACTGGTCTGAAAAAAAATCAGTAAAATAAAACTTTTTATTATTTTTTGCAAAAATTTAAAAACATTTCGTTTTTATATAAAATTTTAAAAAAAATAATAATTTTATCACTAACAGTTCAATAGGAATAGTATTTCTCCTCAATGGTTGTAAATTTAGTTTCAAGAAATTCGTTTTTTTTTTTGTTGATTATACAATTTTTCATAATAAATAGCAAAAGTAAATTATTGATTTAATATATACAAAAATCTAGGAAGCAATATTTTATGAAAAAACTTGGTTAGATTAACTGATTAGGTTGCAGAGGTTGTCTCACGAGAGAACACATAGAGGCCAAAACTGGCCCTTTTTGATGCCTTACAATGAACATTCAATTTTGGGAGTCCTAGATTTTACCTAACTCAACTGCAGGGATCTCTAACAAGTACTGTACATCGCTCGGGACCGACATGCTCAGTTTTATTTACCTTCTGCGTGAATAAATCGAGAGCGAGAGTGAATATGAAACTTAGTCAAGAGGCGAGCACGTTGCCACTGAAGCACTCTCGAGCTCTATGATAAAATATTATATCATTGTAGGGTAAAAATCTAATGAAATGGTCTCCACATATAAAAATTTTAATGATATAAACAACGCGTTTCGAACACGTAGTGTTCTTCCTCAGGCATTAACTAAAAAATACAATGACACCAGAGAGTTATCTATAGTACAAAGTAAATAAGCACAAAAATTAATATAAAATAAAATAAGGCAGAAAGTACGAACCTAAGGATGAGTGCCTCTGAATAAGACTGACTGAAAACGGAATGGACATGGGTGGGGGTATAGGGTACATCTGTTTCTTATTAAAAGGCAGGTATATTTTTCTCTTAAAAGTTAGGCTGGGCCTTTACATTTTCTTTTAGACTAAGTGTAGGAAACATATTGAAAAAATAACACACAGAGCTATAACGAAATATAAACCAAATATATGTATAAGGAGAAAGTAGAACTTTTTATTTTTTTTTATTTTTATATAAATAAATTAAGAAAAGTTGTACATTTGGGAATTTGCTCATTGAGGCAAGTAGAAGAATTATCGCGCACTAGTTTGTTGATTTCATAGCCTTCTAAAATCTAATAAGAAACACTACAATGAGTAAATACCACATAATAACTGATTGCACTACATTAGAATTAGAAAATATTATATGATCTTACTCAGATACGAGGTGTGTTCAAAAATAAAGGTCACTTTCGTTTAATGTCATAATTTTATTTATTTACTTCCACCAATGTTACCCTTTTGAAATAGCCTCTTTATAGATATTATTTAGTTATTTCAGGCTTCTTCCAACCCTTGAACCACTACTGAAACTCTATTACAGGAACTCTAATACTCACAGTATGCATAGTTTCATCTATGCATAAAAAATAAGGACTTTTTTTTTATTTTATTATTATTTTTGAGAATAGCAAAAAGTCACATGGAACTATATCTGATGAATAAAAAGGTTTGCGATCATTATAATATTGTTTTAGCACAAACTTCGTAAACAAGCATTGAAGTATGAGCAGGTGGTTCAAAAGTCATTTCGTTACAATTCTGGATGTTTTTATCGAATTCTTTCAAACAAACGGTGTTAAAACCTGTTCGTAGCACTACTACTAGCAAGAAATTTTTTCAAAAATATATAAGTTAACTATATTCCGAAGTGGAAACAAATTAATTAGATATTGTTAAATTTCAGTTATTTCTTGTCTCCTTGATGGAGTTTTCATAAAGAATAACGTATTTTTAGAAAATTTGTTTATATAGATGATTCGAAATTTGTATACACAGTTAAACATGATACTGTTAAACAGTATAATACATACTGGAATTTAGCAAAGTTAAAGGACGAAGAAATACTATTGCACTGGATATGAGGAACAAAAACAAACATACCTTGATTTGTTTTTCTTGGATGATATTTTTTTGTTCTTGGAGATTTTGCTTTTTTGTGCTGATAGACCTTAAAGTGCTCTGTAAACGGTCGACGTTTTCCCTTGCAGTGTTGACTTTCAGTCGCGCAGCATCAAGTTCTAATGAAACTTCATCAAGAGACTTGTCGCTACCTGCTCAAAAAGTTTTCTCAGCTTAACAAAGTCAATATCAACAGGCTGATTTAAGAATCAACTATAATTCATTATTGCATAATAATATATTATAAATTGATTAAACATAAAAACGTCCACTTTTTTTTTTAATATACAATTCAAGGATCCAGAAAGTGAGGTCAAGCAAGACAGAACATGAAAAGGAGAAGCCTGCAACCAACTGACTCATCCTCCCTACACAGGAGTAACTAAAACTGTACACCTAGGAATGATGATTATTTCATTAAAAATTCAATATATTGCGCCGCGATACAAATTACATTTTGGGACCACATCATCAAAGACTTTAACCCTTTAAAAATCGCCATATGTGTCAACTGACATAATCACTAGTTATAGGGATGTTGATAAATTCTCTTTTTTCATTGATTTTAGTTTATATTAGTGTAATTTGGGAGCAGTCTTTTCTTTAGATATATTTTGTTGAATAGTCCGCCGTATTTTATGTTTTTCATTTTCACATTTTTTATATAAGTTTTTCTTAAAGATGCATCTTAAGAATGCATCAATTAAAACATGTTAGCATATAACACAGAATAATTACGAATAATTAAAGACTGAGGTCCATTGTTGAGTCCAGGGGTAGATCTACCTTTGCGGGAGATAAATATACGCTATCCATGAAACCCTTCAAGTAACATTATAGATTTTGAATCACTAATTATTATTTATTTGCTCATGCATTATTTGTTTTTGATATGCACATTTTTCATTCATTATTTCACTTGTTTATATTTCTGTTATATTAATTTCATATATTTAATTACTAAGTTTTAATTTGATTGACTTTTTTTTTTCATTTTTGTTTATTTTTGTCTACCGAAAAAACAAAGTTTTAACTAATTCAGCTGTTTGTCAAAACAACTGACACACTAATTTTATTGCAAGTATTCCTTAAAATCACATCAAAAATTGTGATGGAAAACTCATCTTTCAATAGTTTTGACTTAAAGTTGCTATAGACCTTTAAAAAATAAACATGACCCTTTATGGATATTTTTAATATTAAACAACAAAATACGGAGAACTAGAAAAAATGAATGATAATAATTACAAATTTTTGAACATTGAAATATATTGAGAATATCAAAGTAATTTTGAACATAAAAATTTTATTTTTTATATACTCAATTTAAAATAGTGTATTTTTTACACTTCACCAGTAAAAGTTTTACTTGTATGAAAAGTATATATGTAATGACCCTTCAGTGTCGCTTTGTATCGGTCGGAGGGCGCTTTCACGTCTCCACTCCTGCGTTTCTACTTCTTTTTCTTTCTGTCCTCTCCTAAAGACGGCAAGAAAGCCAAACTAAACACTAATCACTAATTAGTGAATACTAATTAGTGAACACTGAACACTGAGTAAGAATTTACTCAGCAAACTGAACCTTCAATCTGACATTTCGAAAATTTATATTTTCATTTTCAAGGCTACGAAAAAAATATAATCTATTACAGTTAACGAAAAAAAAACAACTTCAATCCACAAAACTTCTATACTTTTTATAGGTATGATTGTCTGTTATCACTTCTTTTTATTTTATTAATTTGTGTTTTTTTTACTAAATACACTAACTCATATTTTTTCTTGAAGCCAAAAAAATGAAAATATAAATTTTCGAAAAGTCGGATTAAAGAACTGAGTTTCTTATCCGATAACTCTCAAAAAGTTTAGCAACAGTCATTGCTCAGTTGTATTCCCTCATTTGGTTCTGGATCAATAGTAGTATTTTCAATCAATTTCTTTTGGTGACTGATGAAGAAGTTTAACTTCTTCATCAGTCACCAAACGGGCTTATGAATTAAATAGCTGTGTAAACAGTTTAACTTCTTCATTCATAAGTCCATTTGATCCATTTTTTTCTTATCTTCCAGTTATTTATTGAAATAGATTTTAGTTTTTAAAAGAAACAGTAAAAATATGTTTAGAATGGAATCACCAAATGAAATAGTTATGAACTGACATCCAGGAGGTAGTTTGGACTCCAACATCTTTATTTCAGTTTCCATGGACCTGATCTCCGCAAGGTGTTGTTCTAACAATGTAACATCACTCCGTATACTATCCCCGATTTCTACATCACTCTGAGGTCCAATCAATTCCGAGTTAAGAATTGACAATTTCTGTTTAGTACATTCTAATTTATGTTCAGATTTTTTCATTTTTTCCCTGAAAATATTTTTTTTTTTCTTTCAATAATAATTTACAGCTTTAACAAAAAAAAAAAAAAAAAAATATGAAATATCACTTACATCAGCTTTGGAATTTCAATTTCCTTTAAATGAGCTATTTTCTCGTATTTTGATTTCAATTGAAGTAAATGACTGTGTTTTTCTTGGGCTTCAGCTAGTTTTTCCTTGTTTGCTCTTAACTTTGAAGGCACTTCTTTCACTTTTAAGCTCAACTGCAAAGCAAAATACTCCATAAAATTTACCGCTTAAAACCTGAGACTTAATTCTTTACAAATCTACACATTAGCTCATAAAAGCACACAATTAATATTGGATATATCTTTTTAGTTTTAACACCCCCAACTAAGAAGCTTTTGACTTTAGTGTAAAGAGTAGCTAATTTTTTAGCTAGGGAGCCATATTATTTACATAACTGATGTAAAGTAATATACCAAGACCATAGGATTATTTCAGCCTTTATAACCAGAACAGCTGAAAATTCGAATAGTATCCACACTTTTGGCTTACACCTTTAGCGTTGTTTGTAAAGAGTGGTTCATTTTAGCTCCTCACATTACAGCAGCTATATATTATAATATTGTATATGTGTATATATGTATGTCTGTGGGTATAAGTATATATATGTATATATGCGTGTGTATGTGTGTATATATATATTATTAATTGAATATATTATAAGAACATGTAAATTTACACTATATAATGTAATAATTAAGTTGTAAATGTATGTAACTTTTGTGTAAACCTGTAATCAATATGGGAACAGGTTAAAGGAAAATAAACTCCCTCATGGTAGGGTTACTAGCCGTGAGGAAAATAAAAAAAAAAAAAAAAAAATACAGCAGCTCCTCAAGATTCAAAAAGCCTCGCTTTTGAATGCTGACCGAGCTTGATAATGCAAATAAATTGTAAAAAAAAAAATCAAACTTAAATCTAACATAAGAAAAAAAGAAATATAATACTTTAAATTATTGGATATTATAAAAAAAAGTTTGTGAGAACATTGTGCATGTTTCAAAAAATACTTGTAATTTACTTGTTTCAATAAAATCTCAGTTTATACTAGTGCAAATAGTACAACGCCATATACAAAAAAATTAAGTAGAAACTTACTTCAGATATCAGTTCAGTTACTTCATCTTCAGAATTGAAGTCCCTATGACAAAGAGGACAGCATGGATCCTTTTGCTCCAGTTTTTGGACATATTTTTTAAACATAACCTCTGAAGAAGACAGTGTTCCCTTCGTATTCTATAAAAATTCAGTTATTATTAAAATTGAAGATCTAAATCTGAGAAAGTTTGATTGCTTTCGTTGAATATAAATATATTATGATGTTATAGTAACATGTATTTGAGGGTGAAACATTTTATTTCTTGCAGAACACATGTCATTGATTAGAGGGTAAAGCAGTGTTGATTCTGAATGACAAGGACAAACGTTTTTGGCTTTCTAGGACAACAATTGAACTTATGAAAAGTGAGTATTATTATAGCAAGCTTGTATATTTTATATGCAGAAAAAACAAAAATGATTGTTTGCTGTCTAACACTTATAAGACTTTCACCTTTTAGGTACTTCGGGGCAGAAATTGTGGCTCATTTATTATTTGGTACCCATTTTTAGTCATGGGCGAATCAAATTACCTGGAAAAAATGTAATAAATAAAGTGAAAACATTACTTTAAATTCTGAGGTAAAATGGATAAACCAACAAAAGTCTCCACACAAATGAAGTTTTATTCAACGCGTTTCGAACACTTTGTGTTCATCATCAGGAAGACACTATAATACAAATTATATCTAATTAGTTACAAAAATTAGAGTGAAATAATAAAATAAAAATTCAATTAAGAGAATTCAAGACATACCCAAGGATGTGGTACTGACGGGTTGGTCAAGTGAAAACAACTAGTAGGTCAGTACCACATCCTTGGGTATGTCTTGAATTCTCTTAATTGAATTTTTATTTTTTATTATTTCACTCTAATTTTTGTAACTAATTAGATATAATTTGTATTATAGTGTCTTCCTGATGATGAACACAAAGTGTTCGAAACGCGTTGAATAAAACTTCATTTGTGTGGAGACTTTTGTTGGTTTATCCATTTTACCTCAGAATGAATAAATACCACACAATTACGAATTGCACAACTAATGATTACTTTAAATGTAAGAAAAATAATTCGAGTCTGGATACAAATGGTCCAAACAAACAATACAATTCGTATATGCAGTACATCTCTTCAGATTATATCTAGGATATAAACAAACCAAATGACACTTAGAATTCTGTAACTCAGAAAACAAAAAGATATAAAGAGGCCAAAGAAATAATAAAAATGCAGTGCGATGAAAACAAGAAAAAATGACCGTTAGAAGGTATGTGAGAAAGGGAGGATATGGAGGGAGTTGAAGAATCATGTTGGATATATTAAGGAAATTAGGTAATTTTCTAAACTAAATCTTCCCTTGAATCTTCTAAACTAAGTCTAAAATCACGACTATAAAAGGAAGAAATAGAAATGTACTAATTTATAGAAATAGTTGGAGGAATTTTAGCCGCCTAGGAATTTGTTTAATAAAACTAAAAGGAAGTATTTTAGCGAAAAGATTTTATAATTTTCATAAGCATCTAGATCAGGGGCTTTCAACTTTTTTTTTTTTTTTTATTTCTGGACCACCTGAGAGCTATTATGACTTAAAAAAGAAAACATAAATTACTAACATGTAAATTTGTTTTTAGGTAAATAAAAAAAAATGTAACAATGAAATATCCAAGGCGTGAGCTGCTGCTGGGTGCGTCAACTTAGGACCCCCCCCCCCCCCCCCCCCATATCCAATAGGGGGACACGGACCAGCTCCCGGTAATTCAAGGTGTCATTCGACCCGTGCTGATGAATGGTGGCACCACCGGTAACTCCTGGTGTCTAAAACGGAGCCTCTCAGAGCACCAGGTGATCTCTGGATATTAATAGGGGGACACGGACCAGCTCCCGGTAATCCAAGGTGTCATTCGACCCGTGCTGATGAATGGTCGCACCACCGGTAACTCCTGGTGTCTAAAACGGAGCCTCTCAGAGCACCAGGTGATCTCTGAGAGTATCTTATGCCTTATCCTGGTATAGGGCTTGCCAGGGTGGATCTCTTATTCCCTCTTTTTATTGCAAATGACCAATCTAATATTCAAAAAGATGTTACAGATCTCGTGGTAACTACAGACCGGGAAAACCATCCAACAGAAGTAGTTAGGAACTAAGTCCTCTTCTGTATAAACTAATCCAAGACTTTCTACTTTGCAGATAGACCTTCAGGGAGATACCCTACAGAAATCTCTAAGCTGGGAAGCATGGAGTTTAAAAAGTCAGGACTTTCCGATGCTGCGAAAAAGGAACTCACAATGACAGGAAGGTAGCACAAGATACCTGGACTGAGTAGAAACCTGTTCCACTCACCAAGTCCTCGCATGTACGACCACTGGTAAGGGGAAGACTTTTCTGGCCAGAACATCTAGGAGGCCAAGGTCGAAGTTTCTCTTGGAACGTGTCTTTCGCGGAAGCGACCTCTTCTGTTCGTTTGGCGGTGTATGTGGACGGCTATCCTGTCCACAAGCTGTTCTTTGCGAGCGAACATGTTGCCCTCATTCAAGAGCCATGGGTGTGCCTGGGAGTCATCGTAGGAATGGGGGGACAGTGAAGGTAAGCTAATCTATGATTACAAAAGCTCTTCACCAAGAGTGTGCTTACTGTCAACAAAAGTATCAAAGTATTATCTATGACTGAACTCTGTTCCAGAGACCTCGGTAGCGAAGATCTATGTTCAAATAGAGGGCAGAACCAGTGAGAAATTGTTTTAGACTCTTGAATCTTCCACTTTGAACATATAATATGACCCTGAGTTGGAGAGACAGGTGGTGGAATTTGCTGAACGTCGTGAGGACTTTGTGTTAGGATGCGACGCTAATGCCCATCAAACAGTCTGGGGAAGCACGGACATCAACGATACAGGTAAGCTATTATTAGACTTTATTGTCGGAAACAATCTAGGTATACTAAATGTAGGAAACAAACCAACCTTCATAACAGGAGATAGAAGGGAGGTATTAGAAATCACTTTGGCAAGCTCTAGGTCTAAGTAATATAATAGAAAGTGGCACTTAGATAAAACTTCCATTAATTTTATGTGGACCCGTGTGTGTCCATGTGGATCTAGATTATATATTTCTCAAAATTTGCTTTCTTTATGTAATGTTGTTGTGATATAAAATCTATATTATATGGTTGTGGTATGTACTATATAACTATATTATGGTATATAATCCTCATACACGCGGATTGTACTGAAGGCCGGTTTTCTCTGGCCTTCGATTTATCTACGCGGGAGGTGAATAAATCTGAGCAAGTCGTCCCTCGAAGAGGACGTTAAGCTATCGATCCCGAGCTATCGGTACATTGTTAAAGATCTCTACTCTAATTACACTTGAGTTAGGCAAAATTTAGTATCCCCAATGTAGAATCAATCTTCATTGTGTGATATCACAAAGGGCCAATGTTCGACCTACGTGTATTCCCTTGTGGGACTGCCATTGCAACCTAACCTAACCTACATGCCATGCACCTCAAAAATTCTTTATTTTTGTGGACCTTCATGTAGAACCCCTGGCGGTTCATGCGGACCGTTCTTATGACCACGATGATATATATCTAGATTATATATTTAGCAAAATGTATTTTTTTGAAATAATATGGTTATGTATACATATAGATTGAACTGATAATTGCTTGTAACCATATGTTTTGCAAAGAGAGAGGTAAAATAGATGAGATTGATGGATTCTGTTTAAATATTTTCGGTGGTGATCAACATTAATTGTAGCTGAACGGAGATAACGTACAGACTTTGGCTTTCGCGCTATTCTACGACACTTTCGGGTAAATTCAAAATAATCTTAAATTTAAATTAACCCAAGAGTAATTTATAATAAGCAAGCTTAAATTAAAATTAATATTATAAGTTTAATTTAATACTGTTCAAATTTAAATGTTTGCCAGCTTAAAAATACATATATACTATACTAAAGTTTAAATTGAACTTGGATTATTTTAAATTAATCCAAAAAAGTTTTATAAAGGGGCTCAAAATTAAATTTGTTAATTAAATTAAATTAATTTTGTTAAGCTCAAAAATAAAGAAATAATGATGGAATAAACTTAATAAAAATATGAGCCGCTTATTTTGAAAGTGGCCTAATTCCATTTATGTTAAAATCGAGATATTTAAGGGTTTGCGTTTTACAAAATTTAAAAATATTGTCATTTTATTTATCAACTAATTTTTGTTATAAAAATTCTTAGTAATTTTAAATAAATTTTGTACAATTTGCTGCAGAAGGTAAAGATAACGTAAAAATGTAATTATTTAAATAGCTAGCTAAATTTTTTTGGAAAATGGAATTAGGCCACTTTCAAAATAAACGGCTCATATATACCGATGCTAATAGAAAAAATAACATGGATGTATGCACAGTAAACTGTTTTTTGAAATCACAAAGAAAAATGGAAATCTGGAAGTAATTTATAAAATGTTTTCATTAAATTATGCTATTTTACATTAAACCATACCTGGTCTATGGTATGGTTTAATAAGCTTTAGTAATGTGGATTAACCGTATTTATATAACATTAAACTTGGACTATTTGAAATTAAATTTTGATTATTTTATATTAAACTTGATTTTTTTAAATTTAACTTTGTTTTTAAATTAAACTTGGATTATTTGAATTAAACTTCTTTTCTTTTTATTAAACTTGGACTATTTTCAAATCAATTTTGATTACTTTAAATTAAACTTAACTTTTTTTAAATTTAACTTGGATTATTTTAAATCAACCCGAAAAATTTGTAGACGCGGATAGTGTTGTACCTCTGCTTTAGTAGTTAAGAGCAAACCAAAGCCATCTGATTTCACAAAATTGACTACAAAGCTTACTTGTACTTCCTGCAGTTGCTTGCCAGCTTCCAGCAAACAAGTTTCAAAGTCCTTTTGACCACAGGCTTCGGTGATTGTACACTCATCTGCTGCCAAATCCTGCTTTGCCCTACGCAGATTCTCGTATAAGTGTTTTTGTTCAGTCTCATGCGTTGTTAGCTCCCTTTCACAAGTTTTTATTTCATCGGTTTTCGTCTGAATTTCTTCTCCCTATCAAATAAAATAAACTTTACATTTACAACTTTTTTTTATCAGAGCAACAGTGGAAAAATCAAAACATTATATTCATCACAGCTCAGCCAGCATAGTTATTCATAATGTACACATATCAAAAGAGGTAGAATAAATAATAACAGTAACCTCGAAAAATAATAAAACTAATCCTAAATTTTAATATAAATAAAAAAAAATGTTACCAATTTCTGTAGGCAGGCTTGAAGTTTTATTTGAATTCCCTGTTCGGGAATTTCACCAAGTAAATGTTTAATTGATTCCCCCTGATTTTTTAATCTAGAAAAACAAAAATAAAGTATAAATCATTATTTATTATTTGAATCTATCACATTATTAACATGAAATATCCCTAAATATCTTTTTTATAATTCTACAGTTTTTTTTCAATTAAGACTTGTTCAATATAAATTAATTAAAATCCACTAATTAAAGGTGGTTAGAGGTTAGAGGTATCATATCTGCCACTAATTAAAGATTTAAGAATTTGGTATCAAACTGATTATTATAAATATTTCTGAACTTTGGAAGTTATTCACAGTAGTATTTACTCATGTTAGTAAAGTAATTCAAGCCTTCATATATAAATGTTTTAAACTTTATCCATATTGTCATCTTCGTTCATCAATACAGTTGATGTATCCTGAAAAACACATCGTGTTCAAAACGCTATATTTATACAAAACATTTCTATATTAATATATTTGAAAACTTCAATTATTTTCAATTAGTAAAAATAAAAGTACCACTAATTGTACTACTTCAGAAAAATATAATCATAGGTATTTTAGTTCAATGTTATTAGCCTCATTTATAACCCATTTGCATAGTAATCACAATTGGCTATATTATTAACTATGATAATTAGTCGTAGATTGTACAAAATACCTAAGTATTATATTTTAATTTTGAAATTCCCTCAAGGAAATGACTAGGTTACTGATTTCATTTAAAGCTTAAGTTTTATCGTACCATCTTACATGGCAGGCTGATAATAACACTAGTTACCAATGATAAAAGTTCTCAATGCAGTACGAGCAATTATAATACTATCAATTCTGGGTAAATAACATTAAAAATATATAAAGCACAACCTACATTTTTTCAACATTTTTTTGTTTTAATTTTTTCGTGTTCTTCTTATCTTCAATTTTGGCTTTTGAATTGCTAACTTTCTGAATCATTTGAACTTCTTTTTCAATTAATGATAATTCATCTTCAGCACTAGAACAATCAACACAATGATTAATTAAAAATAATATAAGTTATTTTATACAAAATATAAAATAATTGTTTTTTTAGTAAAAATTAAAGAAAAATATCCGTTCTTTGTAAATTTTCTTCTCCTGTTAACCGGTTTCGGATCTTCCAAAGTAATATTAAAGAAGAAAGAAAAGTTACAAAATACAGTGTTTCTTCATTCTCAAGCTGAAGTGCTCACACCTCCAGGGTGCGATGTCCTCACCTCCAGGAGCAATGTCAAAGTAAATAATAGGATATTATTATTCAAGTATTTCTCATAATTTTATTTCTCATGATTGAGTTGGTTATTGAGCTTGTTTGGAAACATCCTATTTTGTTTTCTTTTTCACATCTTAGATTGTTATTATACACGTTTATGTGAGCAGGATATAATATAAATGTCAGGGGGTCGGAAGTTTGAGTGTAACTTTTTTTAGGGGTACGGGGCTAAAAAAAACACTACGTACCACTCCTCTACATTGATCTACCTAAAAAAAAACTACTTCCGTAAAATAAATGGCTTTAAACTACTAAGTGAACAAAGATACTAAAATGAAGAACTTAAATTAGTAATAAGAATTTGTTAAAAAATTAAAAAAATAATATATGTAAATTTGAATCTTCGCTCTTAGGTTTAGTTGTTTGGGTGATCTGTGATTGAACAGTTAGTTGACTTGTCTTCACTTGTCAGTGTACAGTGAGTGTCTTTATTAGAAATGAGTGAAAGGACTATTAATCAATTGACTAGTTGTAATAAAAACTAACACTAAGTTTATTTGTCCTCCTTTCTCGAAATACTTGCACATTACATATAGTAATTCATTCATGTAAAAAGAAATTAATTAAAGGTTTCATTGTTTTGAAAGAAAGGAATGAGGCTGGAACCAGGAAAATAAGTAAAAATGTGCTCCACTCATGAAAGTTGCTCATATCTACCACTATAAAATTTCAAATATTTAACATTTTTATCATTAATGTATAAAAATAGTTGGTGAAGGGGTTAAAGTTTCATAGCAGCGTGTATCTTTGACTATAGCTCCAATCTCGCATAAATCTTCAAATAATATCGTAAACAGTGGCAAACGAGGAAACAAAAGCGAATTTCAAAGAAAATACATTAATACAGGGTGTCCATAAAGTCCGTGTGCGTTTTAAAAAAAATATACCCTTATTTGTAACTGAGATAGAAATGATCTGAAAAAAGGATTAGTAAGAAGTAAATCTATATTTTTTAAAGTTTTATTGAAATTTTATCCACATAACCTCCATCATGTAGTAACCTCTTCTAAACAACTCTAAATCACGAATTTCCTAACAGATGAATCGGAAGAGAAGGACCATTTCATTCATCTCCACGTTCGCCTGACTTGACTCCATTTGATTTTTCTTATAGGGTAGGGGTATGTGAAAACAACTGTGCATGCATCTAAATCTTGTTCATTTGAAGATTTGAAAGCTAAAATAACTAATAAGATTTTACGGTTTATTGGAAATCAGTTGGCGCATGTTTTCCGTAAACTGCAAAGCTGTATTACTCTTTATACTCCTAATAATGGGGGACTGTGGAAAATAAAAATTAATTTTGCAATAAAACCTTAAAAATGCAGGTTTACTCCCTTCTAATCTTTTTTATAGATTATTTCTATCGTAAATACGAATAAAGTTATAATTTTTTTAAACTGCACATGGACTTTATGGACACCCTGTATATGTACACCTTAAAAGCTTATTATATATTTTGAACGACTCTACTAACATATAAAGTAATAAAGGTTTACTTTAGAAATATGAAATATAAGTAAGACCCCACCTTTCTCTTTCCCTTTTTGATTCTTCCATCTCCTCCTCTAGCTGGCCCACATTGAAGTTCCTGTCCAAATCATCAAGTTCTCTTTTCACTCGATCCAACTGATTTTGAAGTCTGCCCAACTCCTCGGCTGATTTATCAGCCTAAACCCAAAATAGTATCCAAATATTAAACATTTCAAAAGAGCTAAGATAATTTATTCCACTTTCATAGAAAACTACGTAACTACAAGTTTGAATTACGATCGCAATAATTGATAAGTCCTCACATGAAATTAGTTATGAAAGATCATAAATTACAAGTTCTAAAAAAAGACAAGATCCGTGAGCCAGATGAAATTTTCTTTTTATATTACTATATTACATTATGTTGCTGTTACGTGTTAATTATGTAACAGCTGATAAATACAGTTTTTTGTAATGTTTTCATCTAATATTACAGTAATTAATAAGTTTTAAAGACTACATTTATACATGTATAACAAGATTTCACAATAAACATGTGACATAACAATCTTCGCCAAACTACAACATTTATTTATTTTATTGAGGGAGATTATAGTACTGCGTCCTAAGAACTATTGTACTTTCCCTCCTTCTGTACTATAGTACCCCTGTTAGCTTCAACGCTTCCAAGAAGCTCAGTTCTTTTGCTGGGTCCAACGTTAAAAGCTTCTTCTACAGTTTTGTTGAGTGTCCCAAAGCACTTGCCTCTATGTAGCACAGTGGCTTGACAATCAGTCAGCAGGTGCAACGGTGTTTCTTCCTCTACCTTACGGAATCCGCACAAACCATCACTGATAATACCCATTCTTTGCAGATGGCTATTAAGTTTGCAGTGATTCGTTAGAAATCCGGTTAAAATTCTTAGATTATTCCTGCTTCTTTCCATACAACACAAGATTTGACTATTCTCAAACTTATTGAGAAGTATCTTTGATTGTCTGTGTCCTTTAAGATAATCCCAGTATTGCTTCCTGTTTTCCCTATCCTCTTTCCTAAGGAGTTCTTGTATAGTGTGTTGTCCTAAACCACAATATGGTTCTCGACCAACATGCGGTTTCCGAGCACTTTCACCTGCAAGCTTATCTGCTCGTTCATTTCCCTCTACTCCTACATGTCCTGGCACCCAGTAGAGAGATATCCTGTTCCACATACCCAGGAGATTGAGTTTATTTTTACAGTTCAGGACCATCTTTGAGCTCAATACTTTGATTGCTACTTGACTATCAGACATTATTGCTAATAGGTAAAACCACAATCAGAAATGATAAAAAAAGCTAAGTTCTTTAAATCGTAACAAGCGATCTTCGTCAGAGTTATATCCCAACTCCAACTGAGAAAAGATTTGACTCTGACGAAGATCGTTTGTTACACTGAAAGAACTTGTTCTTTTTTCTTATTGTTAAATCCCAACTCCAACTGAGTTGAGATTTGACTCTGGCGAAGATCGTCTGTTACAGTTGAAAGAACTTGTTCTTTTTTCTTATTGTTAAACCTGAACTCCAACTGAGTTGAGATTTGACTCTGACGAAGATCGTCTGTTACAGTTGAAAGAACTTGTTCTTTTTTCTTATTGTTAAACCTCAACTCCAACTGAGTTGAGATTTGACTCTGACGAAGATCGTCTGTTACGGTTGAAAGAACTTGTTCTTTTTTCTTATGGTTCTTTTTTCTTATTTTTTCAAGGAATTGAAGCAATATATACAATTCTGACAGGAAAGCCTCGACTCGTTAATCGTGGTTATCGCGATAATATCACAGACGGCACAAGGCACGAGGTAGTAGAAGTATGATAGATTAGGCAAGGCCGTAGTCTTGTACTGACCTGGTCTATGTCACTTCTGATCTGCTGGCACTGCTCTTCCGCTTGTTTAAGACTTATCTCCTTTACATCAATACTGCTTTCCGTTTTGGCTCTCTTCTCTCTCACAGAATCAACAGAAATCTGAAGCTCACTTATTTGTTTTTCATGCTGCTCCCTTAGACTTGTCACTTTCGTGTCCATTTCGCTCAAAGTCACTTCCAAGACTCCAAACACGCGCTCTACTTCATCCCAGTTTTCAGTCAACTGACTCATTTCTACAAGTTCTGAAATGAAACCAACTACACTTACTAATTACTTTAACAAGGTTCAGAAATAACGTAATCATCAAATGTTTTAAATAAAAACTGGACTTCATAAATAGTTAACAGTTCACATAACGAGTGGTCGGATAAAACCAACCTTAAGAATTGTACATAAAAGACGGGCAGCAAATATATTTCATCACTTTTTTGTAAATATTTTAAAAATTAGAGCTTTTATTTTAAATGAGTGTAAAAACAGCTTTTAAGAAAGGTTCGAATATCAGTATATTTCAGATTTTATTTTTTTATGTATTTCGTTATTATTGATTATATTATGGCTTGAAAATACTAGCATGTGAACTTTAAACTATGAAGCAATGCAATACTCATTTTATAAAATTTATACTTTAAATACATTTATTCTATTCTATTCTAGTTAAAAGTTAAAATTGAACTACCTATATTAATATCATTAATTTGTACGTTGCCGATCATATAGTTTAATCAATATTTTAAAGGATTGTGGAGAGTTAGTCACGAAGCAAAGATCAATCTTTATTCATACTGGGGTAAATGGATAAATCAAAGTCTTCACATACACAAAAAAATCCTTTTAATTTTACACGTTTCGAACATTTCGTGTTCATCGTCAGGTAAACTTCTGAAGGAAGGAGTGGAGGACCGACCACAGTCGAAGGTTCACTCTAAGTTACTCTTACTGGGGTAAATCGAAGTTTTCACACACAAAAATATCCATTTACACCATTATAAGTAAACACCACATAATTAAGGATTGCGCAACTAATTCGTCAATCTTTATTGTTTATCTATTGTAGAATTCAAAATGTCAATACAATTTCACGAAACACTGATTAGTGTTTGCTTCGTGACCAACTCTCCACAAATAGTTATACAAAACCTATATCTAAAGGCTTAAATTATTAATAACTAATAAATTCTGTACCATTATTGTAATTTAAAATATATAAAAGCATATTTCTATAGAAGTTATGTTTTTGTTTTCAGAAACTATATTTCATGGTTTGAAATATAACGTTGAAGAAACTAAACGTTACTGAGTTGATTCAACATCGGAAGTCCTTAACTTAGTTTTACACAAGTTTATTACAAGGGTCCTAAACGAGCATGTGCATATCGCGAAATCGCTGGTTTCGTATCCAGGGACCACGATTAAAAGCCTAGGTTCATAAACAAAATTCAAGACTAAAATAAATAAAATCTCCATTGTTAGGTAAGGACACTACGGTTAGACAATACCTGAGCCTATTAAGGTTGTTTAAGCATCGTTTACAATGGTTATTTTTTCTGTTTCTCAATGTCCACACTTATAGGCTTTCACGTTTTTCCTTCTGGTTTTTTTTTTTTATTGTTTAAACTGATCCTCTAGCGGGTGATAACGCCAGTCGTTTACCGGCTTTTTGTTTGATCGGTGATTCCACAGATTCTACACTGACAGTCCTAAATTTTGCCTAATTCAACTGCATTTCGAGTAGGAATCTTTAACGAGTGTCTGACATCGTACAGACTCTACAAGGGACAACGTACTCAGATTTATTCACCTCCTGCATGAATAAATCGAGGGCCAGGTGGAGATCGAACTTTGGTGCTGTTACAAGGGCGCAAAGCGTAGCTCATTTATTATTTGGTACCCGTTTAAGCAATGGGCGAGTCACATCACATGGTTGATTCTACATTGGGAGTCCTAAATTTTGCCTCACTTAAGTATATTTAGAGTAGGAATCTTTAACGAGTACTCGACATCGTACAGTCTCGGAACTGACAGCTTAACATCCTCTTCGAGGGACAACATGCTCAGATTTTTTTTACCTACCGCTTGAAGAAATCGAGTCTCAAGTGAAAATCAAATTCAAAATTTATCAGCCCGGAGGCAAACACGTAAGCCAATGGGCTGCCCTGGCTCCATTTATACTTACTATAATTTAGTAGCATTAATAAATATTTTTTTTTAAAAAAAAGCAATGTACAAAGTTATGTACATTATGTATACATAAAGTAAGATGTATGTATGTATGTAAGTATAAGTAAGTGTATACATTATGTATACATAAAGTAAGATTAATCAATGGTAAGAATAACCTTAGGATAGATTTAAGAGTCGCAAGCATATTACAAAGACCTTTATCCTGAGATTTAAAACTAACCTTGTAATATTAAAAACCGGTTATATAGGGCAGTAACATATAACCCATATACGAGTATTATCATATTTAATATAATAATTGTATCGAAAAAAGGTCGCATACAATTTTCTGGTCTTATCGATACATGAATTCCACTAATATGATTGATATAAGTTCTAAGATTGTTGAGAGTTTAAGTCTTAGGATTAAACTAATTCTTTCGCCAATGTTTTTATGTCTTCCTGAAGGCAAAAACTGTTTTTACAATTAGCACTAACTACAATAACTTTGACTATTGTTTATATTTAGATTACAGTCATCCCTCGCTAATTCGCGGTTCAGTTTTCGCGGGGTCCTGAAATGTTCAATAAAAAATTAAAAAAAATATTCAACTGTAATTGCAGTAAAAAATAAAAGAAAAACAACTCGTAATGAAAAAGTACAGTAGTTAGTATTAGAGAAGAAAATATACAGGATTCTTTTTGTACGATCGAGAAAGATATCAGACAACCAGTGACTTGCTGGGTCAAAATACGAGGGTCGTCCAGAAAATAAGTTCCGTTTTGGTCTGTAGGGCGGTAGGAGTGGTTTTTGCCAAATCCGGCAACACCGCTCGAAAGAGGAGAGGTGGGGGAATAGAATGAGGGGTGGGGGACCTCAGTCGGTCAATTACCAACGTCAGGGCAGGTAGTTGAAATGGAGCCCTCCATGTCACGTCCCGCCACCTCGATCCCCGTTCCCTCTCGAGTTGTTTTGCGCGGAGTGATTCAATTTCTTTATGCACAGGGTTTCAAATCAGTTCAAATTCACGAACAGCTCATTTCTGTTTATGGAGAAGGTGTAATGAGTGAATCAATGGTGAGGAGATGGGTACGTGAATTTAAGGCGGGAAGACATTCACTTGAGGATGAAAGTGGGAGAGGCAGACCCTCAGTTGTGACGGACGAAATTGTCGCAGAAATCGACAATGCAATTCGCAAAGATCGTCGTTCAACCCTGGATGAACTCCACCTGAGTTTCCCAGACATCTCACGATCCCTCATCCATGAGATCGCCTCGGAAAAACTTGACTTTCGGAAAGTTTCCGCCCGGTGGGTCCCTAGAGAGCTGAATGTCTTCCCGCCTTAAATTCACGTACCCATCTCCTCACCATTGATTCACTCATTACACCTTCTCCATAAACAGAAATGAGCTGTTCGTGAATTTGAACTGATTTGAAACCCTGTGCATAAAGAAATTGAATCACTCCGCGCAAAACAACTCGAGAGGGAACGGGGATCGAGGTGGCGGGACGTGACATGGAGGGCTCCATTTCAACTACCTGCCCTGACGTTGGTAATTGACCGACTGAGGTCCCCCACCTCTCATTCTATTCCCCCACCTCTCCTCATTCGAGCGGTGTTGCCGGATTTGGCAAAAACCACTCCTACCGCCCTACAGACCAAAACGGAACTTATTTTCTGGACGACCCTCGTATATTCTACAGTATTAAATTAAAGATTAATAAAACCTATTAAAAAATATTCAATAAAGACTAAAAATTAATGAAAAATATTAAAACATAAACAATCGTAACAAGAGAATAATAAAAATATCAAAAAATAGAAGTTGAAATTAATAAAAAAATAACCAAGGATGTTTCCTTTGATCTGATTGGCTAATTCATATCGCCCATCTTCCAACTGTACAATACATTAAGGGTATAATTCCGATAGTGTAACTTAATTCTGCCATTATTTCAACGTGTTTGAACAGACTTTTTGATAAAAACACAATTTGAAATGGTTGGCTTACTTGAGAACATAGTAGGCACTTATCCGTGGCTATGGCCACCAAAGTGCCGGATTCAGACTCTCTCTTTCTCTCTTATAGTCGGTAAAGACGTAATTTTTCGTTTTTATTAATTATTTCTTATTTTTTCTTTTTTGTCAGTAAGGTCATAATTCTCTCTCTGTTGGAAAGGTCATTGTTTGAGCTTTAGAGGCTTTTATAAACGCGCGTCCATTATTCGCGAAAACTACGGGATTGCTGTATATATAAATGTAAACAATAATTAAAATTGTTGTAGTAATAGTGCTAATTGTAAAAACATGTTTTTAGACCTGAGAAAGACATAAACATATCATTAATTGTGCAATCCGTAATTGTGTGGTATTTTCTCATTCTGAGGTAAAATGGATAAACCAACAAAAGCCTCCATACAAATGAAGTTTTATTCAACGCGTTTCGAACACTTTGTGTTCATCATCAGGAAGACACTATAATACAAATTATATCTAATTAGTTACAAAAATTAGAGTGAAATAATAAAATTCAATTAAGAGAATTCAAGACATACCCAAGGATGTGGTACTGACGGGTTGTTTTCACTAGTTTCCTACTAGTTATTTTCACTTGACCAACCCGTCAGTACCACATCCTTGGGTATGTCTTGAATTCTCTTAATTGAATTTTATTATTTCACTTTAATTTTGTAACTGATTAGATATAATTTGTATTATAGTGTCTTCCTGATGATGAACACAAAGTGTTCGAAACGCGTTGAATAAAACTTCATTTGTGTGGAGACTTTTGTTGGTTTATCCATTTTACCTCAGAATGACATAACATATGTTTAAACGTTAGCGAAAGAAGTAGTTTAAACCTAAGACCTAATCACTCAATAACCTGATAACTTGTAAATAGTGGATCAAGAAAAGAAAATCATGATGATTGATATATTTAGATAAAATATTTGTTTCTATTAGAAAACACAAAAGGTTAACCTGTGTCCAATTCAGAACTCAAATTCACCAGCTGTTTGTTCCTTTCAATTTTTCGTTTCTTGTGCTCTTCTAGATTTTGCTTTAATTGCCCTATTTTCACTTGCTCAGAACTAATATCTTCGTTATTTTTAAACATTTCCATTTTCATTTCATCTTCCTTTTTTTCTAAATCATTTAAGGTTTCCTCTTTCGACCTGAAATAAAAAAAGAAATCATCATTATTTAGTGTGTGTGACAAGTAAATAAGCAAATATCTTACAATTCTACTACAGAATGTACTACCAACAATATAATGTTAATTTGGAAAATTTACAATCGTCTATTAACTTCTCTAGACTTGAAGGTTGTGTTTTCCGAAGATTTTGAGAATATTAGGGTGTAACGCTTGGTCATTTAATTTTATTTAATTTATCTTTATGACAAGATTAAATAAATAACTATAACATTTAACAATTTTATTATGAGAAAAAAAAATAACAGTATCCTTTGTATTTGAATGTTATTAATCAAATGTAAAAGAAAATTTGAAATATCTAATTTAAATTAGATAATAAGTCTAACGTAGTGCAATCATTTGTTATGTAGTATTTACTCATTGTAGGGTAAGAAGCTAATGAAATGGCCTCCACATATAAAAATTTAATCATATGAACAACGCGTTTCGAACACCTACTGTTCTTCCTCAAGCATTAACTAAGGGCAAGACACTCACCCTTAGTTAATGCTTGAGGAAGAACACTAGGTGTTCGAAACGCGTTGTTTATACAATTAAATTTTTATATGTGGAGAATATTTCATTAACTTTTTACCCTACAATAGATAATAAGTTATATAAGAAACATTTAGCTCAAAGTAAACATGTTTATACCGATATTGAAGGGAATCATTTGTGTTTTACAAATCGACAACAAGAGTGTTATAGTTTTTTTTGTTTTCCAACAGCCACACCTATAAGGATTTCACCTTCTAGTGCTATTTAGGTGTGGAAATTGATGCTCACTTATTATTTGGCACCCATTTTAGTAATGACCGAGAAAAAAAAAACCATTCTAGAAATGAATTTAAGAAAGTATTTCGTAAAAAAAAATACATCTCTAAAAATTAAAAAGTCCAAACATGTATCATCTGTAAAGTACTAGGAAAACTTACACAAATGTGCATATTGATTCCTTTACATAGAAAAATTGAAAACTTGTCCAGTAGATTTAATTCTTATCACAAGTCCATAAAATAAGGGTAATTTACGAAGGATTTACCTGATTCATAGCTTAAGTAGTTTAAGAACGAAAAATAATAATAGAAAAAAAAACAGGTTAGTGAGAATTTATTCTGCTCACAATTCAGGTGTATTTGTGTTTTACAAGTGGTCAAAGAGGCCACTTCCAGCAGCACAGCTAGCATCAATGAGGTAAAGAAATTCCTCTCAGACGTGTAATATCAAATCATGAAGTTATTAAAGTCTATGGAATTCATCGTTAACACTATTTGTGGTTTAACATAACGTATGATTCATTAACTGTACAATCTGTTATAGTGTGGTATTTAGTAATGTTAGGAAAAGGATTAAGTCTCCACACAAAAAAGTTTATTATTAGAAACTAAACAACGCGTTTCAAACACTTAATGTTCTTCTTCAGTCCGAACACTCAGTCCTTGCTTGGTCTCACCTTCCGAACAACCACCCCAGCAGAGTAGATAAAACCTAAAGAAGAACATTAAGTATTCAAAACGCGTTGTTTAGTTTCTAGTAATGAACTTTTTTGTGTGGTGACTTAACCCTTTTCCTAACATAATGTATATAAACGCTTATAAGTTGCACCACTACTACATATAACCGTATATGATTCTAAACAACAAATAGTGCTGGCGATTAGTCCAGTCGATCTGGATATGCTGATATCATGGAGGAATTTCTTTATCATTTTGATAAAATTGAGCTGCCAATTGCCATAAATAAGTTTGAATACACCACTTAAAGTAAAATAATACCAAAGATTATCAAAGTTAAGTAGCATTGGACATGGTCCAATGTAAAAAGTATGACTGAATACCTATAAATAGCATAAGCCGTTAAAACGAAGCCCTTTCCCTAAAGCAAAGCCGAGAATGATGCTTAGTGAAACACGCCTCGGCTTAGTGCAATGCATTAAAATAGTTATATTCACATATATTTTTAAAAAAAAACTCTTGTGTCTACTTAAGAGTGGCATCAAGAAATAAGTGAAATCAGTTATCATATTTAATAATTATTATACTAAATTTAATTATGTATTAAACGTAAACTATATGTTAATTATACATATATGTAGTTTATACTTTAAGGTTAATATACATTAAGGCAGTGCTCCCCAGGGAGCCGCGAAGTATGCACCATTTCTGAAACGTCTAAGGTCCAGCCTTTCTTAGTTTGCACTTGACAGTTCAGTGCTGAAGAGTGTCAATCGAAAAATACTTTGAAGTAGATAACATTGAAAAATTTACTTGGATTTAAGATCCATTTATTGCCAAAGCTCCATCAGAATTTACCCTTGCAGAAGAAGAATCTCTTATTGAGTTGTCTTGCGACACAACATTGAAGTTAAAATTTGTTAGCATAGAACTTTCTGATTTTTGGATATCAATAAAAGAGGAATACCCACTAATTAGTTGCAAAGCCCTAACAATATTAATTCCTTTTGCAACGCCCTATTTGTGCGAAGCTGGGTTTTCGGCAGTAGCGGTAATAAAAAGTAAATATCGCTCAAAAATTAACGTCGAGGAAAAAATGAGAGTCGCTATTTCCAATTTTATTCCAATATTTGATAAGTTGTGCAGCGGACATCAAGCCCATCCATCCCATTAATAATTTTAAATTATTAAACGATGTTCAATAAATTGTGAATTTAAAGCTCGTGTTTAATTTATTTTTCAATTAACCTAATCTTAAAGAACTAAAAAGTAGATTTCCAAATTCTTAAAAAGTCAAAAATTAAAAAAAAAATCGGATGTACCTATTAAGGGAGTCGCGGAAAAAATTCGAAGTGTTATGGGAGCCGCAAACCGAAAAAGATTGGTAACCTCTTGATTAAGACATTGATATAATGCTAATAACACTGCTGGAGTATTTCCAGAAAAGTGTCAAGTATCTCATGAGTTCAGATTCTTAGAATCAAAATCCAACATTGAAGTTAAAGCCATTCTTTTAGTTTTTCAGACATTAGACTAGTAATACAGTATAAGTAGAAGAACTGATACTATTTTTTTGATTTTCAGGTAGTGATTTTGGGCCTGTCAACCCCTGTAACATAAAGATTCGTTTGATTGAATGATTTGCTTGGATATCGTGTTCCGATGGACTCTGACAACCAGCCATGTGGAATAATAAGATATGAAAAGAATTATCAGCTGGCAAATCAGGAACCTCGGTAAAGTCCCTTAGAATATAATACAATAAAAAGATTGCTTAAGATTTAAAAGAGCTAAATCATTTTTAAACCAACAAGTGAAAAAGGAACAGTGAAACATTATAAGGGACTAATTCTGGCATCTTCTACAAGTGCATATTTGTAATGTTTCAGACTGACCATGGAGATAATATTTATTGAAAGAGCATCTACATCAAATAGGTGTTCTTGACACCCTTCTTTCGACTTGGAAATGCCACAATGAAACGAGTACATCTGCGTTACAGTGAAGTCCTCGGAGAAGACCGGCAGATGAATCACAAACATTAGTGAGTACTGTTATATAACTCTTACTAAAGTAAATACATTTCTCTATATAGGATAACATACATTAGTTATCTCAACGACTAATAGTCATAAGTCAATAAGACACTAAAATTCTCAACAAAAAAAATGAACTACTATGAATCTGATATCTGGTATGAATGGTCGGACGACATTTAATAAATGTTATCATTTCTATTTTTCTGTAAAAAACACCCATCTATTTGTCAGACAAGAAGACCATTTATGACATTTTTATTGTAAAATTTATATTGTATTGTACAGAGGATAATTTTGTTTTATTTAGTATGAAATGATAACATTTTAACTTTAAATTTTACTTTTAATAATTTTTTTTTATTTTATTACTAAGTTTGAAATGATTTTCCGCTTATACGCTGACCCAAGAGCGTAATTTTTTATACAAATCGAAAAAAAAAATGTATAAGAAATTTTATATGTATATATATATATATATACTTTTTTGATGTAAATACGATCCGAAATGGACAAATACAGTTCAATGTACATAAAGAAACATAGAGAAATTAAAAGCACACACTTACATTCTCTAATTTTCGGTTGAACCGTATTCACGAGAGATAAAAGAGGGAAACCAAGCACACTGGTACAGAGACGGTTGGAGACCCAACCAGTGCGCTTGGTTTCCCTCTCTTATCTCTCGTGAATACGGTTCAACCGAAAATTAGAGACTGTAAGTGTGTGCTTTTAATTTCTCTATGTTTCTTTATGTACATTAAACTATGTATATAAAACAAGATTTCACAATAAACACGTGAAATAACAACAAATGATCAAATCACTACAAGAAATGGGAAAAAAAGACTGAGATCTTTCAACCGTAACAAACGGTTTTCGTCAGAATCAAAAACCCAGTTGGTTTTTATCTCTCCCGAAGACGGTTCAAACCAAAAATTAGAGACTGTAAGTGTGTATTTTTAATTTCTCTAAGTTTCTTTGTTTATATTGAACTTTATTTGTCCGTTTTGGATCGTATTTTCATAAAATATATATATATATATATATATATATATCAGTCTGAAGATCGTGAATGCCGAGACTGCGGTTTACTTTGATGATATATGTTTCAAAGAAGATATGCTGCCCATTTATACACACACACACACACACACACACACACACACACATATATATATATATATATATATAAAATAAGTTACAGTACTTTAATTCCAGTTGAAAATTCGCTATAGCTTCTTTGAGTTCATCATCCGAACCAGAAAACTTGAATTGTATTGCTTCCTTGAGATCTGCAATGGCGCTTTGAATTGACTTCAGCACTCCTTTTTGTGCCTTATAATGTGACTGTAATTCCAGTAAGTTACTTTCGTTAGAAACTATTTCTCTTAATTTAGCTGAAAATTTAAAATTATTTACTTCTTCATTTAAACAATGCAACATAAAATACAATTCATTGTTTCAATAATTTTTAATAACTTTTTTTTTTATGAAACTGCCTTACTGACAGACTACACAAATTTTACTTAGAACTTTTACCAAATATAAACTACTTGAACTTGCAATAAAAATATAAATAGTACTACATTATACTTAAAAAGATATAAGGTTATAATTACGGAAAAGTAATACAGCACACTAGGTTTCTCTCAGAATACAGTTTAGAAAACTCCTTTTATAAAACTTTTTTTTCCAAATACAAACAGGGAAATAAAAAAAAAACTGGTTAGATATTGATACTATTCAGCATATAAAAATGGAAAAGTTCGAGTATTAAGTAGGTGAAGAAGAAAATGAAGAATCTCCATAAAGGTTCTTCTCTGTAAAAGCGGTAAAATACGTATTTCTTTGAGTAGTAAAGGTAATTGAAGTATTACAACAGAGATATGCCGATTTTGAAACAGGCTCAATTACTGATCCATATTTTATAAGATATCATACGTATGATCATGATAAATCTATGTAGGTGATACTTGAAAGGGGAAGGGTCATCTACATATATATATAATATATATATATAATATATATATATATAGTAATTGACACATATGAAATAATATCAAACTAGTCTGTCACCGTCTAACTCTCAATTCATCCAAATACCCCTTCCTTTAGAAAGACCACTGGCTATCCCTCCCACTAGAATTGCTCAACACCTCACCAGATTTTGGCTAAGCAACTAGTGTCGAGGAAGTCTGTCTACAATCTGACGAGCCTTATTACAGTTGAAAGATTTAGTCTGTCCCATTCTTATTGCTGGTTATCTTGAACTCATCAAATAGTGACATATTCTACATCCGATTCTAGCACTTTACGAACCTGAAATAAATCACGTTGTCACGAAGAAGTGCTCTTTCAACCCAATTGCCTTGTCACCTTCGAAGGCGAGAAGTTGCTTGGTTTAAAGTATTAAACTTCTAAACTGTGGTAGACCAGGCTTCTAGAACTTTTTATGTAGCGACCTGCTTGAATTTTAAACGACTGCCATTACTTTATTATTTAACTGTAGTTGATTTATCGTATTTTTCGTTTAATTATTTTATGTTTTATTTGTTTTATATTGTTTTGTTACTTTTTAATTTTATTATAATGTTTATCAATCTTTGATTGTACTCGCGCCACACTGGTGGCACGTTTAAGAGCCCTGGTTGTCCATTTATGGCGTTTAACCCGTGAGTTTAATTGTTTATTTTTAATTAGACTATTAAATATATTTTTTTTCATTAAACGGCAAGATCTCATTGAAGATTGTTTATCCTATTCTTTGTATGTTAGTGTAATTTAATTTTTTATCTACTAAAGTGCAATAAATGAAAAAAATAAGTCGCAAATAAGAAATCTGATATATACAAGAAGATTATTAATGCCTGTAAGCAGCCTTCGTAAGAACTTTTTTTAACATACCACTTTCTTACACGATCGTCTTCCTCACGCAGATGATCTCACGTATTAAGTTGTATTGATTATAAACCTTATTACGTTAAAATTTATCATGATATCACTAATATGTTTAATCATTCAATAATAATTGAAAAATAAATTTTAACCCTAAAAGGGTTTGTAGATAAATAATTTTCATTTAAAATAACATAAAATCACGTTTTCAAACCCATACAGATGGTTCAAGATCTTTACAAAGAATTTGACCTTCGTCAGTTCGAATGTGGCTCTGACAAAGACCAGTTGTTTTGTTTAAAAGATTTTAATACCATTTCTAAATTTCTTATTGTGGTTTAGACGTTGATATATACAAAGGGTCTTCAACCGGTGGGTCACGAAATGTTTGAAATTGTTTATTTTTAAATAGAAAATAAAGAACTAAATTAAATAAATAATTCATTTATTATTAATACGGCACAGCAATCTCATTAAAGTTACTATTGATCAAATTTATTTTAATTTTCCCTTTTTTTATTTGTTGTTAATTTTATTTTTTTCTCACTAAAGGGTCGCGAATAAATTTTGGCATCAAAAATGGGTCGCGATGTAAAAAAGGTTGAAGATCCCTGATATATACAGTAGAACCTAGTAGTACGAGTGCCTCTTTGTAGAGGCAGCCATTCGTAAGAACTTTTGTTTCGTACGACGAGTAAAATTTCTTAGTACGACCGTCTTCCTCACGCTTAGATGATCTCCGTTTTAAGTTTAGTAGATTAATAAAACCTTATTATTCCTTACATGCATTTTTATTATTCATATTACAGAATTGTTTATTTTTTTTCTAATTACACCTTTTCTATTTAAAAAAAAATAAACTTAAAAACAGGTATTTTGGGGATGGAATATATAATTTATTTTCGTATTAATTTAAATACGAAAAATTATTTCATAGTATGAATAAATCGCAATACGAGATAGGTCTGGGAACGAATTACTCGAACTGCAAGGTTCTACTACCATATATATATATATATATATACAACATAGTATCAATGTCTAAACAACAGTAAGAAATCAGAAAATTGGATACAGTTAGAGTATCAGTTGGACTCTGACGAAACCTATATATATATATATATATAGAGAAACGATTCTTCGAACTGAATAAACTAGAATTTAACAAAAGAACACATAGAAAGGAAACCACTGAACTCACTACTATATTTCGATGTCCTCGTCTTCAGGAAAAGAAGTGAATCGCTCCAAAGGCTGATAACGACTTAGTCGCTCAGTCGTTATCAGCCTTTGGAGCGATTCACTTCTTTTCCTGAAGACGAGGACATCGAAATATAGTAGTGAGTTCAGTGGTTTCCTTTCTATGTGTTCTTTTGTTAAATTCTAGTTTATATATATATATATATATAATTAATGTTGGCAGCAGCTTCTGCGTTGACCAATTTCTTACTGATATTCTCTAGTTTCCTAACTAGTTTTCGGTAACTTTCGGGTATTTTCAAAGGAGTTCTGCTAACGACATGAAAGGAAAGAAGTTTAACACTAAACACTTTAAACTAAAACTATAATTTGAAACTTAATCTAAAACACAAGCTTTCGACTCACATTAGCCATCATCAGGTAAAAACGAAAATATTAAACAAGGCAAAAAGGTACAGTACTAACCTTTTAAAATTAGTACTGTACCTTTTTGCCTTGTTTAATATTTTCGTTTTTACCTGATGATGGCTAATGTGAGCCGAAAGCTTGTGTTTTAGATTAAGTTTCAAATTATAGTTTTAGTTTAAAGTGTTTAGTGTTCAACTTCTTTCCTTTCATGTCGTTAGCAGAACTCCTTTGGAAAATACCCGAAAGTTACCGGAAACTAGAGAATATCAGTAAGAAATTGGTCAACGCAGAAGCTGCTGCCAACTTTAATTATACCTGTTTAAGAGAAGACCTGCTGCCTTCATACACCAATATATATATATATATATATATATATATATATAGTGAATAATAAATTACCCTGGAAACAAACAATACAGTAAAATGAGTTACCACTGATGGGGATCATTTTTTCCTTGAGAGCTCGTATCATATCCCGACCGGCTGTCATTCTGGATTCTGATTCTATTAAGTTATTCTTTCTCGAGTTAGCCTCTTCCTTGAACGTATTATGAACATTAAGTTGTTCATTTAGTAATTTCAGCTCTACAAAAATAATATATTTGCTTAAGACAACTAGAACTAAAAATCCATTTATATAAAATCATTACATACTCACTTGTAACATACTCTTTTCTCAACTTTCGAATATTTTCTAAGCATTTATTAAATTTTTTTGAATCAAATATAGCATCAAAACGATCTTTGACTTTTCCACTTTCTTCGAGTGGCCTGAAAAACAGAATAGAATTTCTTATTTTAGTGTTTCAATAATATTACTGCTAGTTCTTTTGTAGTTTGCAAATGACTTTAAAGGGTTATATAAACCATTTTAGTTTTCAAACTAGTCTGAATTCCGAATTTGTTCTTGAAAATGGATGAATTCAGAAAAGTAGGTAAATATTAATAGTAGAAAGTAATATGGATGAGTGGAGAAGTAAATCTATAGAGTTGTGATAGTTAATCATCAATATAATAAGCAAGTAGGGTAAAAAAATTAATTAACAGTGTAAATTAACAGTGTTAATAATATAAACAACACATGTCCAACACATAGTGTTTTTCTTCAGGTATAAACTAAAAATTCCAATGACATCAGAGAGTTAGTTATCTATTGTATAAAATAAACGTCTCATTTTTACCCTTTTCCCCCGTATTGTATTTGTATTTAGGGATTTGATAACTAATACATTTTAATAAGTGGTACTAATCTTGCATGCTGATTAAGTTACCTGTTTCAAGGACTACCAGAACTGTATGATTACAGTTTGTTATAATTGGTAAAATGAAGATAAAGACATAATTAATCTTTAAGTATCAATTAATTAATATGTTTTTACGATGAAATGCAAATATGACTTTTTATCAACAGTTTGTTGACTTGTTTCCAATGCTCATATGTATAGGCTTTTACCTTTAATGCTGTAGAATAGACGGATTGTTTGGCTCAATTGTTATTTGGTATCAATTTTAGTTATGGTCGAACCACATTATAGGGTTGATTCTGCATTGGAAGTTACAATGTTTATTAGAGTAGGGATCTTTAACAAATATCGCACATCGTATAGTATGTGAGTCTTAGTATCGCACATCGTACAGCCTCTCCGATAGATGGCATGTACATGATTTCCCATATCCCGTAAGAAAAATTTACGTTTAGACCAAAATTTGAAGCTTCAATTTTCAGAACTAAATTAAAACACATTTCCTGTTGACACTTCATTATCTTTTAAAATTTAGAAAACATAATAGTAAATAAAGATTCAATATTAGGCATAAAACACAAACCAATTTGAGTCCTCCTGATGGCAAAAGATAACATTGGAAAGTATAGGCTTTGAAACACCCATAGAAGATGTAACCAAAGAGTCGATGTCTGCACATCGCCCACTGATTGTCTTACTCTGAAAAACCGTTCAACATATACATATAGATTTTTCATTTTCACTTGTTTTAATGATTTTTTTTTTAAAATGCACTTTAATTTACCTCTCCGGATGATTTAATTAATTTAAGAGCACTATCCAGTTTTTTAAATTCGAGTTTTTTTATCTTTTGAGTTCCTACCATGGGCCTCGATACCACTATTGTATCATTGTTTACATCTTTAAATTTCAACCTTACCATTGCACGGGTCTGAAATTAAAAGACAATATTAAACTTTATAGACAATTCGTAACAACAAAAACTTATCCTATAAATAACATAACAGAACTAATTTTACTTAAATATCCATTAAAAAAATTGGATAATACAAAAACCAACAACTACTCTCCATGTATCCCATACACCAGTTAGCTTTATTTTCTTTTACAACTAAAATGAAGCTACGAAACAACTACATTATCTATACAAAATATAGTCATTACACAAACTATACTTCAAAGAATAACACAAAATCACTTATGCAATATAATCAAGTAAACAAACTTTATAATTTGAGGAATATACATATTAGCTCTTATTAATGATTGAGAAACTCATTAATGAAATGATCTGGATTTTTAAATTTAGAAATTAAATTTTACTCAAGGATTTCCATTATGAAATAATTAATACATCAACTAAGTAACTAACCTCAATAGAACCACTTAGCTTAGGATCATGTATGAATCCACTTCCTCTATTTGTATTATCCGGCACTTCACCACATGTAGCAAATTTCAATGCTTCAATTAAAGTTGTTTTTCCACATCCATTCGATCCTAGTATTAATGTTATTGGAGATATAAACTTAATGAAACCTTGATCTGAATCTTCTGGGCCAAAACTTCTAATACCCTGTACTTGTAAAGAAGAAATAGATGACATCTTAAATATATGTCTTCCCAACTATGTACAATGAATAGGAACCAAGGCATATAGGCTGGGATCTCTGAATCAAAATTCGCGCTTAATGAGAAGGGTTGCCAACGTTCTGTGCATTAACATTATTTACCCCAAAAAACATAATTAATTGTTTCAGATATTATTTCATAGTCATAATGTTTAATTAACCACAATATAACATATTTTTAAATATTTAAATTTCTATAAATGCCAATATAATTGTGAAGTAGATTTAAAAATTTAAATTAATGTACAATCTCAACGAAAAATCTTCTATTTCTTGTTAATATTAGAAATGTTTGTGCATTATGTAAGTAACTTATGAACCTGTACCAATTAAGAAGTACTGTATTGATCTATATATTCTTGGATCATTAGTTTTTAGGTTAGGCTTCATTGCCTCATGCATCCCTTTCGCTAATTATCAGAATGTCATTAACTTTCATTTAAAACATCGTCTTTCTCAAAAAATGCGTAGATTATTCTTTTCTTATTAGTATAAGAATAAGTTGTATAAACATTTACACTTTACGTGAATTATAATTATAATAAAGTTCCACAAAATAAATATTAATTGAAAATATTGATTGATTGATTGATTTTAATAAAAGTAAAGTACGTTTTTTAATTTATAATTAAAAATCCTAAACCTATAATTGCTTTACCCTTTACCCTGTAAACTTACGGTAGTCACAATTCACTCTTGAAAACCCTCCCAGAGAATTGTATTCTCAACATTATTACATTACATTGATAACCCCTGTTGTATGTCCTTCATAAAAGTCGTGCTGAATAACCGATCTTCATGTAGTTTTTCATCAACTTTTTATCCATTGGAAGTAGATTATTTTAATGTTTCAGTACGACAGGGAAAATGTAAGTCTCTTAACTTTCTATTTTCATAGATATAAGTCAAGTACTAATGCGTTTATATTATGATATTTCCTCTTTACGGAGTATTTTTCATAGAAATATTTTGATTATATTTTACCCGACTTACTGTGTTAAAATTATTGGAGTTATATTATTTTACTATGTAATGATAAACAAAAACATCATAAGTGAATTAGATTACCAATAAGTTTCAAATAATTTAATATGTTTAATTACAGATGAATTAATGTAATTAAGATAGTTTTCTTTAATTAGTTTGGCTTTAATTGATACATGTTTAATTAATTTGTACTTTATTCAATGGTAAATTTGAAAAATGCAATGCATTTAAAATTAATTGTTGGAAATTCATCTACTGGAAAATGGAGATGTTGCTGTGTCCTTTGGTCCGTGACATCTATTGATAATTGGATAATTATTATAATTGCTTGCTCGTCAGACATCGTGACAACAACAAAATTATGATCTTATGTAAATAATGAATTGCAATTATTATTGGAAATTAGTTTGTATTAATTCATAGCCAAAAATATGTCATAATTAAACTGACGTTATATTTATTTCTGATATATCTGAAATCTGATATACCTTATTCGGAGAGTACATATTTCTCAAGTAATGTGTGAGGAAAGTTTAATCATCCATTTCAAACACCTATATTTATATCGAATTTGTTTGTATTTTTGGATGTTTGGACTACAACTTCATGTATTTTGAAGTAATTTTTAAGGATTTCTCCTTTAGCTTTTTGATTTTGTAGCGGAAATCGAGTGAACGCCCATTGTTGGCACTCCGTAACTGTATTTATTCTTCTGAGGTAAAATGGATAAACAAACAAAAGTCTCCACATAAATGAAGTTTTATTCAACAACAACAACGCGTTTCGAACACTTTGTGTTCATCATCAGGAAGACACCAAGGATGTGGTGCTGAAGGGTTGGTCCAGTGAAAACAACATCCATTTATGTCTTTAGCATCACATCCTTGGTGTCTTCCTGATGATGAACATAAAGTGTTCGAAACGCGTTGTTGCTGTTGAATAAAACTTCATTTGTGTGGAGACTCTTGTTTGTTTATCCATTTTACCTCAGAATGAGAAAATACCACACAATTACAGATTGCACAAGTAATGTATTTATTCTTTATGACGATATAAGGTCACGTGACCATTGCCGTTTTAGCCGTCTTTGAGTGGTTTATGGGGATTACTAGTTCGAAAAGACTTTAGGTAAGTGGGTTTGAATGAGTTAAGAGTTTACTGTGAAATTTGTTGTAGCCGTCTTTAATTCTTTTTAACAGTAAAAAGAGTGAGAACAATGAACAACCTGTTTATATACACTTTGGAAGAAAAAAAAATTCTCTTGTCAATAAACTTTACGATAATGTGTGTTTACTTATAAGGATAACAATTAAATATTAAATATATTACAGATTATAAAAGTTATGTCTTGAAAGAACTGATTGAAATAACAGCATTCAAGCAGTGACTTATCGACGATATTGCTAAGGTGATCAAAGAAGATATAACAGTTAATCGAACCTGAAACCAAAGCCTACTCCAATTGAGACATAAAAAAGTAACTGGAGACATTAGAGTGCCAAATTGTATACTTCTTTTGTTCATTTCTCTATTGTAAGGATTTAAAAAAAGAATGAATTTTTAACAATTACGTTTTCATTTAAACGAAGTTAGTTTGTTATACTGTAAAGACAGCGAGTTCAATTCGCATGAATAATCCAAAAAAGTGTCAAAACATAACCTCTTAAACATTCGCACTTTTTCAATCATTTATGAAAATGTGTTCCAGATTTTTTGGTACTAAAAGTGGATCAAGTGAACTGAACCAAAATGATATCCAATCCATTAATATTGTATGCCATTTGACTATTTTTTATAAAACAAACAGTATATTTAATATTTATGAATATCCTAATTTTTTTTTAATCAGATTTAGTTTATTTTTATTTAAATTTCTCTTGTTGTTCTTTGGATTTATTGTTCAAGTAGTCACAGTTGTTATGAAGTTTTATCCAAGAATAATTATTGGTTAGAATAATTGAATGTTAGTAGTGGTAGGCCTGTATGTTTGTACTGGTATGTCTGTACTAGTACGTCTGTACTTGTGTGACTGTACTGGTATGTCTATAGAAGTATGTCTCTACTGGTATCTCTGCAATTATATGCCTGTAGAAATGAATGCGGTGGTTATTGTCTGAGGGGATGATCTTCATGTGGGTGGTGGGGGGGGGGGGTCATCAGGTGGGGTTTGTTGAGGGGAGGATCTTCATTTTGTGGGTGGGGGGGGGGGGGGGGGATCAGGTGGGTATTGTCTGAGGGGAGGATCTTCATGTGGGTTTGGGGGGGGGGGGGGGGGGGGAGGTCAGTGTCAAGGGGGGGATTTGGGGGTTAACTGGGGGATTAAAGTGGGTGGGGGGGGGGGGGGGTTTTCTTCATGGGGTTTATGTGGGGGATCTTCGTTTTGTTGCTGGGGAGGAACTTAATGGGTGGGGGGGGGGGGGGGGATTTCAGGTTTGTGTCAGGGGGATCTTCAAGTGGTTGTAAATGGGGGAGGGGGGGGGGGGGGGGGGGTTTTCAGGTGGTGTGTTTACCGTGGGGGGGGAGGGAAATCTTTTCGGGGGGGGGGCCGGGGGGATCTTCAGTGGGTTGTTTTGGGAGGGATTTCATTTCCTCTAACAAGTTTTTTTTGTTTGTCATTTATGATTTTCATCTTAAGTTTCATCTTGTTAATTTAAAAGGATTTACATCTTCATTTATTTGGAAAATCTTCCTAAATTCAAAAGTTTTATTAAATTTTGTTCATTCTATTATAAATACTACTTACTTAGGTTAAAGTTACCACAGTAATTAAATTTATTCATAAAGGAAAACTTCAATTTCTTATCAATATCTCCTTTTTTTTTTCTCTTAAATCTCTTACATGAGGAAACAGTTTATATAGGATGATCATCAAAACTATAAAGTTTAAACAATTTATTTACAAATTTACACAACTATGTATTACAAATTTAGCTAAACATCTTACTAATAGAGAGTATTATTTATGTTAAAACAATGCTGCATATATTAAGAATAAAAACAGTTATTTATTATAAACTAAATTGTTGTAGTGTTGAAAAAAAAATGTCACCCTCTTCGTGCGGGTAACAGGGGGAGGGGAATAGTTTTAGGTCTGTAAAATACAGGAAAAAGACAATAAAAGATAAAAATAAATTATCTACTCCCGAATGGTGTACCAGGGGAGACGTCCGTGGATTATAGTTTTATATCTTTAAATGTAGAAAAATGAAAATACAAACAAAAAATCTGGAAATATATGCAAAGATTAATTTAGATATTAATTATTGAACTATTGCCTGGGTGTTTTATGGAACGGTAATCTTGGGAATTTGATCTTTAGAGGTCTGGATATAGATTTATCATTTTTATTGGATGGATGTAGATATATCAACGTATAAACCACAATAAGAAATTAGAAAAAAGACTAAGATCTTTCAACCGTAACAAGCGGTCTTGATCAGAGTCAAATCTCAACTCTGTTATTGTAGACATATTGCGACATTTTGTTATTTATATGTATGTACTTATTTCATGCTGATCGAAGGATTTTAATGGAGAACTGTAAAGCAGTTGAGAACTTCTCTTTTCCATGTCTTCAAATTTAATAAAAAATATTTGAGTAGTATCTATAATTATTATGTTTATTTCAATGTCCGGTCACAATGAAATCCTAAAATTTGAAAAACGTCATTTCCGAGTGATAGCGAGAGGTCACTCGAGGTATTATTATGAAGGTTATTGTTTTTATTTCAATGATTAATGTGAATAATTCAAAAATAATTAAAATAAAATGTCTTATAAATTCAATATACTATAAAACATAAACATTTTTATTTACATTTAGTTTTTGCTGGTAAATATTTTTACAATAATAACAAAAAGTACAACCTAATCCTGACAAAAAACTATTACATTTAGAGTCTTATTAATGGTCAAACCACAATAAAAAATGAAAAAAAAAGACCAAGATCTTTCAACCGTCACAGGCGGTCTTTAATAGAGTGAAATTCCAACTGAGTGTTGGGATTTGACTGAGTCCCAAATCAGTTTGGATTTGAATATGAAAAAAACCGATTGTTACGATTGAAAGATCTTAGTTTTTTTCTTATTTCTTACTGTGATTTGATCATTCATTGTTATTTCACGTGTTTATTGTGAAATCTTTGTTATAATATATTTTTTAAAGTGATGACCTAAAAAAAAATATGTCTTTATATACTCAAGTTGTACTTACGAAAACAACAAGAATGTTCAAAAAACCATTATATATTTTGATATTACAGAAATTGGATCTAGTTGAGGAAAGCAAAAGTTTATTCACTGAGAAATCAGAGTCTGAACCAAAGAATTATTGGATACTGGAGTCGAAGTGCAAGAATATAGCTGAGATATCAGAGTCCAAATAGCTGTAACTTGATGCCAAGCTAGTTAGAATTTTCTGAAGTGTTAAGGCAGATTAGATCAAAGCAGTCAGAGTCATAGTGAAAAGTAATTTCATAGTCAAGTATTCAGAGTAGTTCTGAATGGATATTCAAGAATAGGTCAATAAAGTCAGAGTCAAGGTTACTTGCTATTAATTGCTAGATATGTCAGAGTTGATATTAATGGATATTCAAGAACAAGTCAGTAAAGTCAGAGTCGAGGTCACTTGCTATATATTGCTAGAGTAGTCAGAGTTGTTCTTAATGGATATGCAAGAACAAGTCAGTAAAGTCAGAGTCGAGGTACTTGCAAATTTAATGTAGAGTTGTTCTTAATGGATAGCAAGAACAAGTCAGTAAAGTCAGAGTCGGGAGGGTTTCAAACTTGCTTAATATTGGCTAGAAAGTAGTTCAGGAGTTTTTGGATCTTAATGGATATTCAAGAATATTTTACTGAAGTCAGAGTAAGGTGACTAGCTATTAATTGCTAGAGTAGTCAGAGTTGTCTTAATGGATATTCAAGAATAGATCAGTAAAGTCAGAGTACAGGTCACTAGCTATTAATTGCTAGATATGTCAGAGTTGATCTTAATGGATATCCAAGAACAAGTCAGTAAAGTCAGAGTCGAGGTCACTTGCTATATATTGCTAGAGTAGTCAGAGTTGTTCTTAATAGATATTCAAGAATAGATCAGTAAAGTCAGAGTCCAGGTCACTAGCTATTTATTGCTAGATATGTCAGAGTTGCTTAATGGGTATTCAAGAATAGATTAGTAAGATCAGAGTCGAGGTCACTTGGTATTTATTACTGAAGTTTCAGAGTTTTATGAATTGATAGAGTAGGTCACAAATTTAGAGTCGTGGTCAATTCCTACTTAGGTCAGAATTGATATGAATATATAGTAAAGAGTAAGACAGTACTGTCAGAGTCGTGGTCAATTGCTATTTGTTACTGAAATTTTAGAGTTTTGTGAATTGATACTTAGTGGAGGTCACAAAGTTAGAGTCGTAGTCAATTCCTATTTAAGTCTATGGTAGTCAGAATTGATTTGAATGAATAGTTAAGTGTAGGACAGTAACGGCAGAGTTAAGGTCAATTCCTATTTATTACTGAAGTTTAAGAGTTTTATTAATTGATACTTAGAGTAGGTCACAAAGTTAGAGTCGTGGTCAATTCCAATTTATTACTGAAATTTGAGAGTTTTGTAAATGGATACTTAGAGTAGGTCACAAAGTTAGAGTCGTAGTCAATTCCTGTTTAAGTCTTCAGTAGTCAGGATTGATATGTATGTATATTAAGGGTATTACAGGAATGTCAGAGTCCAGATAATTCCTATTTATTACCGAAGAATGAGAGTATTATGAATTGATACATAGAGTAGGTCACAAAGTTAGAGTGGTGGTCAATTCTTATTTAGGTCTACAGTAGTCAGAATTGATCTGAATACATAGTTAAGAGTAGGACTGTAATGTCAGAGTTGAGGTCATTTCCTATTTATTGCCAAAGTAGTCAGAATTTACGGAATGAATAATTAGATTAGGTTAGTAATGTCATTGTCGAGATCAAGCCCTATTTACAGAATTTATATTAGTTATACGGAATTAAAATTTATAGTATGTCACTAATATAGAGTTCAAGTAAAAATCTATTTATTGCCAGAGTTCTCAATACTTATTGAAGATCAATAATGTCAGAGTCTGCATCATTTCGTGGTTATTGCTAGAGTAGTCAGAGTTGTCCGGAATAGATATAGAATAGTTTAGTAATGTCAGAGTCGTTGTCAATTACTGTTTATTGCTTGAGTAGTCAGAGAAATACGGAAACGATATAAGAACAGTTTAGTAATGTCATAGTTGTGGTCATTTACTGTTTATTGGTTGAGTAGTCAGAGTTGTCAGGAATTGATATTAGAGTAGTTTAGAAATTTCAGAGTGAAGGTCATTTCCTCTATATTGCTAGAGTAGTCAGACTTGTCAGGAATTGATATTAGAATAGTATTGAAATGTCATAGTCAACGTCATTTTCTGTATGTTGCTTGAGTTGTCAGAGTTGTCAGGAATTGATATTAGAATAGTTTAGTAATGTCATAGTTGTGGTCATTTACTGTTTATTGATTGAGATGTCAGAGTTGATAGGAATGTATCTTATAGTTTAGTAAAGTCAGAGTCAAGGACATTTTCTGTATATTGCTTGAGTTGTCAGAGTTGTCAGGAATTGATATTACAATAGTTTTGAAATGTCACAGTCAAGGTCAGTTTCTGTATGTTGCTTGAGTTGGCAGAGTTGTCAGGAATTGATATTAGAATAGTTTTGTAATGTCATAGTCAACGACATTTTCTGTATGTTGCTTGAGTTGTAGAGTTGTCACGAATTGATATTAGAATAGTTTAGTAAGGTCAGAGATAAGGTCATTTACTGTTTATTGATTGAGAAATCAGAGTTCATAGGAATTGATAGTAGAGTAGTTTATTAATGTCAGAGTCAAGGTCATTTTAATATATTGCTTGAGTTATCAGAGTTGTCAGGAATTGACATTAGAATAGATTTGTAATGTCATAGTCAACGACATTTTCTGTATGTTGCTTGAGTTGTCAGAGTTGTCACGAATTTATATTAGAATAGTTTAGTAAGGTCAGAGTTAAGGTCATTTTCATATATTGCTTGAGTTGTCAGGAATTGATATTAGAATAGTTTTGTAATGTCATAGTCAACGTCATTTTCTGTATGTTGCTTGAGTTGTCAGAGTTGTCAGGAATTGATATTAGAATAGTATTGAAATGTCATAGTCAAGGTCATTTTCTGTATGTTGCATGAGTCGTCAGAGTTGTCAGGAATTGATATTAGAAAAGTTTTGAAATGTCATAGTCAAGGTCATTTTCTGTATGTTGCTTGAGTTGTCAGAGTTGTCAGGAATTGATATTAGAATAGTATTGAAATGTCATAGTCAAGGGCATTTTCTGCATATTGCGTGAGTTCTCAGAGTTGTCAGGAATTGATATTAGACTAGTTTTGAAATGTCACAGTCAAGGTCATTTTCTGTATGTTGCTTGAGTCTCAGAGTTGTCAGGAATTGATATTAGAATAGTTTTGTAATGTCATAGTCAACGTCATTTTCTGTATGTTCCTTGAGTTGTCAGAGTTGTCAGGAATTGACATTAGAATAGTTTTGTAATGTCATAGTCAACGACATTTCCTGTATGTTGCTTGAGTTATCAGACTTGTCACGAATTTATATTAGAATAGTTTAGTAAGGTAAGAGTTAAGGTCATTTTCATATATTGCTTGAGTTGTCAGGAATTGATATTTAATAGTTTTGTAATGTCATAGTCAACGTCATTTTCTGTATGTTGCTTGAGTTGTCAAAGTTGTCAGGAATTGATATTAGAATAGTTTTGAAATGTCTTTGTCAAGGTCATTTTCTGTAGGTTGCATGAGTCGTCAGAGTTGTCAGGAATTGATATTAAAATAGTTTTGAAATGTCATAGTCAAGGTCATTTTCTGTATGTTGCTTGAGTTGTCAGAGTTAAGGAATTGATATACGGATAGTTCAGTAATGTCATAGTCAAGGTCATTTTCTGTATGTTGCTTGAGTAGTCAGAGTTGTCCGCAATTGATATTAGAATTGTTTAGAAATGTCATAGTTCTGGTCATTTACTGTTTATTGGTTGAGAAGTGAGAATTGATAGGAATTGTTTTACAGTTGTTTAGTAATGTCAGAGTTCAGGTCATTTTCTGTATATTGCTTGAATAGTCAGGAAATGATATACGGATAGTTTAGTAATGTCATAGTCAAGGTCATTTTCTGTATGTTACTTGAGTTGTCAGAGTTGTTAGGAATTGATATACGGATAGTTTAGTAATGTCATAGTTAAGGTCATTTTCTGTATGTTGCTTGAGTAGTCAGAGTTGGCCGCAATTGATATTAGAATAGTTTAGAAATGTCATAGTTCTGGTCATTTACTGTTTATTGGTTGAGAAGTGAGAGTTGATAGGAATTGTTTTAAGTAGTTTAGTAATGTCAGAGTTAAGGTCATTTTCTGTATATTGCTTGAGTTGTCAGGAATTGATATACGAATTGTTTAATAATGTCATAGTCAAGATCATTTTCTGTATGTTGCTTGAGTAGTCAGAGTTGTCCGGAATTGATATTAGAATTGTTTAGAAATCTCATAGTCAAGGTCATTTTCTGTATGTTGCTTGAGTAGTCAGAGTTGTCAGGAATTGATATTAGAATTGTTTAGTAATGTCATAGTCAAGGTCATTTTCTGTATGTTGCTTGAGTAGTCAGAGTTGTCCGGAATTGATATTAGAATTCTTTAGAAATCTCATAGTCAAGGTCATTTTCTGTATGTTGCTTGAGTAGTCAGAGTTGTCAGGAATTGATATACGAATTGTTTAGTAATGTCATAGTCAAGGTCATTTTCTGTATGTTGCTTGAGTAGTCAGAGTTGTCCGGAATTGATATTAGAATTGTTTAGAAATCTCATAGTCAAGGTCATTTTCTGTATGTTGCTTGAGTAGTCAGAGTTGTCAGGAATTGATATTAGAATTGTTTAGTAATGTCATAGTCAAGGTCATTTTCTGTATGTTGCTTGAGTAGTCAGAGTTGTCCGGAATTGATATTAGAATTGTTTAGAAATCTCATAGTCAAGGTCATTTTCTGTATGTTGCTTGAGTAGTCAGAGTTGTCAGGAATTGATATTAGAATTGTTTAGTAATGTCATAGTCAAGGTCATTTTCTGTATGTTGCTTGAGTAGTCAGAGTTGTCCGCAATTGATATTAGAATAGTTTAGAAATGTCATAGTTCTGGTCATTTACTGTTTATTGGTTGAGAAGTGAGAGTTGATAGGAATTGTTTTACAGTTGTTTAGTAATGTCAGAGTTCAGGTCAATTTCTGTATATTGCTTGAGTTGTCAGGAATTGATATACGAAAAGTTTAGTAATGTCATAGTCAACGTCATTTTCTGTATGTTGCTTGAGTTGTCAAAGTTGTCAGGAATTGATATTAGATTAGTTTTGAAATGTCTTTGTCAAGGCCATTTTCTGTAGGTTGCATGAGTCGTCAGAGTTGTCATGAATTGATATTAAAATAGTTTTGAAATGTCATAGTCAAGGTCATTTTCTGTATGTTGCTTGAGTTGTCAGAGTTGTCAGGAATTGATATACGGATAGTTTAGTAATGTCATAGTCAAGGTCATTTTCTGTATGTTTGTTGAGTAGTCAGAGTTGTCCGGAATTGATATTAGAATTGTTTAGAAATGTCATAGTTCTGGTCATTTACTGTTTATTGGTTGAGAAGTGAGAGTTGATAGGAATTGTTTTACAGTTGTTTAGTAATGTCAGAGTTAAGGTCATCTTCTGTATATTGCTTGAGTTGCCAGGAATTGATATACGAATAGTTTAGTAATGTCATAGTCAATGTCATTTTCTGTATATTGCTTGAGTTGTCAGGAATTGATATTAGAGTAGTTTAGTAATGTCATGGTCAACGTCATTTTCTGTATGTTGCTTGAGTTGTCAGTGTTGTCAGGAATTGGTATAGGAATAGTTTAGTAATGTCATAGTCAACGTCGTCTCTGTATGTTTCTTGAGTAGTCAGATTTGTCAGGAATTGATATAAGAATAGTTTTGTAATGTCAGAGTTAAGGTCATTTACTTTTCCTTGCTAGAGTAGTCAGAGTTGTCAGGAATTGATATTAGAATTGTTTTGTAATGTCATAGTCTAGGTCATTTTCTGGATGTTGCTTGAGTTGTCTGAGTTGTTTGGAATTGATATTAGACTAGTTTAGTAATGTCATAGTCAACGTCATTTTCTGTATATTCCTTTAATAGTCAAAGTTGTCAGGAATTGATATTAGAATAGGTTAGGAATGTCAGAGTCAAGGGTATTTTCTGGATATTGCTTGAGTTGTCAGAGTTGTCAGGAATTGATATTAGAATAGTTTTGAAATTTCACAGTCGAGGTCATTTTCTGTATGTTGCTTGAGTTGTCAGAGTTGTCACGAATTTATATTAGAATAGTTTATTAAGGTCAGAGTTAAGGTCATTTTCATATATTGCTTGAGTTGTCAGGAATTGATATTAGAATAGTTTTGAAATGCCACAGTCGAGGTCATTTTCTGTATGTTGCTTGAGTAGTCAGAGTTGTCCGGAATTGGTGTTAGAATAGTTTAGAAATGTCATAGTTCTGGTCATTTACTGTTTATTGGTTGAGAAGTCAGAGTTGATAGGAATTGATATTACAGTGGTTTAGTAATGTCAGAGTTATGGCCATTTTCTGTATAAAGCTTGAGTTGTCAGGAATTGATATTAGAATAGTTTTATAATGTCATAGTCAACGTAATCATCTGTATTTGCTTCAGTTTTTAGAGTTGTCATGAATTGATATTAGAATAGTTTTATTATGTCATAGTCAACGTCATTTTCTGTATGTTGCTTGAGTAGTCAGAGTTTTCAGGAATTGATATAAGTATAGTTTAGTAATGTCAGAGTTAAGGTCATCATCTTTTTCTTGCTAGAGTAGTCAGAGTTGTCAGGAATTGATATAAGAATAGTTTAGTAATGTCATAGTCAACGTCATTTTCTGTACGTTGCTTGAGTTGTCAGAGTTGTCAGGAATTGATATTAGAATAGTTCAGTTATGTCATAGATCTGGACAAGTACTGTTTATTGATTGAGATGTCAGAGTTGATAGGAATTGATATTAGAGTAGTTTAGTAATGTCAGAGTTAAGGTCATTTTCTGTATATTGCTTGAGTTGTCAGAGTTGTCAGGAATTGATATTAGAATAGTTCAGTAATGTCATAGTTGTGGTCATTTACTGTTTATCGCATCAGTAGCCAGAGTTGTCCAGAACTGATATTAGAATAGTTTAGTAAGGTCAGAGTTATGGTCATTTTCATATATTGCTTGAGTTGTCAGAGTTGTCACGAATTGATATTAGAATAGTTTTGAAATGTCATAGTCAAGGTCATTTTCTGTATGTTGCTTGAGTTGTCAGAGTTGTCAGGAATTGATATAAGAATAGTTTAGTAATGTCATAGTCAAGGTCATTTTCTGTGTGTTGCTTGAGTTGTCAGAGTTGTCAGGAATGATATAAGAATAGGGCAGGAATGTCATAGTTGTGGTCATTTACTGTTTATTGATAAGAAGTCAGAGTTGGTAGGAATTGATATTAGAATAGTTTAGTGATGTCAGAGTTAAGGTCATTTTCTGTATGTTTCTTTAGTTGTCAGAGTTGTCAGGAATTGATATTATAATAGTTTTGAAATGTCATAGTCAAGGTCATTTTCTGTATATTGGTTTAGTAGTCAGAGTTGTCAGGAATTGATATTAGAAAGTTAGTTAAGTCATGAGTCGAGGTCTTTTTCTGTTTATTGCTTGAGTAGTCAGAGTTGTCAGGAATTGATATAACAATAGTTTAGTAAGCTCAGAGTCATTGTCATTTTCTGTATATTACTTGAGTAGTCAGAGTTGTTAGGAATTGATATAACAATAGTTTTTTCAGATCAGAGTCAAGGTCATTTTCTGTATATTGCTTTTTTGTCAGAGTTGTCTAGAATTGTTATAAGAATTGTTTAGTAAGGTCATAGTTGCGGTCATTTACTGTTTATTGCTTGAGTAGTCAGAGTTTCGAAGGATAGTTGTATATTAGTAAGTAGTTTAATTTATTAAGTCATGAGTACGATGGTCATTTCTGTTTATTGCTAGAATAGTCGGATTTGGCGGGAAGTACTATTAGAGTAGTTTTGTAATGACATAGTGAAGGTCCGTTTCTGTATATTGCTTGAGTTGTCAGGAATTGATATAAGAATAGTTTAGTAATGTCATAGTTGCCGTCATTTACTGTTTATTGCTCGAATAGTCAGAGTTCTCCGGAATCGATATTTCCATAATTTAGTAATGTCAGAGTCAACGTCATTTTCTGTTTATTGCTAGACTAGTCAAATATTTATTAATAGATAGTAATGTTATAGCCGTGGTCATTTCCTCTTTATTGCTAGAGTAGTACAATTTTCCGGAATAAATATGTATAGAAATGTCATAGTCGCCGTCATTTACTATTTATTCCTTGAGTGGTCAGAGTTGTCCGTAGCGATATTACTATAATTTAGTAATGTCCGTGTGGAGGTCATTTCCTTTTTATCATTTCAGAGTTTTCTGGAATGAGTTTAAAAGTGTTGTGTATTTCAGAGTTGTGTTCATTTCCTGTTGGTTGCTTGTGTGGTACAGTTCTCCGGAATGAATACTTATAGAATGTTCGTTAAGTCAGAGTGAAGGTCATTTCATGTTAATTGGTAGAGAAGTCAAAGTTTCTGGAAAGGGGATTTATAGTTGGTCAGTAATATCACAGTTCAGTTCGATAAGATTTATTGTCAGAGTAGTCAGATATTTATCGTAGGTCCTTATTGTCAGAGTTGTGTTCATTTCCTGTTGATTGCTTGTGTGGTACAGTTCACCGGCATGAATGCTTATAGAATGTTCGTTATGTCTGAGTGGAGGTCATTTCATGTTAACTGCTAGAGAAGTCATAGTCTTCTGGAAAGGGGATTTAAGGTTGGTCAGTAATATCAGTGTTCAGTTCAATTTAATTTATTATACAGTGGAGTTCATTTCCTGTTTATTACTAGACTGGAGAGAGTTGTCTGGAATGGAAATTTAGAGTAGGTCAGTAGTGTCAGAGTTCAGTTCAATTTGATTTATTGCCAGTGTAGTCGATATTTATCGTGTCAGTAATGTCAGAGTTGTGGTCATTTCCTGTTTATTGCTAGATTGGAGAGTGTTTTCTGGAATGGAAATTTAGAGCAGGTCAGTAGTGTCAGAGTTCAGTTAAATTTTGATTTATTACCAGAGTAGTCAGATAGTTATCGAATGTCAGTAATGTCCGAGTGGAGTTCATTTCCTTTTTATTGCTAGACTTGAGATAGTTTTCTGGAATGGAAATTTAGAGCAGGTCAGTAGTGTCAGAGTTCAGTTAAATTTTGATTTATTACCAGAGTAGTCAGATAGTTATCGAATGTCAGTAATGTCCGAGTGGAGTTCATTTCCTTTTTATTGCTAGACTTGAGATAGTTTTCTGGAATGGAAATTTAGAGCAGGTCAGTAGTGTCAGAGTTCAGGAATGGAGATTTAGTGTAGTTTAGTAATGTTAGAGTAGAGGTTGATTTGTATTTATTACCGAAGTTTTAGAGTCTTGTGAATTGATACTTCGAGTAGGTCAGAAATATAGAGTTGTAGTCAATTCCTATTTAGTTCTAAGCAATCAGAATGGTTCTGAAGGTATAGCTAAGAGTAGGCCAGTAATGTATAGTTGAAGTCAATTCCTATTCATTACTGAAGTTTCAGAGTTTTGATAAGGGATACGTAGAGTATGTCACAAAGTAAGAGTCATATTCAATTACTATTTAAGTGTATGGTAATCAGTTTTGTTCTGAATGGATAGTTAAGAGTAGGACAATAATGTCATATTTGAGGTCAATTCCTTTTTATTACTGAAGCTTCAGTGTTTTGTGAATGGATACTTAGAATTGGTGATAATCTTAGAGTCGTGGTTTAATTGCTATTTAGGTCAACAGTAGTCAGAATTGATCCGAATGTATAGTTAAGACTAGGACAGTAAGGTCAGAGTCGTGGTCAATTGCTATTTACGTATTACTGAAGCTTCAGTGTTTTGTGAATGGATAGTTAGAGTAGGTCACAAAGTTAGAGTCGTGGTCAATTCCTATTTAGGTCTACAGTAGTTAGAATTAATCTGAATGCATAGTTAAGAATGTATCTGTTATGTATAGACATAATTCGCATTTATGTCTACAGTAGTCAGAATTTATTTGAATGATAGTTAAGAGTAGGACTGTAATGTCAGAGTCCAGATCATTTCCTATTTCTTTCCAGAGTAGTCAGAGTGTCCGAAATGAATAATTAGATTAGGTTAGTAATGTCAGTGTCGAGGTCAGCTCCTATTTACTACTTCAGTAGTAGAGATATCCGGAATGAAAATCTATAGTACATCACTAACTTAGAGTTCAGGTGAATATATTTATATTTCCAGAGTAGTCAGATACATATTGAAGATCAATAATGTCAGAGTCGGCATCATTTCGTGTTTATTGCTAGAGTAGTCAGAGTTGTCTTGAATTGATATTAGAATAGTTTAGATATGTCAGAGTCAAGGTCAGTTTCTTTTATTACTAGAGTTCTCAGGGTTATCCCGCATAGATATTAGAATAGTTTAGTAATGTCAAAGTTGCGGTCATTTAATGTTTATTGCTTGAGTAGTCAGAGTTGTCAGGAATTGATATTAGAATAGCTTGGTAATGTCAGAGTCAAGATCATTTTCTTTTTTTGCTAGAGTAGTCAGAGTTGTCAGGAATTGATATTAGAATAGCTTGGTAATGTCAGAGTCAAGATCATTTTCTTTTTTTGCTAGAGTAGTCAGAGTTGTCAGGAATTGATATTAGAATAGTTTGGTAATGTCATAGTTGTGGTCAATTACTGTTTATTGCTTGAGTAGTCAGAGTTGTCAGGAATTGATATTAGAATAGTTTGGTAATGTCATAGTTGTGGTCAATTACTGTTTATTGCTTGAGTAGTCAGAGTTGTCAGGAATTGATATTAGAATAGCTTGGTAATGTCAGAGTCAAGATCATTTTCTTTTTTTGCTAGAGTAGTCAGAGTTGTCAGGAATTGATATTAGAATAGCTTGGTAATGTCAGAGTCAAGATCATTTTCTTTTTTTGCTAGAGTAGTCAGAGTTGTCAGGAATTGATAATAGAATAGTTTGGTAATGTCATAGTTGTGGTCAATTACTGTTTATTGCTTGAGTAGTCAGGAATTGATATTAGAATAGCTTGGTAATGTCAGAGTCAAGATCATTTTCTTTTTTTGCTAGAGTAGTCAGAGTTGTCAGGAATTGATATTAGAATAGTTTGGTAATGTCAGAGTCAAGATCATTTTCTTTATATTGCTTGAGTTGTCAGAGTTGTCAGGAATTGATATGAGAATAGTTTAGTAATGTCAGAGTCAAGGTTATTTTCTTTTTTGCTAGAGTAGTCAGAGTTGTAAGGAATTGATATTAGAATAGTTTGGTAATGTCAGAGTCAAGATCATTTTCTTTATATTGCTTGAGTTGTCGGAGTTTTCAGGAATTGATATAATGACAGTTTAGTAATGTCATAGTTGTGGTCATTTACTGCTTATTGTTCGAGTAGTCAGAGTTATCAGGAATTGATATTAGAATAGTTTGGTAATGTCAGAGTCAAGATCATTTTCTTTATATTGCTTGAGTTGTCGGAGTTTTCAGGAATTGATATAATGATAGTTTAGTAATATCATAGTTGTGGTCATTTACTGCTTATTGTTCGAGTAGTCAGAGTTATCAGGAATTGATATTAGAATAGTTTAGTAATATCAGAGTCAAGGTCATTTACTGTTTATTGCTCGAGTAGTCAGAGATGTCAGGAATTGATATAAGAATAGTTTAGTAATGTCATGGTTGTGGTCATTTACTGTTTATTGCTTGAGTAGTCAGAGTTGTCCGGAATTGATATTAGAATAGTTTAGTAATGTCAGAGTCATGGTCATTTTCTGTTTACGCTAGAGTAGTCAGATATTTATCAAAGGTCAGAATTGTCAGAGTCGTTGTCATTTACTGTTTATTGCTTGCATAGTCAGAGTTGTCCGGAAATGATATTAGAATAGTTGAGTAATGTCAGAGTGAATGTAATTTTCTTTTTATTCTTGAGTAGTCAGAGTTGTCAGGAATTGATATTAGAATACTTTAGTAATGTCAGAGTCATGGTTATTTTCTTTTCATTGCTAGAGTAGTATTTAAAGAGTAGTATTTAAATTTAAATACAAAGTAGTATTTAGAGTTGTATTTTATTGCTTGTCATGATCTTTAAAGGTGGTCTGTTATGTCAGAGTTCAGGTCAATTTGATTTATGGCTAGAGTAGTCATATATGTATTGAAGGTGGTAATGTCATTGTTGTGGTCATTTTCTGTTTGTTGCTAGAGTAGTACAATTTGTCGTAATTAAATATTAAAAAAAAAAAGATCAGTAATGTCAGAGTGGCGGTCATTTCGTTTTTATTGCTAGAGTGATCAGAGTTTCCTGGAATAAGATTTCAAGTCGGTCTGTATTGTCAGAGTTGTGTTCATTTCCTGTTTGTTGCTTGTGAGGTACAGTTCTCCGGCATGAATGCTTATAGAATGTTCGTTATGTCAGAGTGGGGGTCATTACATGTTAAAGAGTTATCTGGAAAGGGATTTAAAGTTAGTTAGTAGTGTCAGAGTTCAATCAATTTAATTTATTGCCAGAGTAGTCGATATTTATCGTATGTCAGTAATGTCTGAGTTGAGGTCATTTCCTGTTTATTGATGGAGTGGAGAAATTTTTCTGGAATGGAAATTTAGAGTAGGTTAGTAGTGTCAGAGTTCAGTTCAGTTTCATTTATTGCCAGATTATTCGATACTTATCGTATGTCAGTAATGTCAGAGTTGAGGTCAAATAAATTTCCTGTTTATTGCTAGACTGGAGAGAGTTTTCTGGAATGGAAATTTAGAGTAGGTCAGTAGTGTCAGAGTTCAGTTCAATTTGATTTATTGTCAGAGTAGTCAGATATTTTTCGAATGTCAGTAATGTCAGAGTGGAGGTCATTTCCTGTTTATTGCTAGACTGGAGAGAGTTTTCTGGAATGGAACTTTAGAGTAGGTCAGTAGTGTTAGAGTTCAGTTCAATTTGATTTATTGTCAGAGTAGTCAGATAGTTATCGAATGTCAGTAATGTCAGAGTGGTGGTCATTTCCTGTTTATTGCTAGACTGGAGAGAGTTTTCTGGAATGGAACTTTAGAGTAGGTCAGTAGTGTTAGAGTTCAGTTCAATTTGATTTATTGTCAGAGTAGTCAGATAGTTATCGAATGTCAGTAATGTCAGAGTGGTGGTCATTTCCTTCTTATTGCTAGACTGGAGAGAGTTTTCTGGAATGGAAATTTAGAGTAGGTGAATAGTGTCAGAGTTCAGTTGAATTTGATTTATTGCCAGAATAGTCGATATCTAAGTAGTATCAAATTGGAGGCCAGTTCCTGTTTATTCCTAGAGTGGTCAGAGTTTTCTGAAATGGAGATTCAGAGTATATTAGTAATGTCAGAGTGAAGGTCATTTCTTGTTTATTGCTAGAGTAATGAGTTGTCCGGAATGAATGTTTGGATGAGGTCAGGAATTTCAGAGTCTAGGTCAGTTGCTATTTATTGCTAGAGTAATAGAGTTGTTCCTAATAGATATTTAGAGTGGGTGGGTCATTTATGTTTCGAGTTGTGGTATAATTCCTATGTATAGCTTGGGTGTCAGAGTTCTCCGGAATTGTTATTTAGTCAATGTCAGTAATCTCAAAGATGAGGTCATTTCCTATTTATTGCCAGATTGTCAGAGTTGTGTTGAATGACCACCTAGAGTACGTCAGTAATATAAAATTCGAGGACAATACCTATCTATTCCTAGAGTAGTAAAACTTGTTCTAAAATGTTTTTTAAAGTACGTCAATAATGTCAGAGTCGAGAGCGATACCTATATATTCCTAGAGTAGTCAGAATTGTTTACAATATATATTTTGAGTAAGGTCATTAATGTCAGAGTTGAGGTTAATTCCAATTTTCTTACTAAGTGTAGTCGTGAATGAATATTTACATAAGGTCAGTAATGTCAGATTGGATATCAATTTCTATTTATTGCTAGAGTAGTCAGATATTTATCGAAGGTCAGTAGTGTCAGAGTCAATTCCCATTCATTCCTATAGTAATAGAGAATAGAGTTGTCCGGAAGGAATATTTAGAGAAGATCAGTAATGTCAGAGTAGAGATCATTTCCATTTTATAGCTTTAGTAGTCAGAGTTGTCGGGAATGGGGATTTATTGCTAGAGTAGTACAGTTGTCCGGATAATGAATATTTATAGAGGACGTTAATGTCACAGTGGGGGTCATTTCTTTTTTATTGCTAGAGTGGAAGTCATTTTCTATTTATTGGTAGCGTAGTACACTTGGTCAGAATGAATATTTAGAATAGGTTATTAATGTCACACCTTAGGTGAATTTCTATTTATTGCCAAAGTAGTCAGATATTTATGGAAGTTTAGTATTGTCAGAGTCGAGTTCAATTGCTATTTATTGCTAGAGTGGTAGAGTTGTACGGAATGAATATTTAGAGAAGATCAGTAATGTCAGAGTTCATGTCAACTCATAATTATTACTAGAGTAGTAGAGTTGTCCGGAATGGATATATGGAGTACGGCACTAATATCAGGAGGTAAATTTCTATGAATTGCCAGAGTAGTCAGATATTTATAGAAGGTCAGATTTGTCAGAGTCTATGTTAATTGCTATTTATTGCCAGAGTAGTACAGGTGCCCGGAATGAATATTTATCGAAGGTCAGTAGTGTCAGAGTCGAGGTCATTTCCTGTTTATTGCTAGAGTAGTACAGTCGTCGTGAATGGATAGTTAGAGTTTGTCAGTTATGTCAGAGTTGAGGTCAATTCCTGGTTATTCCTAGTTTAGTCAGATATTTAGAAAAGGTCAGTAGTGTCAGAGTAGAGGTCATTTCCTGTTTATTGCTAGAGTAGTACAGTCGTCGTGAATGAATAGTTAGAGTTTGTCAGTTATGTCAGAGTTGAGGTCAATTCCTGGTTATTCCTAGTTTAGTCAGATATTTAGAAAAAGTCAGTAGTGTCAGAGTAGAGGTCATTTCCTGTTTATTGCTAGAGTAGTACAGTCGACGTGAATGAATAGTTAGAGTTTGTCAGTTATGTCAGAGTTGAGGTCAATTCCTGGTTATTCCTAGTTTAGTCAGATATTTAGAAAAGGTCAGTAGTGTCAGAGTCGAGGTTATTTCCTGTTTATTGCTAGAGTAGTACAGTCGTCGTGAATGGATAGTTAGAGTTTGTCAGTTATGTCAGAGTTGAGGTCAATTCCTGGTTATTCCTAGTTTAGTCAGATATTTATCGAAGGTCAGTAGTGTCAGAGTTGAGGTCAATTCCTGGTTATTCCTAGTTTAGTCAGATATTTATCGAAGGTCAGTAGTGTCTGAGTCGAGATCAACTCTCATTCATTGCTAGGTTATTTAAAATTGTCCGGAAAGCATATTTAGAGTAGACTGATAAAGTCATAGTTGTGTTCACGTACTATTTGTTACTAGAGTTGTCAGTGTGGTTGTGTATGGATATTTATGAGCCCCTTCCTACATCATATTTAATAGACTAGTCGAGATTAGGGTGAATGGATACTTGAATAGATTCAGTAAAGTCTGTTTCGAGGTACATGAAACTTATTTATAGAGTAATCAGAGTTTTTCTGAATGTATATTTAGGAGTAATTCACAAAAGTGAGAGTCGATATCACCTGATACTTATTGCTAAGGTAGTGAGAGTTGTTTGAATTGATATTTATTATTAGGTCACTAAAGTCAGTGTGGAGTTTTCATACCATTTATTACTAGAAAAGTCGGAGTTGCTCTGAATGTTTATTTATTAGTAGGTCACTATAGTCAATGTCGAGGTCACGTGCTACTTGTTCAAAGGGTAGTCAGAATTGTTTTGAATTGATATTAGAATAGTTCAGATATGTCAGAGTCAAGGTCATTTTGTGTTTTTTGGTAAGGTAGTTAGAGTTGTCAAGAATAAATATTTATAGAAGGTCATAAATGTCTGAGACAAGGTCATTTTATGTTTATTGCTAGAGAAGTCAGACTTATCCGGAATCGATATTAGAATAGATTAGTAATGTCATAGTTGTGGTTATTTACTGTTTATTGCTTCAGTAGTCAGAGTGGTCAGGTATTGATATTAGAATAGGTCACTAATGTCAGAGTCGAAAGCTGTTGCTTTTTTTTTTTTTGCTAGATTAGTCTAAGTTATTGTGAATTGATAATTCAAGGATAGATGACTATGGTCTGTGTCAAAGTGGGTAGTAATTTATTGTCAGAGTAGTCACCGTTGACGTTTTCCTAACAGTCAAGTTTACAGTCATAGCAGAAGTAAAGTAATTACTATTTCTGCAGTTATCAAGGTTATCTATGTCAGGGAATTATTTATTGCTCGTATAGTGTCAGTTGTACTTCGGTATTGGGGTGTCAGTATATAGTCTATAGGTGTATCTAATAAAAGTTTGCAGTCATGCAGGTCACTGGAGCAGTCCGTCGATAGGCTAAAGATGTATACAACACTGTGAATTCTCCAAACTTTTGTTTAGTCAGTCTATAGTCTATAGATTAATCCAACACAGTGCAATGGTTGATAATGTCCAAACATTTTGCTCGAGTCAGTTGAGAGTCTATAGGTTTATTTAACGTATCGTAAAGATTGATTTAGTCTTAGAGGTCATTGGAGGAGTCAGTCAACAGTCCATAGATGTATCTACCACAGTGCAATGATTGATTATGTCCAAACATTTTGCTCGAGTCAGTTGAGAGTCTATAGGTTTATTTATCGTATCGTAAAGATTGATTTAGTCTTAGAGGTCATTGGAGGAGTCAGTCAATAGTCCATAGATGTATCTACCACAGTGCAATGATTGATAATGTCCAAACATTTTAGTCTTAGAGGTCATTGGAATGAATGGTCATTAATATCTGACCAGGATATTTCCAAATTCATTGGAAAAAAATCTATGTATGTATTCTACGTGTTGTAGTAATTATTAATAACGATATATATCGATATTACGATATAAATAACGACATTGAGGTAGTCAATACTAAATTATAATCTTATTAATCAGTCATGTGTTTTAATGTATTTGGGTAACTACAATGTGCATGTATTGTTATGTAGGTCAATTCATAACGTATGAATCAGCTATGGATATTGAATGGTTGTACGGTAGGTAACTTATAATAGATGTCTGGTAGTGTAAGTAAATTGATAATGTATAGTCAGTTATGTTTACTAAATGGTCGTTGGGTCACTATAAAGTACAAATTTTGTAGTGTAAGTGAATTGGTATCCTATAAGTCAGTTAGGTATTTTAAAGTTCGTAGGGTCACTATAAACTAAAAGTTTGGTAGTGTAAGAGAATTGCTATCCTATAAGTCAGTTGTCTATTGAATGGCCGTAGGGTCACTATAAACTAAAAGTTTGGTAGTGTAAGAGAATTGGAATCCTATAAGTCAATGTTCTATTGAATGGTCGTAGGGTCACTATAAACTATAAGTTTGGTTGTGTAAGAGAATTGGTATCCTATAAGTCAGTTTTCTTATGAATGGTCGTAGGGTCACTATAAACTATAAGTTTGATAGTGTAAGAGAATTGGAATACTATAAGTCAGTTGTCTATTGAATAGATGTAGGGTCACTATAAACTATAAGTTTGGTAGTGTAAGAGAATTGCTATCCTATAAGTCAGTTGTCTATTGAATGGCCGTAGGGTCACTATAAACTAAAAGTTTGGTAGTGTAAGAGAATTGGAATCCTATAAGTCAGTGTTCTATTGAATGGTCGTAGGGTCACTATAAACTATAAGTTTGGTTGTGTAAGAGAATTGGTATCCTATAAGTCAGTTTTCTTATGAATGGTCGTAGGGTCACTATAAACTATAAGTTTGATAGTGTAAGAGAATTGGTATCCTATAAGTCAGTGTTCTATTCAATAGTCGTAGGGTCACTATAAACTATAAGTTTGGTAGTGTAAGAGAATTGCTATCCTATAAGTCAGTTGTCTATTGAATGGCCGTAGGGGCACTATAAACATAAGTTTGGTATGTAAGAGAATTGATCCTATAAGTCAGTTTTATTGAATAGTCGTAGGGTCACTATAAACTATAAGTTGGTAGTGTAAGAAATGTATCTTAAGTCAGTTTCTTAATGTCGAGGTCACTATAATATAGTTGGTAGTGTAAAAATTGAATCCTTAGTAGATTCTATTAAGTTAGGTCACTATAAATATATTTGGAGTAAGAATTGTATCATATCGTTTTATGAATGTGAGGTACTAAAACTATAAGTTTGGTTGTAAGAATTGATCTATAGTCAGTGTCATTAATGTGAGGTCACTAAAAAAATTTGGTATGTAAAATTGTATCCTTAGTATGTCTATGAGTTAGGTACTAAATATAGTTTGTTGTAAGAATTGATCCATATCAGTCTATTGAAGTTAGGGTCACTAAATAAGTTTGGTGTGTAGAATTATCCATAAGCATGTTATTAATGGTGGGCTATAGATAGTTTGTTGTAAGAATTGATTAATAGTCAGTGTTATTGAAGGTAGGTCACTATAACTAAATTGGTATAAATTGTATCTAATCAGTCATGTGTTTTAATGTATTTGGGTAACTACAATGTGCATGTATTGTTATGTAGGTCAATTCATAACGTATGAATCAGCTATGGATATTGAATGGTTGTACGGTAGGTAACTTATAATAGATGTCTGGTAGTGTAAGTAAATTGATAATGTATAGTCAGTTATGTTTACTAAATGGTCGTTGGGTCACTATAAAGTACAAATTTTGTAGTGTAAGTGAATTGGTATCCTATAAGTCAGTTAGGTATTTTAAAGTTCGTAGGGTCACTATAAACTAAAAGTTTGGTAGTGTAAGAGAATTGCTATCCTATAAGTCAGTTGTCTATTGAATGGCCGTAGGGTCACTATAAACTATAAGTTTGGTAGTGTAAGAGAATTGGAATCCTATAAGTCAGTGTTCTATTGAATGGTCGTAGGGTCACTATAAACTATAAGTTTGGTTGTGTAAGAGAATTGGTATCCTATAAGTCAGTTTTCTTATGAATGGTCGTAGGGTCACTATAAACTATAAGTTTGATAGTGTAAGAGAATTGGAATACTATAAGTCAGTTGTCTATTGAATAGATGTAGGGTCACTATAAACTATAAGTTTGGTAGTGTAAGAGAATTGCTATCCTATAAGTCAGTTGTCTATTGAATGGCCGTAGGGTCACTATAAACTAAAAGTTTGGTAGTGTAAGAGAATTGGAATCCTATAAGTCAGTGTTCTATTGAATGGTCGTAGGGTCACTATAAACTATAAGTTTGGTTGTGTAAGAGAATTGGTATCCTATAAGTCAGTTTTCTTATGAATGGTCGTAGGGTCACTATAAACTATAAGTTTGATAGTGTAAGAGAATTGGTATCCTATAAGTCAGTGTTCTATTCAATAGTCGTAGGGTCACTATAAACTATAAGTTTGGTAGTGTAAGAGAATTGCTATCCTATAAGTCAGTTGTCTATTGAATGGCCGTAGGGGCACTATAAACTATAAGTTGGTAGTGTAAGAGAATTGGAATCCTATAAGTCAGTGTTCTATTGAATGGTCGTAGGGTCACTATAAACTATAAGTTTGGTTGTGTAAGAGAATTGGTATCCTATAAGTCAGGTTTCTTATGAATGGTCGTAGGGTCACTATAAACTATAAGTTTGATAGTGTAAGAGAATTGGTATCCTATAAGTCAGTGTTCTATTCAATAGTCGTAGGGTCACTATAAACTATAAGTTTGGTAGTGTAAGAGAATTGGTATCCTATAAGTCAGTTGTCTATTGAATAGTCGTAGGGTCACTATAAACTGTAAGTTGGTAGTGTAAGAGAATTGGAATACTATAAGTCAGTTGTCTATTGAATAGTCGTAGGGTCACTATAAACTATAAGTTTGGTAGTGTAAGAGAATTGGAATCCTATAAGTCAGTTGTCTATTGAATGGTCGTAGGGTCACTATAAACTATAAGTTTGGTAGTGTAAGAGAATTGGAATCCTATAAGTCAGTGTTCTATTGAATAGTCGTAGGGTCACTATAAACTATAAGTTTGGTAGTGTAAGAGAATTGGAATACTATAAGTCAGTTGTCTATTGAATAGTCGTAGGGTCACTATAAACTATAAGTTTGGTAGTGTAAGAGAATTGCTATCCTATAAGTCAGTTGTCTATTGAATAGTCGTAGGGTCACTATAAACTATAAGTTTGGTAGTGTAAGTGAATTGGTATCCTATAAGTCAGTTGTCTATTGAATAGTCGTAGGGTCACTACAAACTATAAGTTTGGTAGTGTAAGAGAATTGGAATCCTATAAGTCAGTTGTCTATTGAATAGTCGTAGGGTCACTATAAACTATAAGTTTGGTAGTGTAAGAGAATTGCTATCCTATAAGTCAGTTGTCTATTGAATAGTCGTAGGGTCACTATAAACTATAAGTTTGGTAGTGTAAGAGAATTGCTATCCTATTAGTCAGTTGTCTATTGAATAGTCGTAGGGTCACTATAAACTATAAGTTTGGTAGTGTAAGAGAATTGGTATCCTATAAGTCAGTTGTCTATTGAATAGTCGTAGGGTCACTATAAACTATAAGTTTGGTAGTGTAAGAGAATTGGAATCCTATAAGTCAGTTGTCTATTGAATGGTCGTAGGGTCACTATAAACTATAAGTTTGGTAGTGTAAGAGAATTGGAATCCTATAAGTCAGTGTTCTATTGAATAGTCGTAGGGTCACTATAAACTATAAGTTTGGTAGTGTAAGAGAATTGGAATACTATAAGTCAGTTGTCTATTGAATAGTCGTAGGGTCACTATAAACTATAAGTTTGGTATTGTAAGAGAATTGGTATCCTATAAGTCAGTTGTCTATTGAATAGTCGTAGGGTCACTATAAACTATAAGTTTGGTAGTGTAAGAGAATTGCTATCCTATAAGTCAGTTGTCTATTGAATAGTCGTAGGGTCACTATAAACTATAAGTTTGGTATTGTAAGAGAATTGGAATCCTATAAGTCAGTGTTCTATTGAATAGTCGTAGGGTCACTATAAACTATAAGTTTGGTAGTGTAATTGAAATGCTATCCTGTAAGTCAGTTATTTCCATGAATGATCGAAGAGTCACTATAATCCATTAGTAGATGTAGAGTCGCTATAAGGTATAAGCCTGGTTGTCTATATCAATTTATATCGCTTTAGCTCAGAATATCTATTAAATGGTTTCAGGGTCACTATAAGGTATATCTCTGGTTGAGTAAGTAATTGATATATATCATCATTCTGTAATATCTAGAGCATAGTTGGAGGGTAACTAAAACTTATATGTTTGGTTGTGTAAGTCAATTGTTATCGTATTAGTCAGTTATGTGCATTTAATGGTTGAATGGTCACTACAAGAATATTTGGTCATGTAATTTAATTGATATCGTACTTCTACGTTATGTCTATCTTGAGGTTAGAGTTTACTACAAGGTATATGTTTTGTTGTGTAAGTCAATTGATATCGCATTAGTCAGTAATGTCTATTGTAGAGTTAGAGGGTCACTACAAGATATATGTTTGGTTGTGTAAGTCAATTGATATCGCATTAAGCAGTAATGTTTATTCTAAGGTTGGATGGTCGCTACTAGGTAATGTTTGTTTGTGTAAGTCAATTGATATGAATTAGTCAGTAATGTCTATTCTAAGGTTGGATGGTCGCTACTAGGTAAATGTTTGGTTGTGTACCTAGCATTAGTCGATTGATTTCGCATTAGTCAGTAATGTCTATTGTAGGTATAGAGGGTCACTACAAGATATATGTTTGGTTGTGTAAGTCAATTGAGTTCGCTTTAGTCAGTAATGTCTATTGTAGATATAGAGGGTCACTACAAGATATATGTTTGGTTGTGTAAGTCAATTGATTTCGCTTTAGTCAGTAATGTCTATTGTAGAGTTAGAGGATCACTACAAGATATATGTTTGGTTGTGTAAGTCAATTGATATGAATTAGTCAGTAATGTCTATTCTAAGGTTGGATGGTCGCTACTAGGTAAATGATTGGTTGTGTACCTAGCATTAGTCGATTGATTTCGCATTAGTCAGTAATGTCTATTGTAGATATATAGGGTCACTACAAGATATATGTTGGTTGTGTAAGTCAATTGATATGAATTAGTCAGTAATGTCTATTCTAAGGTTGGATGGTCGCTACTAGGTAAATGTTTGGTTGTGTACCTAGCATTAGTCGATTGATTTCGCATTAGTCAGTAATGTCTATTGTAGAGTTAGAGGGTCACTACAAGATATATGTTTGGTTGGGTAGTCAGTTGATATCGCATTAGTCAGTCATGTGTATTGTAAGGTTGGATGGTCGCTACTAGGTAAATGTTTGGTTGTGTAAGTCAATTGATATCGCATTAGTCAGTAATGTCTATTGTAGAGTTAGAGGGTCACTACAAGATATATGTTTGGTTGTGTAAGTCAATTGATATCGCATTAGTCAGTAATGTCTATTGTAGAGTTAGAGGGTCACTACATGATATATGTTTGGTTGTGTAAGTCAATTGATATCGCATTAGTAATGTCTATTGTAGGTTTAGAGGGTCACTACAAGATATATGTTTGGTTGTGTAAGTCAATTGATATCGCATTAGTCAGTAATGTCTATTGTAGAGTTAGAGGGTTACTACAAGATATATGTTTGGTTGTGTAAGTCAATTGATATCGCATTAGTCAGTAATGTCTATTGTAGAGTTAGAGGGTCACTACAAGATATATGTTTGGTTGTGTAAGTCAACTGATTAGTCAGTAATGTCTATTGTAGGTTTAGAGAGTCACTTCAAGATATATGTTTGGTTGTGTAAGTCAATTGATATCGCATTAGTCAGTAATTTCTATTGTAGAGTTAGAGGGTCACTACAAGATATATGTTTGGTTGTGTAAGTCAATTGATATCGCATTAGTCAGTAATGTCTATTGTAGGTTTAGAGGGTCACTACAAGATATATGTTTGGTTGTGTAAGTCAATTGATATCGCATTAGTAATGTCTATTGTAGGTTTAGAGGGTCACTACAAGATATATGTTTGGTTGTGTAAGTCAATTGATATCGCATTAGTCAGTAATGTCTATTGTAGGTTTAGAGAGTCACTTCAAGATATATGTTTGGTTGTGTAAGTCAGTTGATATCGCATTAGTTAGTAATGCGTATTGTAAGGTTGGAGGGTCACTACAAGGTAGATGTTTGGTTATGTAAGTCAGTTCATAACGTATAAGTCAGTAATGTGTATTGTAAGGTTGAAGGGTCACTACATGGCAAATGTTTGGTTCTGTAAGTCAATTGATATCGCATTAGGCAGTAGTGTCTATTCTAAGGTTGGATGGTCGCTACTAGGTAAATGTTTGGTTGTGTAAGTCAATTGATATCGCATTAGTCAGTAATGTGTATTGTAGAGTTAGAGGGTCACTACAAGATATATGTTTGGTTGTGTAAGTCAATTGATATCGCATTAGGCAGTAATGTTTATTCTAAGGTTGGATGGTCACTACAAGATATATGTTTTGTTGTGTAAGTCAATTGATAACGTATAAGTCAGTAATGTGTATTGTAATGTTTGAAGATCACTACATGGTAAATGTTTGTTCGTGTAAGTCAATTGAATATCAGCATTAGCTTGTAAGTATATAAGATCTATTCTAAGATTGAGATGGTTGCTTATAGTAATATGTATCGCTACAACGTAAAGCTATTTGTTTATATAAGTTCATATATTTTAATAAGTTATACTTCGAAAGCTAAGTCGTGTAGTACAGTATCTGTCATAGAATCAATGTGTTTGTAATTCAATTGTCGAATATTCATTATGCACTTGTGAATGGTCACTATAAGAATCACTATAAGTAGAATGTTGTTTATGTATGGTCAATTCAATAACTATGTATCAAGTCAGTAATGTGTATTGTAGTATTAGGTCACAATGTAATTTATTTGTTTGGTAAGTATGAAACAATGAAGTAGTCTCAGTGTCAGTGTGAGTCGTTAGGTATAATGTCATATGGTTGGTAAGTTAGATAACGATGTAGTCTAGATTTAATATTTAATTAGTCTGAAGTAATTTATTATTTGGATCAATTTGAAATAATGTATAGTTCTAGTATGTCAAACTACGTAGTTAGGTATAAGTCATTTTTATTGTTTGGTAAGTCAAATAACGATGTAGTCTCAGTATGCTGACTTGATAGTAATTAGGTCACAAGTAATTTATATTGTTTGGTAAATGAAATAATGAAGTAGTCTCAGTGTGTCAGCTCGTGAGTCGTTAGGTAGTAATGTCATATGGTTTGGTAAGTTAGATAACGATGTAGTCTCAGTATGCTGAGTTGATTTTAATTAGATCAAAAGTAATTTTGTATTATTTGGTATTTCAAATAATGTAGTAGACTCAGTATGTCAACTCGATTGTAATTAGGTAATAATATTTTTAAATTGTTTGTAACAAAGTAACTACTAACATAGTAGTCTCAGTATTCAAACTCGAGAGTATTAATTGGATAATAATGTTTATTGTTTGGTAAGTCAAATTACCTTGTAGTCTCAGTATGCAAACTTGACAGTAATTAGTCAAACGTAATTTGATATTGTTTCGTAAATCAAATAATGTAATAGTCTCAGTATGGTAACTCTATTGTAATTAAGTCTCAAGTAATTTTATACTGATTGGTAATCAAATAAGGTATTATTTTCAGTTTGTCAGCATGATATTAATTGGGTCAAATGTACATGAGATATTCAGTTACTTAAATAACATAATTGTTCTATAGTAAATTGTGTTTTCTTCATCAGTGGAGTGTGTTACAGTTCTGTCATCATTAGTTTTGTCAGTTAATTTTCTATCATTTGAGTCATAATGTGTTTTTCCAAGTCATTCTGTCATAATAAGGTTTCTACTGATTAAATCAATAATGTTTTTTTGTATTATTATAAACAAAGTTGTACATATTTTATATTTTGTCTTACAGAAGTTTCGTCAGTTTGGTAATAGGTCAATTTCTTCATCAGTCGATAACGAAGTGCCATAGTTCTGTCGAATATTGTCATAGTTAGTTGTTTGTCAGTTAATTCTCAGTCATTGAAGCCATATAGCATATTTCTATGTCATTCTGTCATAATAGTGTTTTTAGTGATTAGCAAATAATTACTAATCACTAGAAACTGTTGTTTCAGACAAACAACATTTTACATACGTCGGGGAATTTTAAAAACAATTATATCTCTACACAAAAGACTTTCCCCATCATGCCTAAATACCACACTATAACAGATTAAACAAGCAATGAATATTTCACATATCTTTCATATGTTGTTTTACAAAAGTTCCATTAGTTGGTAATAGGTCAATTTCTTCGTCAGTGGAAACAAAGTGCCATAGTTCTGTCGAATATTGTCACAGTTAGTTATCTGTCAGTTAATTTAGCATCATTGGAGTCATGTTTATTTCTATCTGATACTGTCAGAATAAAGTCTAGCTATTAGCAAATATTTTTTTTTATTAATATAAACATTAATATTATTTTTTATCAATGTTATTTTATATTTTGTCCTATAAAAGCTGTTATTTATCAGTTGAACAATATTTTAATCAATGAAGATTATCTTTATCTTAGTCTGTCGTAATTTGTCGAATCTTTTATATTATATGAAGAATAACGTTTCAAGTTTGTTATATCATGTCACCTAATAGTCTAGAGTTTTTTGTCAAGTCAGTTCCTTCATTAAAAGAGATACAATGTTTTTCTTATTAGTCTTGTTTTACCAGTTAAAAACCTGCTCTTAAAATTCAGTAAATTTCTGCATCAGTGAAAATATAACTCTAGTTTCAATCAAATTTTGTCACAAAATATCTAATTATTACCCATCTGTATATATAAAATACAAAGTTTATCTGTCTGTCCACTAAATGTTTGTTCACTATAAAAATAAATCAGGAGATATTAGGTGCAAAGAAACATATGGATCTTATATAACTTTTTTTTTTTTGGAGAGCTAACTACGGCAGGGGTTCTCAGTGGGGGGGGGGGGGGTGAAATTTCCCCCCAGGGGTGAATTTTGGGTTTTCAGGGGATGAATTGTGACTACAATGAGTTTATAGAATGAGAAAAGCTATTATAGATTTGGATCTCTTAATAAGAAATTAAAAAATACTATTTTGGTTGAATTAATATTTTATATATCCATTAATAATTTTAATTAGCATGTAATAAGTAAAATTCTTTTATAAATATAATCAATGTAAGATTGGGGGGGGAGGGAATGGCATTGTGGGAAATGGGGAGGGGTGAATAGCCAAGCAGGGCTGAGAACACCTGAACTGCGGTATTTTTTTTAAAATAACAAAATTTTACTATATTTTACGTAAAATACGCAGATGATGTATCCAAAATGATGATGCAAGGTATATTAAATTCTATTTATAGGAAAAATAAAAAAAATATTAAAAAAAAAGTAAATCCCTTTTTTGGGATCTACCATCCATAACCAATCTGTATATATAAAATGCAAAGTTTGTCTGTCTGTCCGCTATAGAAATAAAACTGGAGATATTTATATATAAAGAAACATATGGATCTTATAAAACTTACGACCGGCCCGGGCGGCAAGAATAATTGCTATTTCACTGATTATACATTTAATAAAATTATTTAATTAAATAATTATTTTCAAGTAATAAATTGGCTCCTAATTTTAAGGCATTTTTTTGATCATACTCGTATTTCTGTCATAATTAAATATTTATTGATTTATATTTGAGCTAATGAGAACCACGCAAGTTATATACTGAGTATTGGGTTTCATTATTTCTTGCTATCATTAATTTGAAATACCATTCCAATTTAAATCGATGTTATTTGATCCTTTATGGCAAGGTTTAATAAAATTGCTTATTTATTTATAGAGTAGAAGTTTTTTTATGCGTTGTCAGTCTTACCAGTAAGTATACGATGTAAGTTTAATATGAGCAAATGTGCTTTTTTGTTTGATAATAGTCAAGTCACGGTTTCATTATGACTTCAATAAAACGGTTTACATTTCAGTAAAAAACAACTTTTGAAGTTTTTTAAAAAAATGTAATTTTTTAAACTATATTCATCATTTTATAGTTATATATATATAAAAAAAAATGGAAATAATGAAAACCTTATTTACAAAAATCATTTTACATGTAAAACAAAATATTTTCATTCTAAAAAAAAAAAAAGATTTTCACATAAATATTTTTATATGAAAGAAGGAATTTTGATCATTCTGGTTTTTTTTTTGCAGGAGAGAATTATATTAGGGAAAACTTGATATTTCACCTTGGTCTATAATGAGTAAATACCACATATATCATAAATATTTACAGCACAATTGTAAAATTATTTCAATAAACAGCCTAAGAAAAGAAAATGAAACATCAGTCACCAATGAAATATTAAATAAGGCACATTTTCTCGACGAAACAGTCTTGATTGAAAAACATCTTAAAAACAAAAACATGATATAGTCCGTTAGGACGAAATATCAAACGACTACAAGAAAAGAACACGTTGAAACAACACGTCAACTTCACTTCAATATTTCGACCTCTTCGACGCCTGGAGAAAGAAGAAGAGTTCTGCTCTTCTGTCAGTTGAATCTCTGTTTGCCGAGCAGAACTTCTCTTCTATTCTTCTCCTGATGACGATGAAGTCGAAATATTGAAGTGAGTTGTTTTTTTTTTGTGTTCTTTTCTTATAATCGTTAAAAATAAAGTCATATTAGATAATTAAATTCGATTATTGTTTTTAAATTGCCTTTAATGACATTTCATTTTAAACCAAGAAGAGTAGATAGAACCAGTTAAAAATAAACGCTGATTGTGAAATCATTAATTGACTAGATATAATAATTGTTATAATTAAAAGTAATTAATTCGGTTCTATAATACTTTGTAATATTTCAGTCAGTTTGATTTCATTATACATTTCTATATTAAATTTCTAAGTAAATGATTAAACGACTGAAATATTTATTTAAAAAAAAAAGAAATTCGTAAAATTGAGATTCAAATTGTGTAGGATTTTAAGATGGAATTAGCGTGGCGATTTGAAGCCCACTTACAAGTCAACTGTGCTCTGTTCACGAGTGTTAACTCTGTTTAGATGTAGTTAGAACTGAATTAATCCAGTCGAGGTTGGATGTTGTGGAGTCGTAGAGTCTGGGTCTTTTGTCGCCTACTTTTGAACAGGCGATTCTCCAATTGGAAACACCAGCCAACATCCAAGTCGATTTGTAGAGACAAAGCATTGGGCTGCCGGCAACTTCTTCCTCCTGTGTGATAATTCAAACAAACATTATAGTAAACCATAATTAATGTAAATAATATGTATATATATATTTATGTAATATATACATATATATAAAAAGATTTCACATAAACACGTGAAATATCAATCAATGATCAAACCACAATAAGAAAATGGGAAAACAAGACTAAGATGTTTCAACCGTAACAAGCGGTCTTCGTCAGAGTCAAAAACCCAACTGATTAAAATAGGTCTAGTCTTGCTTTCCCATTTTCTTTTTGTGGTTTGATCATTGATATATATATATATATATATATAATTTTTATGTATTTATTTATGTATTATTTCTTCTGTTCATACCTCAGTTTTTATTTTTTATTATTTTATTTGTTTTTGTGTTTATTATTATTTTTCATATTCATATTTTAATCAAAATTAATTCTTGTCTACCTTATTCTCCGTGACCGGGCGCGTTTGTGGCAACATACGCTATACATCAGACGGTTAGTCTTCAACCGTCTCTGTACCAGTGCATTTGGTTTCCTTCTCTTATCTCTCGTGAAGACGGTTCAACCGAAAATTAGAGACTCTAAGTTAGTGTTTTCAATTTCTCTATGTTTCTTTATGTACATTGAACTATATATATATATATTCAGGTAACTCACCACAAATTAAAGAAGATAGTCGCTCTAAGGCCTTTCGCTTTCACGTCGTCAGAGAGCAAGTGAATACAAGTTGTAAGCAGGTTATCTGCTTTAATGTAAGACTATCTTCTTTAATTTGTGGTGAGTTACCTGAATATTTATATCACGTGTTATTGTGACAATTTTATATATATATATATATATATATATAGTTATTCTTTTCTTTATTTTCTAACTAACTATACCTTCCCTATTAATTCTTACTCTCTTTCAACTCTTTATTTAATATATCTTTTCTAGTTTACTATTAATCTTAATTATTATTAACATTATTATTAATATTAATTTTCTTAATCTATTTATTCTCTATTAGTCCAGTTATACCGTTGACCTTTCAACTCTTTTATTCTAACCGCTTGTTTCTTGTTCATTATTGACCTTTGACCTTCTCTTTATATTAACCTGTACTATCCTTTTAATCTATTTATAGCAATGACTAACGAAAATTAGAGACTGTAAGTGTGTTCTTTTGATTTCTCTATGTTTCTTTGTCTATATTGAACTATATTTGTCCGTTTTGGATCGTATTTCCAACGAAAAAGTATATTATATATATATATATATATATATAAAGGTATTGTTTTATTGATCACATCCCTGGAACGTGCTGCCACTCTGGGCAAACCGCCCCACCCCCCTTCTCCTACGACACTGATTTAATTGTGCAATAGTACAATAATTTACACTGATAAGTACATAACTAATTAATTACTAATTATGTACATTAATAATTACAAGTTTTAATGGCATATCAGAGTAGAAATATAATTGTGGAACAGCAAACCAATTTTTTTTTTGTTGTTTAAACCGATCCCCTAGCGGGTGATAACGTCAGCCGTTTACCACCTTTTTATTTGATCGATGATTCTATAGATTCCACATTGGTAGTCCTAAATTTTGCCTAACTCAACTGCATTACTCGAGTAGGGATCTTTAACGAGTATACCGACGGCTTAACTTCCTCTCCAAGGGACGAGGTGCTCAGATTTATTCATTTCCCGCGTGAATAAATCGATGGCCAGGTGGGGGTCGAAGCCCGGACTACCAGCCCAGAGGCGAGTGCGTTAACAATTGAGCTAACCTGGCCCCTAAACCAATGTTACATGCAAGAAGAATACAGAATTGTAATAGTGGGTTTAATTTAATTGAAGGCAAGACAGTGGTTAGTTACCATGCAATCGTCACTCTTGTGGTAGGAGTCTGTGCAGATACTGTTGACAGTAGTGATACTGATGTTCTCGCACTGCTGCATGTTGTTAATCACGAGGTCCACCCTTTGCAGCATCGTCCCTGCACACAATCAACATCGTATAGCAAAATTTACTTAATAAACATATTTAGCACGGTATCATTGACTCATGTATGAAATCATATATATCATATATCATATCATAGACTCATATATGTCATCCTATATCAAAATTTACTTCATAAACATATTTAGCACGGTATCATTGACTCATATATGAAATCATATATTAAAATTTTCTTAATAATCATATTCAACACGATATCGTAGAATTATGTATGATATAATATATTACATTATAATTCTAAGTAGTGCAATGCTTATTATGTGTTATTTATCATTTAGGTCAAAAGTTAATGATAATGTCTCCACATATAAAAATTTTAATGTATAAACAACGCGTTTCGAACACGTATGTATCCTCAGCATTAACTAAAAGGTACAATGACATCAGTCATTGTAGTATGTTGTGTCATGACATCAGTTATCTGTAGTATACAATAAATATAGTACAAAAAAAATAAAAAAATAAAATGGAAGAGAATACGAACCTAAGGGTTCGTATTTTTTTATATACGTATATATACGTATTCTAATATTTTATATATACTTATTTATATACGTATATTAAAATTTTTATATGCGGAGACCATTTCATTAACTTTTTACCCTACAATATATTAACATTTTCTTAATAAACATATACAACACGATATCGTAGAATCATGTATGATATTGTATATCAAAATTTTATTAATGAACATAATTAGCAGGGTATCATTGACAAAGTCAGATGAACAGATATAAATTCTGATCGAACATTCAGCGGATAAATGGGCTCATATGTGGAATCGTATGCAAATTTTCGTAAGAATTTTGATCAAGATTGAATTGAATAGTGATTCAATATTCCACCACCAATATAACGCCTTATTGAATCTGATAAAAAAATACAACCGCCTTATACAAACATGCACATTCCTACTAGCAAACATATCTGTAGAAATAAAACAAAGCTTTTGTCTGTACATTACGTAAACTGACTCATTTAATTTTATTACCATTTATCATTAAGAAACATATTTAACACCCTTCATTGAAAAATATTATGTAATCATTGTTGAAATAATCTTTATAAACAAACTTAACACAATAATTACATTATGCAATTAAATTATACATAGATTTTCTTTATTCTTTGTCACATAAATTAGGCACTAAATGGATTTCTGAAAAATAAAACAGAAAAAAAAAGAAATGAATATTTAAGCTAAATTTCCATAGAAGTAAAGTAGTCTCCTTTTGAATTCTATCTAAATTTTTCTCTGTTGTGGTAATCTACTGATGACGGATAACCCGAAATTGGAGTCTGAAAGTAGTTAATAATTATGAACTTATATATCTTCAATTTTGAACCGTTATATATCCAGTTTGGATCGTTTTAAATATATATCATGTGATTATACCTTTTATTACTTTATATTTATTGAAGGTATATATATATTATATATATATATACATATGATATATATTCTATGTTTTGTTATTGTGGGCTAGGTAATATAAGAAAAATAAACGGCTTCCTAAGCGCAATTTCGATGTATTTGTACATATAACAAAACATAGAATAGAATAGAGGAGGTCAAGAACAATTTTTGGTGTTTATATATATAAGAGTATATATATATATTTATATATATATAGTATATATATATGATCAAACCAGAATAAGAAATGGGAAAACAAGACAAGATCTTTCAACCGTAACAAGTGGTCTTCGTCAGAGTCAAAAACCCAACTGAGATGAGTTGAGTTTTTGACTCTGACGAAGACCGCTTGTAACGGTTGAAAGATCTACTCTTGTTTTCCCATTTCTTATTGTGGTTTGATCATTGATTGTTATTTCAGGTGTTTATGTGAAATTTATATATATATATATAAACGGGTGTCAACTTATAAATGAGACACACTTTTTGATTCTAGAGCGCTCTAAATGTGAAAGGCTATAAGTGAGTGCATTGGAAAAGAAAAGAAGAAGTAATTGTTGAGTGTGACTGATGGGGTAGGTGTTAATACGTAGGGACTGACTGTCTCTGGCCCAGCCGAGCGTGGTGCAGCTGTCCATGATAAAGGGCTGGCCTGAGGGAGGCAGACAGGCGGGGCGGACAAAGTCAGAGGCGGCCAGAGGACGGTCGAGCTTCAGCAGGACTATGGCGCTGCCTTCGACGGGCGACTTGACCATGCCCACCACGTGGCGTTCTTGCTGCCAGGGAGACGTCGTCGCTAGGCGCGTAGTGCCTCCCCGCGCCACCCACTCCGCCTTGCCTTGTCTGAAACAAAAACAAACGCAACCGCCTTATACAAACACATGCACATTCCTACTAGCAAACATATCTGTAGAAATAAAACAAAGCTTTTGTCTGTACATTACGTAGAACTGACTCATTTCAAGTTTTCTTTACCTTATATACATTAGAGAAACCAAATCCACCCTTAGAAAAATTTCTGTCTGTCGGTTTGTCCGCAAAATTTTATCACAAGTAAACTTAGCCACCATAATACATAGCAAGCTGAAATTTTGACAGTAGATTTGTTTTTTTTTTTTTAAATTAAAATATAGGCTCTAAATGGATTGAAAATTCAACGCAGAAGCGAAGTTATGAACGTTTAAAGCACAAATTTTTGTCAGAAGTAAAGTCAGCCTCCATGAGACAATAGCGAGCTAAAACTTTCATACTAGATTTTTGTACGTCTAACTTAAAATATAAGCTCTGAATGGATTGAAAATTCAAAGTAGAAGCAAAGTTATGAACTTTTAAGCTGTCGTTTGCTAACTTCACAAACATGTTTATTTTGAAAATATACATATATAGCAAGTAGGTATTTTTAGTTGATTTTAATTTCATTTGCGTGTATCAATATATTACGTATTTTATATTACTGACAAGGAGTTTCCCACAGTTGAAGGTGTGCTATATATTCAGAATTAAGGCTTTGTGAACGAGCAATTCTCAACCCTTACTAATGAACATGCAAAAAAAAAATTAACAAACAAGTTGTTACGCTATATCAAGCCTGTGCAAAGAACTTACTTCCACAGTAAGAGTCAGTAAAGAGAGTTGACATGTAGTGTTTCAGCTGGGTTTTTGAATCTGACGAAGACTACTTGTTGTGGTTGAAAGATCTTATTAGTCTTTTTTTTTTTCATTTCTTATTGTGGCTTGAACATTGATTGTTCTTTCATTTGTTTTTTGTGAAACCTTTTATATATTTGCAGAAGTTGAGATAGATGAAAGATCCCCGTCCTATTTGTAATACTTATACAAATATAAAGATCTCCTCATTAAAATGGTTTTATAGAAACACGGTGCATCAGATCAGAAATTCAGATGGATGAGAGAGGTTCTCATCTTGTTCATTGTATGATACGCCTTCATTTTATAAATATTCTTTTATGTGGAGACTTTTCCTTTCCTATTAAAGAAAATCTTATTTTGTTTACTCCTGTAAGATATAAAAGTAAGTATAATACGTATGATTTATATCATATGATATCGTAATGTATGATATCGTAAGTATATACGATATGATTGAACTAGTTTCGAGGATCATACAAACCTTAGTGGTTAGTTTACATAAGAAATCATGAATGAAGTATGAAGTGTATGATGACAATCCTGCGTACCCTTGGAAACAAGACGACGTTGAGACAACCCAGTCCATGGCGATAAGAGTGCCATCGCAGATGTGAATGCCTTCCTTAAAGAGTGCCACATGCCATGGCCAGTCACCCACTGACGACATCTTCGTCAGGCCGTTAATACCTGAGGAGTCTCGCAGAGTGGCAATGCCACAAACTGAAAGAAAACGAATCAGTACAAGCATTCATGTTTCATTTGGAATCATAAACCAAGTAGATGGGGGGGGAAGCATTCATGTTTCATTTAGAATCATAAACCAAGTAGATGGGGGGGGGGAAGCATTCATGTTTCATTTGGAATCATAAACCAAGTAGATTGGGGGGAGGGGGGGAGCATTCATGTTTCATTTGGAATCATAAACCAAGTAGATTGGGGGGAGGGGGGGGGAGCATTCATGTTTCATTTGGAATCATAAACCAAGTAGATTGGGGGGAGGGGGGGAGCATTCATGTTTCATTTGGAATCATCAACCAAGTATATGGGGGGGGGGGGGGGAGGTTCGCCCCGTGCGGCACGTGTTAGGAGGCGGCATTTTGTGGGGGCAAAAATAAAAAATAGAAAAAATTAAAATAAAAAACCTAACAAAAAATTTGAAATTTTATACCAAAATGAGTTTTTAAGGTCGAAATTGTTTTTATGTTTTATTTCTGTAACACTGTTTTTAAACGGATTTTCAACTTCAATACTTCCAAATTGAAAAAATAAATTTATTTTAAATTTTTCAATGTTTTGAAAAATGTAGTTTAATATAGTTGCAAATTAATTATATTTATTTTCGTAGTTAATTAATTTAAGAATTTTATGACGATTTCAATCATATGTTTTCGTTTTGAAAAATCGTTGGTTTTCTTTGATGAAGACTGTACATGTATACGAGTACTGTAATAAGATGTAAGTCTGGGACCAAGATCAATCTAAAATTAGATTCATGATTGTAATTCCATGAAAATAAATATTTTTAGGATTATCTCGAATTTTAGGTTAACGGATTATCAATGGCCAGTGGGGGGAGGGAGCAAAATCTTACGGGTGGCAAAATAGTTGCTATGCCACTGCATAAACCAAGTGCTTTTATAATATGGGGTCAAGTGTCTTCTAGTGATAGAATACCTTCTGCTATCCATGATAACGAACAATGAATTTTTCGCATATCTAGAAAGTTATCTAGAAGAGTGACAAAAACAGAATTCAAAAAGAATATCAAGAAATATGTATCAAGAAAAGTTCATTTTCTTATTAAAATAAATAATAATATATGTAATATGTAAATAATTATATAATATATTTATATTTGAATATTTTAAATATAAATAAGGAGTCTTAAATTTTACCTAACAGAAATTTATTTAAAGTAGAAATCTTTAGCGAGTACCTGACATCGTACAGGCTCGGGACCTCTCCTAGGGAAGATGTGCTCAGATTTTGTCACCTCTCGCGTGAATAATTGAGAGCTAGAGTGGGAATCGAACCCCGGGTCTATCAGTCCGGAGGTGATCATGTAAACCACAGGGCTACTCAGGCCCCTTTCCAATAGTTACACAATCAGTATTTCTATACGAAAATATGTTAGTTCACGAAAGAACAGATTAATTGATTTTCTTAGTTAATTAAAAATTCTAACGCATTCAAGACGGTATTGTACAATTTCATTTTTAATATACTAAAACGACTTTTTAAATATTTTTAAATTTTGATTAAATGATTGGTTTTTAAATAACTCAATTCAAGCAGTAATACTTTACCTGGCTCTGAACAATGAACACTTAGAACTTCCTTGCTGGGGCAGTCTGATGGTATGAAAGATATTTCGGCTGCTGAAGGGTTTCTCATCAGGACATATTTCGAATTCTTCTCATAGTCTATGTCAACCTTGACATCTTCCACATTCCTTGAACATAATTAAAACAGTATTAATATCACATTTAATTATGCACTTTATTCTATAGTGTTTTAAACACTATATAGCTTAAAACAATAGTTCTGATATGTACTTTGAAACTGGAATCTGTAATACCATGTCATCTTCAGAGGGATACTTTAATGAAGAAAGTGAAGAAAATACGAAGGTTTACTCGGGCTAGGTTAGGTTGCGATGGCCATCCTACGAGAAAACATGCATAGGTCAAAGATTTGACCCTCACAATGAACATTCTATACTAGAAGTCCTCAATTTTGCCTAACTCAAATATATTTAGAGTAGGGATTTTTAAAGAGTACATGACATCGTACAGGTTTGATACTGACGACATAAAGTCCCCTCCTGGTGACGACGTTTTCAGATTTTTATACATCCTATGTGAATAAATCGAGTACCAGAGTGAGTATTGAACCCCGGATCTACCAGTCTAGAGACGAAGACCGTGGTCCCCACACAGGCTAACTAACCATTAGTCTTCTTTTCCTGAAGATGACATTGCCTTACATGTACTGTACACTAATTAGCTGTAATTATAATTAGTGTATTTAAAAAATACTTTTTAACTCTGTATTCAAACAACAGTAACAAATTAAAAAATAGGACTAAGACCATTTCTGTTTTTGTTTGTTAAGAGTTAGACCAGTGGTTCTTAGCCTGGTGGGGAATGGCAGAATTGCCAAGTGGGGAATGACCGCTTGGACAGAAGAACCACTGCTTCAAAACTTAATTCATTATATCCAAATGTCGACTTACTTTACAAATCACAACCATTTATCGTTGCTATAATATTTCTAACAGTCTTCAGGGGATTGAAGGGTTTTTTGGACGAGAACAGGGATTGAGGAGGTTAGGTTAGGTTGCAGTGGCAGTCCCACAAGGGAACACACGTAGGCCAAGCATTGGCCCTTTGTGATACCACACAATGAAGATTGATTCTACGGTGGGAGTCCTAAATTTTGCCTAACTCAAATGTATTTAGAGTAGGGATCTTTAACGAGTACCTGACATCGTACAGGCTCGGAACCGACGGTTTAACGTCCTTCTCCGAGGGACGACGTGCTCAGATTTATTCACCTCCCGCGTAAATAAATCGAGGGCCAGGTGAGGATTGAACCCCGGTCCTATCAGTTCAGAGGTGAGCACGTAACCACTGAGCTAGCCTGCCAACCCCCCCCCCCCCCCCCCCCCCCCCCCCCGATTGAGGAGGATAGTAAAGAGTCTACTATGAAATCCTTTGTAGCTATTTATTCCAAAATTGCAAGCAATGGAACCTTCTACTTACAGAAAACTCATTACAGTAGTTATCATATGATTTCATAGATTTTACAGTAAACACGTGATTTAAAACTCAATACATCCATATTGATAGTAGCACAGAGATTAGTAAATAAGATATTATTATTAGCCGTCATACGTCGTCTATCGACTTCACCAGCGATAGACGAGGTATGACGGCTAATAATGATATCTTATAAAACTCAATGTCTAAACCATAGTAAGAAATTCAAAAATTGGACCAAGACCATTTCTGTTTTTGTCAGTTAGAGTTATACAAGTCGTTCTGAACTTGTGGGGAATTCCCCACCGGGAATGACCGGTCAGACAGAAGTACCACTGCATCAAAATTTGATACATTACATCCAAATGTCGACTTACTTTACAAATCACAACCATTTACAGACTGTTTCAATAAGAAAAATAACCAAATTATAAGATACTGTAAGTCATGTTTGGGTAAAAGTGTTAACACTGCTGGGTTAGAAATAAAAATCAGTGCACATCAGCAGAACAACAAAGATATGCTATAAAAACCGATTTCTAAAAACTATTATTGTTTAATAAAATTGAAGTTATTTGAAAAAAAATTGATTTTGATTCATACCTGAAGTAAAGCGTCCGGCAGAGAGATTTGGCAACAGTGTGCAGTGTGGCTTGGCGCAGTTGAACAGGTACTGTGAAGTTTAGGTTGCCCACACACAGCTTGCCTCTGTCTCCCTTTTCGGTGAAGATGACATTGCCTCTTTGGTAGTAGTGACTGTACTGTACGCTCATCGATTTGGCCACACTATCCAGACTGGGTGCAATGAATACTGGAAGAATAAAAACAATCAGTCAAAATAAAGCATATTAAGAAATTAACCATTTCAAAAGTAATAGTACTAATAATAGTGTAAAGGTCTGATGTGGCCTAACTGTTAATGGTTTTATACAAACAGTACTACAGGGGGCCGGGTTAGCTTGATGGTTAACGTACTCGCCTCAGAGCTGTTAGGTCCGGGGTTCGAAACCCAACTGGCCCTCTACGTGGGAGGTGAACTTATCTACGTGGGAGGTGAATAAATCTGAGCACGTCGTCTGAGCATTCGTGAAAAAATCAGTAAATGGACCCTCCTACTGATCTTCTCAATGAGAAAAAAAATTTAGTGGTATACACTCAACTTTGCTGTAAACAAACTCATCTTCAAAAATAATAAACAGTCAATTAATTTAACTGTACGTTAATATTCCCTAATTAATATTAAGTCGGCGTCCTCTCCGAAGGACGATGCGATGTGTTCAGATTTTTTCACCTTTTGCGTGAATAAATCCGCTAGAGTGTGAATCGAACCCGGGATCTACCAGACTAGAGGCTACTTTGAATACAGATAAAACAAATCTTCTTTTTAATAAAAATACATTTAGGAAAACAAATATTGTTTCACAATAATATATATAATTATTAGAATATTAATAGTTCCAGAAAGTCATTAAATTGTCAGTTGAACAGGTGAATCATGTGGACTAAGGACAATTTATTTTAATTCATGACTTGTGCAATCTGCTATAGCGTGGTATTTACTCATATTGGGGGTTTCAAGAACTACGTCTCAACACAAAACAAGTTCAATATGAAACTAACAACGCGTTTCAAACACTTAGTGTTCTTCTTCAGGTTAACATTAAAAATATATTAATATTAGATTTAGAAAAAACCGTCATACCTCGTAAGTTGATATCGGAGATGTTGGAGCGCTTTCGGATCTGGTCCATCTTCATTCGCAACTAATCTATGGGGCTATTGTCGAGAGTTAAATATAGTTAATTTAGAGAGACTTAGTAATATAGAGACTTTACGACGTATGACGGAATGTATTATTACTAATTCTAATATTGTCGAGAGGTTTTATAGTCGTGTCCACTGCTATCTAGATATTGTTATTTTTACTTATGGCGTTATTTTTGATAAGTTATAAGTTAAAATAACAATATCTAGATAGCAGTGGACACGACTATAAAACCTCTCGACAATAGCCCCATAGATTAGTTGCGAATGAAGATGGACCAGATCCGAAAGCGCTCCAACATCTCCGATATCAACTTACGAGGTATGACGGTTATTTCGAATTCTAATATTAATCTTACTAACCTCAGTGGTAATAACAATATGCATGTATTTAAAAATATATATATTATATATATATTATTATATATTATATATAATATATATATATTATTATATATAATATATATATTATATATATTTTATAATATATATTATATATATTTATATAAAAATATTTCACATAAACACGTGAAATAACAATCAATGATTAAACCCAACCTGTTGAGTTTTTGACTCTGATGAAGCCCACTTGTTACGGTTGAAAGATCTTAGTCTTGTTTTCCCATTTCTTATTGGGTTTGTTTATTGATTGTTATTTCACGTGTGTGTGTGTAATCTTGATATCTATATATATATATATATTTGAGCTATAAGAACATTTCATGTTCTTATAGATCATATCTATATATATTTTATTTATTTAAAATCCTGCTGCTTCTAATGTTTCTAAGATTAAAACTTTTTTCAAATATAGTTGGTAGTAGGCTTGGAGTGGGCGTGGTTTTGCAGGTGCTGTCAGCTGGTGGCCAGTTGATGAAGTTAATGGGGCCAAAAGCTGTATATATTTCTATTCTTATTTACATATTTTTAGATGTTAACTTGAAGAAGAATACTAAGTGTTCGAAACGCGTTGTTAGTTTCTTATTAAACTTTTTTTGTGTGGAGACGTACTTTTTGGAATCCCTCAATTTATTTTACTGTTTAGATCAATCAACAAATATGATATAAAGAAAAATTGAGAAACTTATTTTACAGGTATCAGTAAAATATGACTTCCTTTTTTAATGATGTAATTTTTACTAATAATGAACATTAGTAGTAAGAATGGAAGAATATTGGATTTGAGGTAAAATGATAAGTGTTGACTGACGGCAGGTTTTCTCGTCGGAGGCGTCAGGGCAGTGCGGTGTGCCGTCACAGCGGTGGGCGGGAAGGACGCAGGCAGGGCCTTTGGTGCAAGGCAGAGCACCTGGAGGACAGTGCTGACAGGAGGTCTCGTCTGAGAAGTCAGGGCAGTCGGGGGTGCCGTCGCAGACGAGAGGTGTCAGGCTGCGGGACTGCAGTTCTGAGGGACATCCTACGACCAGTGCCAAAACAAACATGCATATATCAGGAAATAACAAAAACTGACCATAGAAAGCAGCACAAAAAGAAAAATCAAACAAACAAGTCATTTTATAATATTGTCAACGTCCTAGTGATAGCCCACCTTTCGACATGTCACTAAGATATTTCGACATCCGTTGTCATCAGGAGTGCGAAGTGACCAGCTAAAAAGACAGGTGAGTCTCAGCCTCATGTGTATGTCAAAATATCTACGTGAGTTTTTGTTTACCTTCTGTGTATTTTCTTTCAGTGATTATATTATATATATATATATATATATATATAAAAGGAATTGTTTTCTTTACCACAATTTACTAATAAATATTTTTTCCTCTTCTTGGAGTTTGGTCAGGGTTAATATACGGAATTACCTTTTCGCTAACGTTTCGTCTTTATTTTAAGACATCTTCAGGGCTATAAACTAACAAAAAACAATGGACATTTATCATATCTACTTTACAATCATCATAAGAAATTCAAAAAACTTACTTACTCAAGACTAGCTTGACAATAAGAGTTTAATTTGAACCTGAAGAACTCACCTATAAACCGATAAACTTTAGTTTTATGTATATATAAATTAATTTTTCTTTATCGAGGTTTCGTCTAGCGTCAAACAGTAATACACCTTTAAGCCAATGTTTCGTCTATGTTTGTAGACATTTCCAGGTCTTTGTATTTTTCTATTGCAAATAAAACTTTATAAAACCTTTGTTTTTTTGTAATAGAAAAAACCAAGCCCTGAAGATGTCTACAAATATAGATGAAACGTTGGCTTAAACAGTGTTTTACTGTTTGTCGCTGGATCATACATCGATAAAGAAAAATAGTGTTATATATATGTGGTTGAGATAAAAAAACAATGAGTTATATATTTATAATTAAAAAAACAAGCAACAGTTTGTTAGGAAAACTTATCAAACGATGAAAAGAAAAGAACACGGAGAAATAACAGCAAACTTACTTCAATATTTTGACCACGTAATCAACTGGAGTAGAAAAACTCTGCTTACCTGGTAAACAGTACTTGAATTACTGATTGCCAGGTGAGCAAATTTTTTCTTCTCCTGATGATGACTTGGTCGAAATATTGAAGTAAGTTTCGTTGTTGTTTTTCGTTTTTTTTTTCTTTTAATCGTTTGATACTTATTTATATAGGTAAAATGTAAATTGTTCTCAGGGACTGTTAAAAATAAAGAGGGAAAGTAGGAAAGTAGGCTCATTTCTAAACGTCAACATCCTTCATAGTCATCAGGAGAAGAATTGTTTCGTTTTAGTGGATGAGGGATGAGTTGTGTATGTGTGTATGCTACTCGAACAGAGGACGTGGCAATGAATGCATGTTGCAATATAGAAGTGTGATTTGTTGGTCAAGGTCTGTAAACATATATAAACAGAAGTGACGAGTTGATGGAGATTACCTGGAGCAGGAATGCAGTAGGGCGCTTCAGCACTGAATTCAGGGAAGAGAGAACAGTTGAGTGCTTTGGCTAGAGGTGGAGTGAGGCGACTGCCACAGTTCTGCCAGAACTGGCGACAGAAAGCCCTACAGGGGAGGACAAGGCGAGGCGAGCAGGGTGGCTGCAGGACGTGGCAGACGAACTCGTGCGTCCACCTGTAGCACTCGGAGTCGACCAGCTCTCTGCAACAGGCCACTCGCCAATAAGTCAACAGCACAAACTCGACATATTTAAAAAAAAATGTTTTTTTTATTTTCTGTTTTCCTGATTTGGGTAACCCCCAAAATCAAGGTGTTTCTATATAACCTGTTTCCTTACATAGATTACAGATATTAATTAACAAATTATAATAATATGAACAATTCTAATACTGTATAGTATGTGGTATAGGAAAACATACTGTACAAGAACTCCACTATATTAGGAAAGAGGATAGGGAAAACTGGAAGCAATACTGGGATTCTCTTCAAGGACACAGACAATCAAAGATACTTCTTAATAAGTTTGAGGATAGTCAAATCTTGTATTGTATGGAAAGAAGCAGGAATAATCTAAGGATTTTTGCATGAATGGCCGGCCATCTTCGAAGAATGGGCATTATCAATAATGGTTTTGTGCAGATTGTGCAAAGAAGAGAAAAAAACACCGTTGCACCTGCTGGCTTATTGTCAAGCCACTGTGCTAACACAGAGTCAGGTGCTTCGGGACACTCAACAAAACTATAGAAGAACTTTTATTGCTGGACCCAGCAAAAGTGCTGAGCTTCTTGGAGGCGTTGAAGATAACTGGGTACTATTGTACAGAAGGGGGGAAAGTACAATAGTTCTTAGGACGCAGTACAATAATCTCCCTTAATTAAATATATAACAAAAAAAACAATATAGTTATTAATTAGCAAAAAATGAAATTGAGAGAACTGCAATGCAAATGGTTATGATTTAATACTTAATATTAATATTATAAATTATTATAATTTTATTATTTATAGTCTTATACTTCTTATTTTAGGTCTTATAATAATACAACATTAGACTTTTGGTTCAGTTATAAGGCTTATGATACAATTTGTCAATGTCTATGGATTTTATGATTTTTATAAATGTACCACTTTTATTTGAGATTATTTTGCGCTCATTAATTGGCCACTTTCTACCTTGTATAATCACTTCTTTTTTGAACATTGGCCTTTCTTTTTCGTGTATTGGGCAATTTATAAAATATATAACGCCAGTTTTGGAAGTTTGCTCCACCTGGACAAGTATTAACAACCTGTGAATAAATATTTCCATGAAATTTGTAAAATAAAAAATTTGAGACCTGATGGGTTACTTGCCTGTAAAAAACAATGTTTAGATTTTTTTGGTTTTAAACGTTTCAGGTATTTTCTAGAATGTCAGTAAATGATGCAGATCTGTTAAACTATCCAAAACACAGGCATTTAAAAAGTATTTGTGCTTTTATAGATTGTCCTCAAATGAGGACATAAATTCTAACAAATTAAAATATCAGTAAATGATGCAGATCTGTTAAACTATCCAAAACACAGGCATTTAAAAAGTATTTGTGCTTTTATAGATTGTCCTCAAATGAGGACATAAATTCTAACAAACTAGAATGTCAGTAAATGAAGCAGATCTATTAAACTATCCAAAACATAGGCATTTAAAAAGTATTGCGCTTTTATAGACTGTTCTCAAATGAGGACAGTGGGATATGAGTTAAATATGAAGGATCCTATCATTGGCCATAAGAAAGTTCTGTAAGTATAGTAGAATAAATGACATTATTGTGCCAGTTACATGGTATAATGATGGGAGGATGTAGGTGTTAGACTACCTGAATGGGATGACGTTCTCGAGGACCTGCTGCGGTGTCGAGTGCCCGATGAGGTTTGGGTAGGAGGTGGTGTCCATGTGCAGGCTGGAGCAGTACGGAAGCTGCATTGGGCCACAAGCCCTGGCCGGCGATAGTCTCGGAGTAGACGTCATGTGGACTTGTTGCGTTGTCACTAAACTGCTTCCTCGGAGCACCTCCTAAACAATCATTTAACTTACATAAACCACTTTTATACCGAATAAGGCTGTAGCAACTATAAAAACTGAACATTTAGTGTCCTTCCAATGCATGGAATCGAAATTCTCATTTGCAGTTATCATATTTATGCTTATTCATACTAGTCGAAAACGATTATTGAAAATGTTCATACAAAATATTTTTTTTATTTAAACTGCACGTTTCGAACACTGCACGTTTTGTGTTCATCATCAGGTAAACTTGATGAACTGATCCACTTGATAATCCACTCCTCCTATTGGTTATGTCATTCATTTATTATAGACAAATATAGCACTTTAGATAAAGAGGGTTTGCATGCAGTTCCCGTGTGATAGAGACGCAAGTATAGTGATGTTATGGAAGCCAGCCATCGATTCACTTCTAGTGCAGTTATTCACTTTTATTTCTGATGTTGGTCACTCAATGAACATTTTACACTGCGAGTCTTTAATTTTGTCAAACACAAGCGTGTTTAGAGTAGAGTTCTTTAGCGAGTACTTCATAACGTATAGATTCGAGACTAACGGCTTTATATCCTCCCCCCCCCCCCCCCCCCCGATGTGCCTTCACCTTGTCGTGGTGGGGGGGCTTAACATACCTGGGTGGTTGTTCCCTCCTGGTATGAACTAAGAAAGGCACAACACGGTACATGGTTAGCCTGGGTCGGCGTCCGAGAGTATAAAGTACGCTCATTCGCGATAGTAATAGTCCGTAATAGTCTGATGTAGGTAACGCTTGTGTTTTTCAAGACATTCTTTTGCATTTTTCGAGACTTGGTATGGTGATCCTGTCCCTCGTAGGTATCCACAGGTGGTAGGTCCGCTCGGTGCGGCTGTCCTGTGAGATTGCTCTTCTTTTTGGCCTTATGCGGCTTTTAAGGTCAAGTTATGCGGTTATTTTTGTCAAGACTTCTTTCACACTGTAGTGACATGACAGTGGCTGTAGTTGCTCTCTTGCGATCTTTGTTCTTGGGCTGGTTTATCCAATGCTGGTAGAAAGTCCACTCGGTCGCGCGCTTGTTCGGTAGCTGGGTCACAACCCTCATTCTTCTTTTTCTTTTTCCGCCTTGCGCCTGCCTTTCAAAAGACCTTTTTTCGCCCCATAGTGAGATCTAGCAACTTTAGGGTTGGCTGTCAGACCCCAGATTCATTCGGACGTTCCTTATACCTTGTCCTGTAACCTCTGACTCCTTATCTCACTTACCTATTCTTTCGTGTATATCTCAACTTCCTATTAACTGTTATTCTTATGTTTCCCCTTTGCGAAATTCAACTCTTATTCTTGATGATCTCTTTCATCAAGTACCATCAATCTTATAGAGATGTTACCTCTGTAAAAGAAAAGCTATAAACTTCAAGGCTTATGTTTATAGCTTTTGTTGATGTAGGTCGTGGAAGCTCGTCTCCGAAGGTTCATCTTAGGCACATCACGAGGACTGTCCCTTGTTTTTTTCATTCATGAGGAGGCGGTTTATTTCTTGTAACGTCGTGAAAGTACTCCACATCAAACAAACATCAACCTACTTTGCTTTATCATGGTTGAATGAAACACGATTAAATCAAAACAGTTTTAACTTCCTTTCCGAGAAACGACAAGCTCAGATTTTTCTCACCTCCTAAGTAAATAAATTGACGGCCAGAGTAGGTACCGAACCCCGGATCTACCAGTCCAGAGGCGAGCTCATAAGCCACTGAGCTACCCTGGCCCCTTTGCTAGATGATAAAGAGGCTTTTATTCAATTATATGTTTATATTTCAATAATTTTTTAACTTTTCTTTAGCAACAATACCACAATTAGTTTAAAATAACAGAAATAGAAGCTGAAAAATTGTGCATTCTAGCTAAAAAAGAAAATGTGACATACAAGCAAAAATTAGTGCATTAATCAATCCTGGATTTTTATAACGAAAAAAAGATGCACTACATAGATGAAGTGTATAATATGCACTTTACTTACTCATTCAATATGGAAAATTTAAAAAAACTTAAGGAGAACAAGTATAATCGGATTCCATCTCACTCTTTTACTACAGTCGTAGAATTTCTGAAAAAAGGTTGTTTGTTTAGTAGAGAAAGGAAGTCAATATAATTCGCGAAAACGAGTTTGGTTTTACTTTATTTATCAGATAAAAAAGGTTTTCTTTTCAGTAAAGATAATAAATCTCTTTCTTTTTATCCAACGCCCACTCATTTCCGCCATTAGGCGACGCGCTGACCATTATAGATTGGAATCACTGTGCCTTTTGGCGTTTCTATCGTCTGTTCTGTGGTGTGCACCCGGTACATTACTCGCTCCTTTTTTTGACTTTTCATTATTATTATTATTGCTTTATTTTCTCTGGGAGCCAAGCACTATGTGCGTAAATTCATTTCACCTACTTACCAAAAAAAAAAAAAAATAAAAATATTTTCTAAAACTTATTTTAATATTTAAATATTTACAATAGGAATTCTTTAGTCAATTACAATAGCTAAACACGGTTTTCAATATTTAACTAATTCAACTATAGTTATGAAATAGTTAAATTGATTTTCAAAAACTAAATCCCTTTTTGAAGTAGAAATGCTTCGATAACATTTATCTGACCTTTAAGGATGATTCATGACTCAAGCATGTCCTTGAAAATATATATTTACACGTACTCAGATTTCAAAGCGTACTAGCTTTTAATTAGACGAATTAAATAGTAACTTTTTTGATGTATTCCTAATATAAAAAAAATTAACGTGAGAAAATATTTCATGGAAGCTGTGTTGCTAAAGTATTTGAGATATGCCTAAATATGACAGTATTTGTTGTTTCAAATGTCAGTTTTTAATCAGTGTTGCCGCATTGGTTTTGTTTTTTGAGTTGAATGGAGATTTGAAACTGACCTCTTCAACGTGAACACTGTCCGGGTCGACAGTCCTGTTGCCTAGGTAAGGAGTGGGGCGGGTGAGTACTCTGACGACGTCCTCAGCAGACACCTGTTGTCTTCGGGGGTTGAATAGGACTTTGAAGTGGACTTCTAAAGCATCTCCCTCCTCCCTAAAACAAAAAAAAAATCAATAAAAATCTAGTCAAACACTGAACCTTTTGCCAGGACAGACTGGCGTTTAAGAAGGTACAACGTATAAACGTCTATATGATGTATAAAATAAAAGAAAACGTTTTACTTGATGTGAACAAACATGAAAACAAATATAGAACAGAGTACTAAAAAGTTATGTCTTAGGCTTAGTTTAGTATTTATGTGGGTGTCAAAAGAGGACACCGGAAAGAGAAACAGTCGAAAATGGGGTCATATTTCTGTGAAACACTGACATACGGCTATATACTGATCTTAATATTTGGTTTTACATTTCTTTTTGGTTTTTGCATTTATTTTTGTTTTTTTTTTTAATGTCCACACTTATAAGGGTTTTTACCTTTTATTGCTATTCTAGAAAAAGTGTGGCTCATATATGAGCCGTTTATTTTGAAAGTGGCCTAATTCCATTTTCCAAAAAAATTTAGCTAGCTATTTAAATAATTACATTTTTACGTTATCTTTACCTTTTGCAGCAAATTTTACAAAATTTATTTAAAATTACTAAGAATTTTTATAACAAAAATTAGTTGATAAATAAAATGACAATATTTTTAAATTTTGTAAAACGCAAACCCTTAAATATCTCGATTTTAACATAAATGGAATTAGGCCACTTTCAAAATAAGCGGCTCATATTATATGTCACCCATTTTAGTAATGGGCGAGTCGTATTACCGGTTTTCATTTTACACTGAGAGTCTTGAATTTCCCCCCCAGCTCAACTCTATTCAGAGTAGGGATATTTAACGAGTACAAGACATTGTGTAGGCTCGTGACTGACGGCTTAACGCCTTTTTCAAAGGATGATGTACTCAGTTTTTTCATATCTCGCGTAAATAAATCCAGGGCTAGAATGAGAATCGAACCTGGTATCTACCAGGCCAGAGGTGAGCAAGCAAGCCACTAGGCTACTCTTGCTCCAATATTGACATTACTTATTCCGATCAATTTATCAAAGATTTGGAAGAGTACTAATAAAAATATAGCGTTCCATGCATTTATGGTTTCATAAAATTCAAAATAATTTGTTTCCCTACTAATAACGTAGTTATTTATTGACAGAGTAACTATTTCCCAGTTATTAATAATATCATATGTTTAAATTAACATTTAACATCAATTCGTTTGATTTGAATGAGAATATAATCACGTATCGCTATCAGGAAAGCATTAAAAATAAATAAATCTGGTAAAATAAAATATACGGTTCTATTTCATCTTAACTATTTAATGTACATTTATTTTTCAGGCAGTTTTGATAAATTTATTGACTTTGATGTGAAATTGATAAATATTTGAATTGCTTTTAATAAATACGTAGACTAGCTTACAGAGCAGGTGTGCTGGTATCAGGGCCGCAGAGTTCTGCCTTTCACATGCTAAATGTTTTGACCTTAAGCCACAAAAAGATGTAACAAACTGTTTTTTTTTTTTTATTCATATATAACCAATAAAAATTCTTAAACACTTATAATTTATTCAAAAGTCTTATAAAAGTAACCAGTCTTGTTTGAAGAACATAAAAATTGTATAAGGTAGCTAGTACTACTGGTCAATGTTTCATACCTGAAACTGAATGGAAAGAGCTGACGAAATTTGCATACTTTGCGAATGATGAATGAGCCATAATTCTCGTTTTTAGAACAAACATGATGGTAAAAATGACTGCTTACTTTAACTATACTTTCTGGTAATGAAAACAAACAAATATTTAACAGGAATTCCACTGGCAGGGAAGAGAAGAATAAACCAGCTCGCCAAACGATTTACTTTCGTAATCCGTAATTCATTTTTTACCTATATATATTATATTTTATATATTTTTATATTTTATTTTATATTTATAATATTTATTATTTGATTATTATTATTTTATTTATTATAATTTATTTTTTATATATATTTATTTATATATTTTTATTATATTTTATTTTATATATTTATTATATATATATAACTATCATGATTTGTTTCCTTGACCCAATATTTATATGATATAATTTTTTTGAGGGTGGAGGTCTAATGATTTGAAACTAGTCCTTTTGCTGACGTTTCGACATATATTTATGATATCTTCAGGACTTGGAATTCTGTTTCTGTTGCAGCATATAAAGGTATGCTAAAACAGAAACGGATTTCCAAGCCTTGAACATTGAAGATATCATAAATATATGTCGAAACGTCAGCAAAAGGACTAGTTTCAAATCATTAGACCTCAACTCTCAAAAAAATTATATCAATATATATATTATATATATAACAAAAGTTTTATATTTTACCACTCTATATTAATTAAAAGAATTTCCTTAATAATCAATGATTTAGTTACCCATTGAAGGCAAGGACTTCACTGCTAAGAAAAGCCATTCTTAACTGGCTTCGTCTAAAGCAGAGATTGAAACCTTCTCTGAAACTCCTGCTAAGCGTCCTGAACAGATCGGAGCTGGGGTCTGCTAGCGCTGAGCTGAATTCCTCGCCTCGTGTCACCAACAGAGTGCCGACGAAGGCTTTGTCTTGCGCCTCGCCGCCAGGGCCCAGCAGCTTGTCTGCAGCATAACATCTTGCTTTAACGTTCAACATGTAAGCATATATCAATTACTACCGTATTAATAGTATATTTCACTAGAAAAAGAATTAAAATGTACATTAATTTTTTTTATTTACTCACGAGTAAAGTATGATATGCTAATATTTACATATATTATACATATATACATATACACAATTAAAAGAAACGGCCCAGCGGACTTTTTTAAATAAAATAAATTCAAAACGAAGGAAACACACAGAAAGACACAGACATAACTCACATCGATATTTCGACCATCGTCGTCATCAGGAGGTGTGAAGAGCGAAGAGTCCCGCAGGAAGGCAGGACGGTGACTCATGTATACATATATTATTATTAAAATTAACCGCAGTCTCGGCATTCACGATCTTTAGAATGGGAGATTCGATCCTACGAACTAACCTCCTGCTAACAGGGTTCAACTAGAAAAGGAGCTGGCCAAGTGACATGTTATACAAAATCAACATGTTAAACATAAACAAAAAGTGACATATTAAACATATATAATAGATATTTATATCCAGAATATCTATTATTTCACTTCCTACTTCTAGTTTTCAGGATATAATGTAAGACATTTAATCCCCATATTTTAAAACGGAGCAATAATGAAAAAAGGAGGGGGAATAATGCACAACATCGATATAATCCACGTTGTCCAACTTAATTATTTTGTCGCTATCTATTTTTAGATATGAAGTGAGATGAGATCGGAAAGAGTTAGTCCTCAATAATCAACCAAAACACTCGGGAAATAATAGACCTCATAATTCCCTAGGTGAATAAAATTACTTATTGGGCAGGTGTGGTATTAGGGATGCAGAACTGCCTTTCACTTCCTAAAATGTTTTAGGTTAGGTTGCAGGAGGCCATCCCAGAAGAGAACCTACAGAGTCCATAAACTGGCGCTTTGTAATACCAGGAAAAAGAACAGAGCTATTCAGGATAGCCAACCGACCGGTTTCGCACATTGCACATCGGATACAACACCCATTCAAGAGGTATGCTGTATTGTTATAATAACTCGATGTTTTTATGAATATTTCTTCCACTCGTACTTATGAAACATAAGAAAGTATTAACTAGTTGTTTTAAATTTATCCCATTTAGATTGAATGCATGTATCAATCAATATTAAAAGTCCCATGAAATTATTTTCATCAACATGAAAATTGTTTCCATTAAACTGATTTTGAAAACCTTTGATAATTAAGTGTTCTTATAAGGTGCAGCATGCTAATTTTTGTTCTACTTTAAGTTTATTATTTTCAGGGATTATAATATTCTTTATTTCTCTGAATGGAGATAAATGAAAGAATTATCAAGACCGTGATTATACAAATTTTATATTCAAATCGTTTTTGTTAGGTTTACGTTAGAATTAACTATTAAGTTAAAGATTTTTTTTTACGAGTTAAATTTTTCTGTTTTTCAAAATTGTATCATTCTAAAAGCCGTCTCCTTTGCTTGTTATCTGAAACGACTTGCCGTTCGTCTACAGTGTGCTTGGTCTCCCTCCTTCTTTTCTGATTCCCCGAAAATTTGAGTTTGTAATTGTGTTTTTTTACTCTGTCTGTTACTCTTCATCGATTTTGAAGTCGTATATATATATATATATATATATATACTTAAAATAAACTGTGACACATAGACAGAAACTTAACAAAGACTCACTTGTCAATATTTCGACCGTAATGGCGGTCGTACTCAGGAGAAGTGAAATGACGGAGGGACGACAGTCAACTCACGTTGACGGTCAAAATATTGAAAAGTGAGCCTTTGTTTATGTATCACAGTTTCTTTTAAGCATAATCTTAAACGGACCGTTTCCGTTTACCATAGTATATATATATATATATATATATATATAAATTTATATATAGATTTCACATAAACACGCGAAATAACAATCAATGAATGTCTTATAACAATCAACTTCAAGTTAAAAGATCTTTTTCCATTTCATATTGTGGTTTGATCTTTGATTTACATATATATATATATATATTTAGGAAGCAGTCCTTCATTTATACAGGTTTGATTAAATAATACGCCATATTTACGGTTGACTAGTTCCCTTATGTATTTCTCAAGGGATCTGAATAATCTTCTTGTACAAACATCTAAATTGAATAGAACATTTCCAATGGTTCCATTGTCTTTAAATCTATATAATATAATATATTATATATATAATATATATATAATTTATAATTATATTATATATATTATAATATATATATAATATATATTATATATATATATATATATATATATATATATATATCAAACACAAACAAACACTCATAAAATCTTATTTCAATATTTTGAAGTTGCACCGTTAGTTTCCAACCGTCTCTTTATCGTTTCTTTTGGTTTTCTTTTATTTATTATCCTGATGATTGTCAAAGCCAAAAATTTGAAAGTGTAACTCTGTAAATCTGTCTTCTTTATTTGTCTATCTTTACTCAAATAAAACCAGTTATAATAGCTTTAAGGTAATAATATTAAGTTTTTTTTAACTCTAAGTGAAGTTCAAAGTTGACAGAGCTGAGGTTCACATGGGGCGGTGAGGTGACATTACAGTCTCCTTGTACCTCCAGTTTTCTTTATAATATGTACTGCTTGTTATGCTTCACTTGATTACCTGTTTATAGTAAAGTAACTAGCAGGTTCTTAACATTTTTGGAATTCATCAATGAATATCTTCACGCACTGCAGGGATTCTTTACTAGATTTAAATATTTATTAAAGACTAAATAAATAATTTAACTATTTATTATGCAAAATGAAATATGTTTTTCTGTCTATCCAGCAATGGCATTCAGTTGATTACCTACCTAGACTTGTCACAAACTGATTAACTTACAAGTTAATACTGTGTTGTTCTTTTTCGAAATGACAACCCAAACGCAAATCAGAAAGGCGAACCGTTGATGAATTGCAGAGGGCGCTCTTACCTCTCGACCGGAGCGGAATATTAAGTGACAGGAAACCATACAAGACAGGAATGTAGTTTCAAGTAGCCCGCCTAGTGCAACAGTGCTTGGAAACAAACGTTGAAACATTACCTTGATATCAAACATGTTTGACATGTCACAAACGAATAATTTATAAAACTTTATTGATACATATCTGCACATGTATCAATAAACATGTTTCAGATATCTATTAAACTATCGGTGCTAGATACAGTAACGTAGCAACTATTTTTGCCCCCGGGGTGTTCGTAAGTTTTACCCCCCTCCTCTGGCTATTAATAATCCGTTAACCTTCAAAATTTGAGAAAGTCTTCAAAATATTTATTTTCATACAGGTACAATCAAGGATCTAATGTAAGACTGGAGTTCTTATCCGAGACTTTCATCTTATGAAATCTGTAAAAGTATACATACGTATACAGTCGTCCTCAAAGAAAGATTTTTCAAAATTAAAACGTATAATTCAAATCATCAAAAAATGTTAAATTAGATTTTTAATTTAATTAACAATTATATATTATATATTTATTCAATTTTTAATTTAATTTAACATGCCAGTTGCTTATTAACAACCGGCTATGGAAAGAAATATAACAAACAGTCAACCCTTTTAATAAACTAGTTGTGAATATTTTAAAATAAATTTATTTTTAGTTTGCAAACATTACAGTTGAAATTTTTTTGAAAACGATATTAGACAAATAAAACGTAAAAACTATTACGAACTTAAAAACAAAAAAAAAATTAAAACAAAAATTTACTCATTTTGGTCAAATTTTAGATTTTTTGTTAGTTTTTCATTATTTTATTTTTTTTTTCATTTTTACTTATTTACGTATTTTCTATTTAAAGTTCGGCCCCCTGGCACATGCCACCCGCGGCAGCCCCCCCCCCCCCCCCCCATGTAACCATGCCTAGATATCAATCAATCTTTAAAACGTAAATCTTCAGTACTAAGAGTGAACATGCTTTCAGTAGACTACTTGTGATTCCTCTTTGAAGAAGAATTGGCATCGTGATAAGCCGCATTACCAGGTTGATTTTATATTGAAACTCCTACATTTTGCTAATTCATCTGAATTTATTATAGGGATCTTTAGCGATTACCTGACATCGTACAGGCTTGGGACGCGTGAAGAAATTGAGGTCAGAGTGAGAATCAAGCCCAGGATCTATCTGTCCAAAGGTGAGCACGCAAGCCACTGGGCTACCCTGACCCCCACTCTATTGAAATAGGAGTCTTTAATAAACAAGTCACACATTTCGCGCTAAATGCAAAATCATGCACATGTATGGTTTAAAGCAACAAAAATAAACGCCCCATGATAAAGTAGAAAAAAAAAGTAATAATGATTTTAATTTTATTTGCAAATTCGTAATTGAGCCATGACTCAATTTGCTGACTATACGAAAATTTTAACATCGTACCAATTTACAACATCAATATCTCCCCATATTGAATGACTTTGTATTAAATTAAATACACTTAAAGAATATAGCATGAAAGTTTTAAAAAAAATTAACCTCATTTGACCACCTTCAAATAACATTCAAGTAAGAATTTTATTAGTGTAAGGATTAGAAACAACAGAAATAAATGGGTTTTCTCTTGAAAACGAAATTTATAAAATTTGTGATATAATAAACTATTATTGTGTGATCTTAGATACAAAATTTCAACTCTATGATTAGTATTTAAGTAAAAAACAAATAGTTTCTGTATAACAACCCTAAATTAATCTTTTTTTTAAGCTTCAATTTGACCTAAAATTACAGAGTTTTGTTTTAAACAAGTAGTGTTTATATTGAGAAATTCGTATTGATCTAGTAAACGTGCAGGCTGTGCGGTGTTTATCGAAATAATGGCCTAACACCCGTCTTCTCAGGTAGACATTATTATGAAAACACGTCAAATAGCTTCTCTTAAATCCCCAAAACCTGAAAATATTTTTAAAAATTGAATTGCATTCTTTTTCAATTACTTCATATATTTTATTTATGTGTTAAATAAACATATGTTTTGTTAATGATTACAGTAATCTCTGCATTTACCTTGTCTGCACTGTTTCCACTTTTTAATAATTTTTTGTATTTCATTTTCCATTGCATTCTGATTATATGAAAGTTATTAAGAAGGCGGAAAACATCAATCAAAAAATCTGGAGTGGCCTACACTCTACTTTACTATAAGTAACTTAATGTCAAATTTCTTGAGTATATAAAACATAACGTCTCATTTAAACATAACTTAAACATCTAAATGGGATATGCTTAATGGAGAATGAAAACATTAATTTTTTTGGAAACAAAGTTGCACAAAACATGTAAATAACAAGAATTGTCTAAAAAATCTATTCAATAAAAATTGCTTTTCTTTTCATCTGTCAAAAAACGTATATTCAAATTTACTCTGAGCGAGTGTTACCTTTTTCATGCTGCTGTACTCTGTTATAAGGTTGGTTTGAATGTATATTGAGAAAACAAATTATAGTAATTA
>JAPFBL010000567.1:0-5000 GCA_026182355.1 Hermatobates lingyangjiaoensis
AAATAAGAATACTTTTGCAAGAAAAATCATGAATTGATTAAACAATTTAAAATCTGATGTTGAACTTAGAAACGACAAAGGGATGCATACTGCTACAAGTATAGCCACAAAGTCTGAGAGATTTAGGTTGTCAGATTGCTCTAGGCGAGGTCAGATGACATATAGCTTTGTTTCACATATGACTTCAAGGTTGTTAGTACTGGTAAAATGGATATAGTTACACTGAAATAATTACTAGTTTTTAGATTTTTGTCTTTATAGAGAAATGTAGTTATATTCACTCTTCATAATTATTTATTAAAAAATTTTTTTTTTTTGATACAACATCAATATTCATTAAGTTTTAAATGTTTTTAGCCACAGACGGACAAGTATTAAAAATCATGATTTTATAAAATATATAATATCATGAGTTAATAAAATGTTTTTTAAGAGTTAAATAAATTGTTATATTCTAATGTAGTGCAATCAGTTATTATGTGGTATTTACTCATTGTAGGGTAAAAATCTAATGAAATGGTCTCCACATATAAAAATTTAATGATATAAAACAATGCGTTTCGAACACGTGTGTTCTTCTTCGGCATTAACTAAAAAATACAATGACACCAGAGAGTTAACTATAGTACAAAGTAAATAAGTACAAAAATTAATATAAAATAAAATAAGGCAGAAAGTACGAACCTAAGGATGAGTGCCTCTGAATAAAACTGACTGGTAATGGAATGGACATGGGTGGGGGTATAGGGTACATCTGTTTCTTATTCGAAGGCAGGTACATTTCATTGTAATTTTTTTTTTCTCTTAAAAGTTAGGCTGAGCCTTTACATTTTCGTACTTTCTACCTTATTTTATTTTATATTAATTTTTGTACTTATTTACTTTGTACTATAGATAACTCTCTGGTGTCATTGTATTTTTTAGTTAATGCCTGAAGAAGAACACTACGTGTTCGAAACGCGTTGTTTATATCATTAAATTTTTATATGTGGAGACCATTTCATTAGATTTTTACCCTACAAATTGTTATATATTTTAAATAACTACCTTCATTGTACACAGCTAACTGAAAGTCCTTATGAAAAGCAATTTGCATAAGAGGTAGGTGATGGCTAACAGTTGAATCACGTTGTATATAATCTCTAGTCAGCCCAGTTATTACGACAATACACTTAAGTTTCCCATCTAGCCGCCTTAACCCATCCTCCCCAGTATAGTTAATCCTTTTGTGAAAATTAACACTCATTGTACTGGTGCGGTAATTGGAGACTTAATTGCAATGAATGTCTTACTCGGAGCATTTCTATTCAAATTGGACAGTAACATTCGCATGGGTTGGTTTTCCCTTATATATTCACTTTGGGTAAATAGATTGTCTTAAACTTTTACACACTATTCTCTTATTCATTATGTTAATAGCATCATGCTAATTATTTAAAAAATAATTTGGAGAAGAGTCACATAACTTTCTTTCACCTTAGCTTAAATATACAATCTTTCAGTATTTAAACTGTTAAATAAAATTAATATGTCCTTGCCTACATTCTTACCAGAAATTATTAATAGGCTAACAAAAATATTAACATTGTCATATTAAAATTATGATTTTTGATTAATATGAATTGAATAGCAGGAATTCCCTGTTTATTACCAACCAGCAAAACTACCCGTCTTCGATGAGGCTTTACGAAAATTCAGGGATGATACGTAGCATTCCAAAATATTATTAGAAATTATAGAATAATAGAAAATATTATTAATACAGTCCATTACTATCGTTATATTTTGATTTATTTTATGTTTTGTAGCTTTAAATACTGAGCTGAAGTTTGGTTTTATTCTAGGCTTACTTCTTATTTAGTACGCGGGTACGTAGAACTCACTTTTTAAAGTGAGCAAATTATGACAAATGCAAACAAATTAAAATCAACTAGTAATGCTTCCTTACTAAAGTACCAGGTTGTTCAATAAGTTTTGTCGGTCAATAAGAGAGTTGCTACTAGTCCAAATTTGTTTTTGTTTTGTTGGTTCACTCTTCTTATCAACGTATGTGAAGGTTCATTTCAATCAGTCAATTCATTCTTTGTTTACAAGTCATTTAGTGTCGCCGTGTCACAGTATTTTCGACAATACTGTTATGGTCGGCAATACTGTTGAATACTATACTTTAGTAAGGAAGCATTACTAGTTGCTTTTAATTTGTTTGCATTTGTCATAATTTGCTCACTTTAAAAAAATGAGTCCTACGTACCCGCGTAGTATAAGGCACCTAATAATACCTGTGTATCTCTACAGGTTTTATCTGTACATTGCTTAGAACTGACTCATTTCAACTTATCTAAACGTTTAATACATCAGGGAAAAAAATACATTTATTTAAAAAATATACAGGTATTTATAGGTGTCTTATACCACAGGAAATAGGTATTGTTAGTTGATATACCTGTGTAGCTAGACAAATACAGCTTAGAAGTTTATAACCGCTTCTACGTTAAATTTCCAATCAATTCAAATCATAGCTTCTAATTTAGACACACACAAATCTACTGTCAATGTTTCAGCTTACAATGACTTATATGGCAGGTGAGTTTACTTGTGTCAAAATTTTTGGACAAACGAACAAATAGAAATTTTTCTAAGGGTGAATTCATTTTCTAAAATATATAAAACGTGAAGATAACTTCAAATAAATCACTTCTAAACAATGTGTTACAAAAGAAATTGTAAAAAAAAGTTCGTTTATCATTATATAACTTAATCCATTAAAAGGTGTTGTGTTAGTAGTGACATGTAGGCAGATGTATACAATTTTGAAACATAAAAGCTAAATATTACGTTAATGATTTTATTACAAAGAAAAAACTGTGCAGATTTCAGCAAAAACTCTCTAGTTTGAATTATTTAATTATTGTTCAAACTAGACAGTTGTTGTTGAAATTTGCAAAATGTTTTCTTGTTAAAAAAATATCAAATGAAATATATATTTTTTTGGATTCAACATTTTATACTTTTGCCTATGAAAAAGGTTTTGAATAAAAACTGAAACGTTTGCAATGAGAGTTTATTTTGAATTTGCGGAACTAACTGAGTGGTGATAAAAAAATTTATTTTGTTTCTACTTCACGGTCTATACTTGTAACAATATATATATATGTTCAAATAATTAAGCTAGTGACCACTGATGACCGTAGTTTGACATTAAGAGCGTCTGAGGAGGCCCACATATGGTTATTGGGGGCCCGATCAGATCCCGGTTTAAATCAGAAGCGTTAACTTTTATATGTTTTTCCTTTTATTTTTAACCTATATATCATATTCATATAATTTTTTTTATTTTTTTTATTTTATTTTTTTTATTATTTCCTTTTTATAATTTTTACTTAATAATTTTTAATTTCATAGTTTTATCTATTGTTTTTACTTTTCCGTTCTCCGACGTTTAGTGCCTAGCTCCTTTTTTACGCTAGTGCTGCTCTCATCGGTTGACTCTTTATTGCTTCATTCGCGCTCCGTTCTTCGACGTGGGGAGATCTCTCTCACTTCGTCCTCTCTTCTAGTCTACTCTCCTGATTACGAACAACCGTTCGAAATATTGAATTCTGTAAGTGTTCTTTTTATTCTCTTTTCTGTGTCGTGCTTTGTGTAATTTGAAGTTATATATATATATATATAACAATTTTTTTCGTTGGAAATACGATCCAAAACGGACAAATATATTTCAATATAAACAAAGAAACAAGAGAAATCAGAAGAACACACTTACAGTCTCTAATTTTCGTTTTGAACCGTCTTCAGGAGAGATAAGAGAGGGAAACCAAGCGCACTGGATCAGAGACGGTTGGAGACCAATTATTATATCATAGGAAGTTCCTGTCTACCTTATTTTCTGTGAACGGGTGCGCATGCGGCAACACTGTTGGTCTCCAACCGTCTCTGATCCAGTGCGCTTGGTTTCCCTCTCTTATCTCTCCTGAAGACGGTTCAATCCGAAAATTAGAGACTGTAAGTGTGTTCTTCTGATTTCTCTATGTTTCTTTGTATATTTTTATATAATATATAATATTATATATATAAAAACATAAAATAAACTATGAACACATATAAAAAACATAACAAAGGTTCACTTTTTAATATTTCGACTGTTATGGCGGTCGTCCTCAGGAAAAAAAGAGAATTGAAGAAGGGACGATAATAGAAATAAGTCATCTAATATATATATATATATATATAAATATATAATATATATATAACTTGCTCTCTGACGACGTGATACACGAAAGACCTCAAAGAATTATCTTCCATCATTTGGGTTGAGTTACCTGAACATTTATATCACGAGTTATTGTGACAATTTTGTATATATATTTTTCCTAGACATTAGAGACAAAAATCACATAATTAACTGGGAAGAAGCAAAGGAGTTGGTTTTTATGTCATGTGAAAGAAGAAGAAACATTGTTGAAAGCGCCCTCATAAAGGACTTTTCTAAGAGCTTGGCAACACTAGTCCAGCCTTTTTAAATTAAATGAATTTCTAATTGAAGAATAATCAAACAATCAAGACTATTTCAACAGTTATGGGAAAAATACTGTAATGATGCCAATCTTACTCCTTTTTAAATCAAAATTCATAACCTGCTTACCACTTGTATTCACTTGCTCTCTGACGACGTGGAAAACGAAAGGCCTTAGAGCGACTATCTTCTTTAATTTGTGGTGAGTTACCTGAATATTTATATCACGTGTTATTGTGACAATTTTTATTATATATTATATATATTTATATATATAATATATTTTGTAAGTTTGGGGAGCAATCCTTCTTTTATACATGTTTTCTTGAACGACTTTTGTACTGTGGTATGAATAAATTTCATTGTCCATCTTTCAAGTTTTCTCACGTTTGTTTTAAATCTTCCTGGTACTAAATACACAACTTCTCCAAATGATTTATTATTTATAACTGACATATGAAGTTTTGGAGACTGAAACATGCCAGTT
>JAPFBL010000567.1:7500-20000 GCA_026182355.1 Hermatobates lingyangjiaoensis
CATAAGTCTTCACACACAAGGATTTAATTATACAACGCGTTTCGACCATTAGTGTTCATCATCAGGTACATCTACAATATAAACAGAAATATGTATAAACATTTCTGAATTTAAATTAAAGAAACAAACAATAGTTATTTTAACTTAATTTAACATTATTTAACTTAAAAGAAATGAACATATTTGTGTTTATATCGTAGATGTACTTGATGATGAATACTAAGTGTATACTTAAAATATAATTAAAGTGTATAATTAAATCCTTGTGAGAGCAGAATCAATGTATCTTTCCTGATTAGTCATGAGTGAAATCCACACAATAACTGCTTACTTAGCTCGTGAAATCTGTAAGTATAAGACTATAAACTTGCTAAACTATACAGTAACCAGTCACCCAAAAAACGATTAAATTTATTATGTAGTACATTAATGTTCGTAAAGTTTTGTATTAGCACTTACCACGTCCAGTCAAGTAATGGGAGTTAGTGGTAAACTTGTATCTAGACAATATCGTAGGACTTGCCTATAGTGGTCAGTGTATCACCTTTTGAAATGATTTAACAACAAAGCATGATTACCTAGCCGATCACCTGCACAGGAATAAGGTTTCATCAGGATGGAGTGCCATATATATATACAAAAAAGAATGGCAGCTGACAAATTAACAAACAGCCGAAGCCTGGCTACTAAACAAAGCACAACAATCGCCCGTTCACAGGAGTATACTGGTCAGTATACTACGTCCAGTCAAGAATGGCAATTACCAAATGCTTCATTAATGCAGAAATACCAAGTATGATAATTTACTAGAAAGAAGGAAGGTGTTTTTAAAAACTTTTAATCTGATATTATTTTTGTCTGCCTTTATGTTCTGACTGCCTACATGTCAATTTGCACCATGGGAATACCCAATACATTTCAAATTTTAAATAGAATATTCTCATTTTCTTACAACAGTTTTGGTGTGAAAAAGTAGTATAGGAAAGCTGTTACTCGGAACTTTATTTGAACTTTTAAAAGATCGTGATCATTTTTTTTACTCGTATTTTACTGATGAACTAAGTAAGATATCGTTAATTATCACGTATAGAGCTCTTTGTGAGTAAGTTTTTAGTTAACATGTAAAAATAAATATGCAACATTTATAACTGATAAAGAAACAAACAGTTGACAAAAATAATATCAGATTAAAAGATTTTAAAAACACCTTCCTGCTTCCTAGTAAATTATCATACTTGGTATTTCTGCCATTAATGAAGCATTTGGTAATTACCATTCTTGACTGGACGTAGTATACTGACTAGTATACTCCTGTGAACGGGCCATTGTTGTGCTTTGTTTAGTAGCTAAGCTTCGGCTGTTTGTTAATTTCTCAGCTGCCATTCTTTTTTGTCTATATATATGGCACTCTATCCTGATGAAACCTTATTCCTGTGCAGGTGATCGGCTAGGTAATCATGCTTTGTTGTTATAATCATTTCAAAAGGTGATACACTGACCACTATAGGCAAGCCTACGATATTGTCTAGATACAAGTTTACCACTAACTCCCATTACTTGACTGGACGTGGTAAGTGCTAATACAAAACTTTACCAACATTAATGAACTACATAATAAATTTAATCGTTTTTTCGGTGACTGGTTGACGTATAGTTTAGCAAGTTTATCTCCGAAAAAAATTGCTGAGTATATTCTAATATATTTTTTTTTTCGACGTAGGATGTGGAAAAATCTGTTCATCAGATCCATTAGCAGGACGTCTTGCTTAGGGTATGTGGGGTTGGGGGTCCCGACCCACTAAAAAAACCACATCCTATTTCCTGGCAATACGGAAACCGTATTCTAATATATTATATAATTTATATAATACATTATAGTACGATAATGTATTGCATAAATTATATAATTTTAAAATAACAAGTTTAAATAATTTTAAAAGGTTAATTTAAATTTACGTACTGAGACACGCTAAATATTGTTACAGTTTTCTTTCTCGTTTAGTATTCCTTAGAGCCACTGAACGGTCATAGTAGTATAATGGAATATATTATAATATTTGCTGTGCCATAAATACAGTCAGTCGCAGGATATTTTAAAAAGAAAATGATTTAAAAGACCTATAACCGGTAAAATAATATACTTGAATATATACAGGGATTTCCAGGGAAACAGGTTACAGAAGGCAGTAGAAGAGAGACAAACACCCTTGTTCGATGAACAGATCGGCCAAATAGTTCTAGAATTCTTGTGGTGCTGGAGGCTACATTCTGCTGAGCTATTTAAGTGGAGAGTGCCTGTTTCTGCGGAGTGTGGAGTCAAACATTCAGCTGATTCATTTGTGAGGAAGGTGGCTGTTTCTGTGGTGTAAAATTCGTTTATAAGTTAAAGCTCGAGAGGTTTAGGAAATGATTATCTACTAATTTTAAAGTAGTAGATATTGTCCACCCTTTCGTTCAAGTCTACAATAACTGTATATATAATCTCAAGTGTTACTTATGAGTATTTCCTTGGGTTATTATTCGTGCAAATCAATTTAAATTGCTGATTTATAAATCAATTATAAGTTCCTGAATTTTTGTTGTAAATCCTTATCAGTTTGATAATTTTTTTTTCTTTAACAAGAAAAAAGTAGTAGGTAAAGTTTAAATAATTTTAAAAGATTAATTTAAATTTACGTACTGTGGCACGCTAAAATATAAGTTACAGTTTTTTTCTCGTTCAGCATTCTTTAGAGCCATAGCCATGCCTACATTTCTCAAGCAGCCCAGTTTATGGAGCTGTGGTATTGTTCTTTAGTTGTCTGTCGTTGAGTTGGAAGTAAGAGCTATGTTTACGACTTGCCGGATGACCAAGAACACCTTCCTAAATAGGGGATGCAATGCTTGCAAATGATTGACTGCTTCTACAGCCACTGACGTGTCCCCATCACAATTGCTGAGGGCGCACCGACTGATCCCTCATAGGGTTTATAATCCTCTTTGTTTACATCCTGCTCCTGCCTTTCATAATATATAGAATGTGTAAAGATGTGTACCATCTCTGTGTGAGATAACTAATTGAGAGAGTTTCAAAATTTTCTTACCACCTATTTTAGTCTTTTTTACTGTCATATTATCACAGTATTATGTCACAAATATCAATAAATTTAGAAGTGTAATATTGGCTTTTGCCCTTTGTTTAAATAAAGGCAATATATATATATATATTCTGAAGTTCAGTCATTCTTACTCAGTAAGTTTATATTCAATTTTTCTTCCTTTAAGACAATAAATCTTTCAGAACTTGGTACTTTATTAGATTTGTTCGATAAAGAACTGTGAATTAATAAATTGTAGGGTAAAAATCTAATGAAATGGTCTCCACATATAAAAATTTTTAATGATATAAACAACGCGTTTCGAACACGTAGTGTTCTTCCTCAAGCATTACGTGTTCGAAACACGTTGTTTATATCACTAAAAATTTTTATATGTGGAGACCATTTCATTAGATTTTTACCCTACAATGAGTAAATACCACATAATAACTGATTGCACTACATTAGAATTAATAAATGTTCATGACCTTAGTAGCCACAAAATATTAATAATAAATATTTAATGTTTCTTAGATTTAAAATGTAAAAAAATAACATTTTTCCAACTTTTTCTTAGAGGACTGTGGGACTGACAAAGGCAGCCCAACGACTTTGACTCTTCGAGAAATGCACTAAGTGCGTAAATGCATTCACCTCATTACCAAAAAAAAAGTAATTAATTAATATTTGATAATTAAGTAAATATTAAAAGTAATTATTAAACTATTATCAAAAATAATTAGGTAATTGTTCATTAGGTAATGTCACGTAATTATTATTAATAATGGTAATTAATACTTACCATTATTATGTAATAATAATGTACTGAATAATAAAGTGTATTTTGAACCATAACATTGTGTTTTTCTTATCGAACGACAAAACTTATTGAACAACCTGAAGATGAAATCATCTATTCTTAGTCAAAACTAAACTTGTATTTTTGTCTATGTGTAGAACACATAGCAATATATCACATTAGTTGTGATATATTGCTGGCATTTATTTCATTAGGTCTCTTAAAAAAGAATAAAAATAATAATAATTAATATTATTGTAAGGTAAAAAGGATAATGAAATAGTCACCACATATTGAAGTTTAATAATCTCAACAACGCGTTTCATATAGTGTTCTTCTTTAGGCATAAAATCAAGCTTCAGAGTCTGTGGTACAACTGATATAGTTGTACCATAGAATCTGTGGTGTTCAAAACACGTATTTGAAATACGTGTTCAAAACGCATTATTTAGATTAAATTTTTTATGTGGAGATTATTTCATTAACATTTTTACCCTGCAATGAGTATATATTACATAATAACTTATTGCAGTACTTCATAATTAACCTTAGTTAAGTAGACATCATTATAATTCAAAATATGTTTCTTGAGAATTTGGTCCAAAAAATTAACTACTTCTGATTATATTTCTGTTAGATACATTTATTTTACTTAAATAGTTTTACTTCAAAAAAAACCTTTGAAAATGCTATATAATTTTTAGCAAAACGTCGGCTTGTAATCAGGAGTAGGTAATCTTTTGAACTAAATCCTCAAGAAACCATTTAGAATTATAAGAATCAGTAGTCGAGACGCTTTATCAATAGATGTCCACCCCCCAGTGGGGCTATGCAGCCCTACCACAAGCTGCACCGGCGCTAAATCTACAGGTTCATTGAGCCATTGGCTACAAAGGCTACTGACATTATCTGCAGCTGAACAGGTTCAGTAGGACCATTGGTCCCGAGTTTGATCGGAAACCCTTAAAATAAGTCAATAGGTTTTAAGAATTTGATTTTTTTTTCCATTTTCATAATATTTGTGTGAGAATAGTGGAAAATTGAAGAATTATACTGGGAATTTGCAAAATTTCATTTTTTTTTTTATTTTCATAGAATATGTGTGAGAATAGTAATAATGTTCACACATGTACGGTAAGTTTGCTTAACTTGATAAATTATTCCATTATCTTACTCTAGGTGTAAGGATAGTCAAAGCATGACCATTAATATGCTAGGGTTGCTGAATTTGTTAATTTTTTTTCTTTTTCATAGCATTCGTGCTAAAATAGTCAAAACGACAAAACAAATAAGGTAAGTTTACTAAATTTGATAAAATGTTTCATTTTCACAGTATACCAGTGAGTATATTCGAAAAGTGAAGAGTAATGCAGTAAATTTGCAAAATGTTATATTTTCTTATATTTTCATACAATTTGTTTGAGAATACCAAATGGAGATGACTAATATGGTTAGTCTGCTTTATTTGATAAATTTATCCCTATTCATAGTATTTCTATGAGTGAAATTAAACCCTGAACATTAACATGGCAGGTGTGCTGAATTTGTTAATTTTTTTCATTTTCATAGATGTCGTGTTAGAATTGTCAAAATGACAAGACGAAGACGACAGATTTGCTAAATTTTATAAATTTTTAATTATCGTAAATTTTGAGGGAAACAAGTCAAAAAGTAAAGGGTAATGCAGTAAATTTTCAAAATTTTATATTTTTTTTATTTTCATAGAAGTAGCTTGAGAATAGTCAAAATGTTATGGCTAATATGGTTTATTTACTTAAAATTAATTTTTAATTTACTTAATAAGTTACTGCAGACTCCTCACAATGACATTCTGATGGAGTTCGATTAACTACTAGTAGCAAGCCCTGGTCCCGAGGTAACAGACTTTGCCCTCTTCGGAGGATAGTTCTAAAACTGTAAGACATTGTATGTTTAGACTACTTATCAATAGATATAGTTATAAAATTTTTTAAGTATATTAATGCAGCAATATCTTTTATAATAGAGTCTCTTAGTTGCTGATAGCTAACATTTAAAATTTATCTAGATATAATATTTAATGGAGTGGTTTCTTTGTTAGTGATATCTTAGTTAACAATGACATGTAAGAATGTGTTATGGAATCTATCTAGGATTACCTGTCAATTCTCTTTGCGTTTATCTCAATGACATTAAGTGCCAAATAGCTGCAATGTGTAATTCGGGGGGATTTCAATGATACATGATCTTTCCTTAATGCTCAGTTCCCATTGTCGCATAATATTCCTGCTGATATGGAATTTATTTCAATTTCATCATAGGGCAGGTGATGAGTGCTTTAATGGTTCTTGTTTTTAGATTAATCAATTCATCCCTAAAGTAGACCCAAACATATTCGAGGGTTTGGCTTTCGCTGACCTTTTAAAAAATTTCTGAGCAATTTTTAGAAGAAAACACTCATATCAGGTTTGCTGAATTTGTTAATTTTTATGATTTTCATAGTATTCATATTAGAAGAGTCAAAATGACAAGTTGAATACGAGAAGTTTGCTAAGTTTGATAAAATTTTTCATTTTCTTAGTATTCATGTAAAAACATTTGAATAGTGTACAGTAATTAAGTGTACACTTTTACTTACTACATAAATTTAACATTTAGTTATCTTTCAGTTATTGCGGTTGATAGAGATCAGAAACGGCCGCGATAAGTGAGAAACCGCGAAGTAGTGCTACCCACTCATTTTTAACATGCGTACAATTTGTGTGTAGGTATTATATCAATGTATATGAATCCATATCAACATCCAAACCACAATAAGAAATCAGAAAAAAGACTAAGCTCTTTCAACCGTAACAAGCGGTCTTCGTCAGAGTCAAATTCCAAATGTTTATTGTGAAATCTTATAAAACCATATATGTGCTTATGATATGATTAGGAAATTATGAAAGAATATTAATAGAATAAATAATATACATAATGTATAAATAATATAAATGTGATATGCGTCTGTGATTAACATACGTAACTGTAACTGAAAGTGCACATTCTATAAATATGTTTTTAAAATACTTATATATTTTTTTATAACAATTAGGTAACCTGATCACCTATGAAAATAGTTTCTCTTCGCTAGATCTTTAAAAATTTGATGAAACACGTGGAAATGCAAATGTGAGACGTAGATTTTGAATTCTGTGGGCACTCCCTGCCTTCTGCTGGTGTGCGGGCAACATTCATGCCGTAATTCATCAATTTTCAATTTTGATGAATATTTTTGTAAATGAACTGCGAAGTGACGAGAGATGACTGTAATTCAAAATAACATTGTCAGTTAAATATAAAACATGGTACAGTATAACTGATAAATAACTTTAAAATAATATTGATAATTAATATAAAGAGTTAAAAAAAAACGTTACATTTTTTTTGACTATGACTATGCACGTCAACAAAACATCTTTACTAATTCCCTTGGGGTCGCAGACAAAAACCCGAACAAGTAGTATTATTACTCTATTATTATTATCATTGTGCATTATGCGTAAATATGTGTATGACAAGCATATTCTAGCGTGTCATTCATTGAAGTTTTAAAACTGCATGCTATATTTGGGATTTCGCGGTTCGTGATACATTAAGGAACGTAACTCCAGCAAATAACAAGGGTCTACTGTATTTTTTAAGATATAATTAGTTTACATACGGTTTTGACCAAGGTAGATATAATACCATGGTTAGACCACTTTTCCATCACAAGAACTCATCGAAAAATACATAGGTGAGATCATAGCTTCTTAATCAAAAATTATCTTGTGCTTTCGTTTATATGTAGGACATGCTAGTTGTGATATACTGCTGGCATTTATTTCATTAGGTTTTTTACTTTCTCAATAAATAAACTGAACAAGAGGAGGAAAACAATACACTGGTAAAGTAAATATGAATTAATAAATAAACGTGTATTATTTTTTATTTCATTTTTTCTTTACACATAATAGAAAGTAATGGAAGTATTCCGTTTTGATAAATATTTTGGTATCGAATTCTTAACAGAATATCGTTTAGATGTATTTTGAGTTAATGAAATTGGTTTTGGATATTAAACAGGCTATGTGTGGGAGTTTGCTGAATTTCTTCAAAAAAAAAATTATGATTACTAAATTTTATATTCAGTTCTTTTAGCGCTGAAGTGGAATATCTTGCTTATATCAATATTATATTTTATTAAGAAGTATTTGTTAAACAAAAGTAAAAGTTAAAAACTCATATTGGAGAAAGTATTATCTCTCCAAAAAAAATAGTTAATTATAAAAAAAATAGCAACGCGTTTCGAACAATGAATGTTCTTTTTCAGGTTACATTTGCTCTACTGGGGTGGTTATTCAGTAGATAATACCAAGCAAGGACAAGAGTCCTAACCACCCCAACATAGCAAATGGAACCTGAAGAAGAACATCAAGTGTTCGAAACGCTTTGTTAATATTTTTTATAATAAAATTTTTTATGTGGTGAGATAATACTTTCCCCAATAGTAGTAAACACCACACTATAACATATTGCACAATTAATTAATAAAGAAGTTAAAATTTACTCAAGTGACTTTTGTTAAAATTACTGTAGTTCTTAGTTTCTAGTTAGCATTAATATGTATACCGTGAGATTCACGTCGAAATTGTCTCTTAGGATTAAAAATTTAGAAAATGATCTAGAAATAAAGATTAACTTACTTTAACACTCTGATTAAGTTCATATATATATATATATATATATATATATATATATATTATATATATATATAATATATATATATTGCAAAAGAAGCTCAATGAAGAATAACTAGTAAATAGTAAAGAGGATCCGAACTAGTTTGCTGATAGAAATAAAAGTTATCAAAAAAATTACTGAAAACTAAAACACAGTGTAAAGGTTGAATTCAAAACTAATAATGTGATAAAACAAATGATAGATAAATATGGTATTAGCAAACCAATAAATATAAAAAAATCGGAGTATATAAATTAAAATACAAGGATTGTAAAAATCAATAAATGAAATAAATTAAAATGAATAAATAAAAATGAATGAATGAGCTAGTAGAACACTAAAAGAACCTTTTAGTTATGTAATGATGTAATGGAATTACTGTGCCAGAAGTCGAACTGGGTGAGGGGTTTCTATGTTGACGTTTCGTTTGCCAAGAACTTACTGGAAAGCAGAAGAAAAGCATTAGAGGATATGAAAAACTGTCTAGAAAGTCTATTAAGATGAAAATAAGGCATTAAATGAAACTTGCATGTATATATAAAATTTTTTGTGTGGTGAGATAATACTTTCACCAATGTGAGTAATACCACACTATAACATATTGCTCAATTAATGAATGAAGAAGTTAAAATTTGCTCAAGTGACTTTTGTTAAATGTTGTTTGTTATATGTTGTCCTTTTAAAAGTATCTTTTTACATATAATTTTTTTTCAATAAATGCGATGATTTTTTGGCAAATAATTTTATATAATTTTGCAAAGTTTATATAATTTATAACTTTAATTTTTCAAAAAAAACTGTTTGAAACGTAAAAGTGATTTAAATTTCCGTTCGTTTTCAATTGTAAAAAAGAAACACAATTTTAGCTTATGGCCAATTAATCCTTGAATACAGTTGGTGTTAATTTTTTTTTCTTACTGTTTAGTTATTTTCAATAAAATCTATCGTTCTAGTACAATTGTTTTCCATTCAAAACCAACTTACCGCAAAAGTTATTTATTTATTTATAATGAGCATTATTATAAATAGAAAAGAAAATAAGTTAATTTCATTGAAATTATATAAAATTTTACTTGTTATAAATATAATGAACACTTATTTGCACGGTAAAAGAGACAACTGTAAGTTAATTGTGAAGGAAAGATTTTTGAAGGTGATGTGGGAAAAGCACTAATTGCAGTTTAAGGGAGGTGCTAGGGACGTTGGTTTGGAGGGGGATGTTTCCTCCCCACTCTTCATCCAAAGGGGTTGTACCAACCCCCAGTGCACGTCTGGTCCAGCTCTCGTATACAGACTCAACCGTTCGAATCTTTCTTTTCTTCGAACGTTTATTTTACGTAGTTCAGGTTACCTTTTCTCACAGTAACACCATACTGAATACACTTCGCTGTCAGGTATTATATATATTGTTGGACTAATTGATTCCAATAGCATTTCATTCATTCAATAATTGATATTTACGGTCACAAAATAAATTATATTCAACATTAATAAAGTTTTGATTGAATTTAAAATAATGCATTCAAAAGATTGTTTGATTTCCTTCCAACCATGATTTCTTAATTTTACCAAATCTTTAAATTTGTGATACTTTTTGCATTAATGTATTCATGACTACTAAACTGATATGGTTTCTTAACATAGATTACTTAAATTAACTTCCAATGATACTGTTCTATTTATATGTATTTATTGTCATTCTTTGTTTAAAGAACATTTGATAAGCATGATCAAATAAACTTCACTGAATATTTTCTAAAAAATTTTTTTTTGTTTATTTCAAGTATTAAAAGCACATTTTTTTTGGTCTTACAACAAAATAGTACTTATGAAGTTCATAACTTTATGATATATATATATATATATATATATTTTATGTGGTAGGTTTTGTTTTTGAAAGCTAGGTCATATAAAAGAAAATAAACTCCATCCTAGGTCAACGTTTCGATGTATTTGTACATCATCTTCATGGCTAAAATTAAAGTAAGAACTATAATACATTTAACAAAACAATCTACAACCTACATAGAGAACTTAATTATTGAGAACAACATATACATACAAAAGGTTATTTTACAATCAGAGTTTATTTACTAGGAAGAAGTTTATTTTCTTTTATATGACCTAGCCCTCAAAAACAAAACCTACCACATACAATAGAATAGAATAGGTCAAGAACAATTTTTTTCTAAAACTGACTTCTACAATTCAACATTCATAGTCATCACGGGTACGTGATATATACATATTATCCATTGTACACACTATATTTGTATAGTATATATATGAAACTGTATAATATACCATATAGTGTTACTTGTTTTACTGTAAATTATGTGCGATAGTTATTCATTGGATTTCAATCATTCATTGGATTTTATTGGATAGTTATAGTTATTCATTGTATTTCAGGCAGATAATTTGATATGAATATAAATCACTATCCAATTATAATTTCTATCACACCAAGTATACATTTCATTATTTGCTGTTTTATGTTCAGGATATTAGACTATTTAAATTAAACCAAGATATTATTGAAATATCTTGGCTTAGTATATAAGTAATTTTACCAAGATTTATAATATATTCATCTTTTTTAACAATCATACTTTTGTTACAATTCTTACATCACATGTAATAAAGAAAACCTTTTTAATCATAAAATAAGATTTAAATAATTTATTCTTTATCACTAATATATAAAATAAATTTTAAATTTAGCCAAGCCTGATAATCTTTCCTATTTTAAAATAGTTTAACGTTTATTTCTTGTTTAATTTGGTTTTATTAAGGTTCGAAGTATTTTTTGGTTTTCCTTCAGTAAAAATTAGAAAATATCTTTGGTGTATCAGCAATTTTCTACGGATAATGTGGCAATGTGGCTATATGAACAAAATCGTTTACTTAGAACTATTACATGCACACACACACACACACACACACACACACACACACACACACACACACACACACTATATATATATATATATATATATATATATATACAATCAATGTTCAAACCACAATAAGAAATGGGAAAACAAGACTAAGATCTTTCAACCGTAACAAGCGGTCTTCGTCAGAGTCAAAAACCCAACTGACGAAGACCGCTTCTTACGGTTGAAAGATCTTAGTCTTGTTTTCCCATTTCTTATTGTGGTTTGATCATTGATTGTTATTTCACGGGTTTATGTGAAATCTTTATATATATATATATATATATATATATATAAATATATGATGTAATTTTTTTGAGGGTTGAGGTCCAATGATTTTAAACTAGTCCTTTTGCCGACGTTTCGACATATATTTATGTCATCTTAAGGGCTACTTCAGTAGTTTCGTCCAGGCCTTTTCAAATTAGATGAATTTCTAATTGAAGGAATCGTTAAACAAATCAAGACTATTTCGCTATAATTTGAAATATTCTGTTTTCAATATTTTGTATTGAAAATTCTAAACTGAATAGTGTGTTGTACATTTGAACTTACAACACATCATTTCTACTACTATTTTCTCTGTTACATCTTATTAAGTATAAGATGTAAGTATAAGTATAGTAGTAAGTATAAGATGTAAGTATATTAAGTATAACATATAAGTGTAGTTTCACATTTAGCATAACTATTCATTATCATCTCCTAAAGATCAAAGGTATACCATAAGTATGATGATTAAAGTCTTGAGTATGTACTGGGAAATATATTCTTAACAATGTTTCCATTATGTTTGCATTTACCTCTTACTACGATCTCTAAAGTTAGACAATCTCATATATTTTGATATTAATATATAGCAAAATGACTTCCTATTAAGGGCTGACCGTTTTTTCTCTTCAATGGAACAAAATGAATTACGTTTTGCTTTAATTCATTTTT
>JAPFBL010000567.1:22500-176986 GCA_026182355.1 Hermatobates lingyangjiaoensis
TCTTTTGACCAAATTTACTTTAAGTGAATTTTTTCTCACCAGGCTAATGTATCTAGTTCGTCTTTGCACAATACTAAAAATTAATTTCATCAACTTGTTCTCCTCAAGAAAGAGAAAAGAAACAAAAAGATAAGAAATAAAAATCAAAACTAAATATACCATGCTAAGTATCATACATGAATAATGTTTAAATATATATATATATATATATTAGTAAAAGTGGAAAGAAGTCTATTAATTATTTCGTCATCATGAAGTTTTAATAGGGAGTTGTAAAGCAGTTATATTTCTGTTTTCTACTTCATCGGGTTAAATTTAGGTTTAATGTGGCATTTCATTCCTAGTGACACTAATTCACATTCATCTTTCTTCAGTTGATATTTGGACTGAAAGTCTACCTATGATGGACTCCTTTATAAATTAAAGAACTTTAAACTTAGGAAGTGTTTTCGAAGATTCGAGAAATTCAAGTAAGTAACAACTAGTGAAGAATAATGCAGACATATCTTTCATAAATGTATATATATATATATATATGAATGATCAAACCACAATAAGAAATGGGAAAACAAGACTAAGATCTTTCAACCGTAACAAGCGGTCTTCGTCAGAGTCAAAAACCCAACTGAACACTAGATGCAGAAAACATCTGGTGAGGAGTTGTTTGTTTGATCATTGATTGTTGTTTCACGTGTTTATGTGAAATCTTTTTATATATTATATATATATATATATATCAATGATCTAACCACAGTATGAAAAGGGAAAAAAAAGACTAAAAACATTCAACCTCTAATAGAATTCTTTGAGAATATTTTCACAGTGTATACATATGTCAAATATGAGCTTATAAAAAATATCCTTTAACAGCATATATATTCAGCGAATACAGCTGATCAAAATATTATGCATTTTGAAGTAGAAGGGTGGCAAAATGGTCATTTATGAGTGATAGATATTATTGAGTACAATTATTGAGTCTACTTTAATGGAAATCAACAAATGAATTGCTATAGACATCAGTAATAGATTATTCAAATTAGACTCAATATCAAGGCTGCCAATAGTATAATGCGATAATTAACATCTGCTAGTCGATAGTGTTTTCAATTGTATCTGATCACTTTATTCACTCTGTCTAGTGAAACAAATTTTAACACTTTTCCTAGCATCTAAATTTTCGCAAATACAAGAATACTACTTCACTTCATTGTCTTCAAATAATATACTTATTTTCTTTTTGAGTAATTTTACTGAAAAATTTAAATCTGCAGTAAAGATTGAACACAAAAAAAACTTCACACCTTTAAAAGTTTGAATACAAATTAAATTCATTGATGGAAAGGAGTAATATATATATTTATATTATATATAAAAAGATTTCACATAAACACGTGAAATAACAATCAATGATCAAACCACAATAAGAAATGGGAAAACAAGACTAAGATCTTTCAACCGTAACAAGCGGTCTTCGTCAGAGTCAATAATCCAACTGAGTTGGGTTTTTGACTCTGATGAAGACCGCTTGTTACGGTTGAAAGATCTTAGTCTTGTTTTCTCATTTCTTATTGTGGTTTGATCATTGATATATTATATATATGGGACAATTGCCCACCTATATAGTTGAAATGGGTACACAAAGAGACAGGCTCTTGGATTTTACATTGATAGATTAGTGGTTCAGTGGAGTCTTCAAAGAAGTAAATTGTTATTCCATCAGTATGGTAGCCTTAGTAAAAGAAATGTGATGTCTTACATTATATTTTTTTTAATAATGTGATATACATTTTCATATTATATTACATTAATAATAATTTAATTAATTGCATATGGATCAAAACCATTTTACAATATATGGTCTTTTACTATCTAGAAATTAATTAATATGTAAAAATAACTAACACCAGTTTCACATAACTTGAACAAACAAATGTTTGCAATTTGTGAACTGATTATATTTTAAGGAAGATAATGCATTTGGGAAGTTTTCACAGAGCTAAAATTATATGTTATCCTAGTATATTCATCATATCAGATTTTTAGAGTAATGAACTCAAGCGTTTTTTTTTTTACTGTTTAGTGGAAATAAATGAATAAATAAGTTTCTAACTTTCAAATATTCTACTAATATTGAATAGGAACTGCATAAAAAATGTTTTCTCTTAAAAAAAAAGATATTACTTTATTGCTGAGCTTAGTGAGATTATTATTCATAAAAATTAGTCAATATTGTCATTAAATCTCATATTATTATTAAAATCCATCATAGCTAGTGAATCCGTGGCATAGTCACCTGACCGTTTCGTTCATTGTGCATAACTGGAACTAAATATATATTAAATTATTTTAATATATAATTTAATTGTTTAATAGGTTACTACCATATTAATATTATTATAGTAAATAAAGTTGAAGAACCTTATTACATGTTTGGAACGCGTTGTTTTGATACTTAAACTACTTCAAATGACATTTTTTTTTATAATTTCCAATAATTTATCTGTTTGGTTTACTATGATCTCCTATGTCTCCTATAGTATGTAGGATATAGTATGTAGTATATAGTATATATCTCCTATATACTATGATCACCAACAAACAAGGTGTGTATCGAGATTGTTCAAAATAAGTGTGCCCGCCTTATAGCCAGGGCTCCTTGGTACGCCCGTAATGTTGATATTCACCATGATCTGAAAATGGAATCCATAGATAGCTACATCAGCCGACTTACTACCAATGAAGACAACAAAACTATCTACTCATCCAAACCTCCTTGTACAAACTCTAAATCCTATCGCCAACCTTCCTCAACCTCACTGAATAATTACTTCATCCAGTGACTATCTGACTACCTTTCCAGCTCATGACTAAAAACATTGAAAACTATGACTAACAAGATCACATGACCGCGAATACGACATCATTACTGTACAGACTAACTTAATATCCGATATGAATTACTGACATTCCAAGTTATAGTAGCACAGTAATCAAGCAGTAGAAGGCCTCTGCTAGTTACGACGTGCACTATAGTGCGCGGTTATATTCGTTGGTCTTTGGTCGTTGGTCGTATGATCTCCTTAGTTATAAAAAATTATGCTAAGAAAATTATCATCTCTAAAGTCTTGAATAGATCTCGATTTAAACTCTGGGTAAAGTCACTGTTAAATACAATAAATAATAAGTAAATAATTGATTTATTCTGTGTCGTTACTAATTAAATTTGTCAATTACAATTAAAACATAATTTTGATAAATGTTCATCATTAAGCGTGATCTTAGTCCAGACTTGTTAATCTTTATGACTGAAAAAGATTGTTCACATTCATATATATTTCTAAATCCTCGCGGTATCTGCAAGAACTGTAGAGGTGTACAGTGCAGATTTTTTCATTTGGTACTAACTAAATTTAGAGAAACATGTAAAAGCAACCAGTGGCATTTTAGTGAATTTAGTCAGTAAAAATTCCAATTGTCCCGAGCTGCAATAAATACGTCGCAGGCCGCTTAAATCAGGTCTGAGACCTCTAATTTAAAGAGACATTTGATCGACTGAAATACCTAAAAGATTTTCCGTCTTAACCACTCTGGTTGTTTTTTTATATCGAAATTAAGATAATTACAAAAGCTTTCTAATCTTTTATTAATAGATTAAATATAAATACTAATATTATTACTAATTACTAATAGTAATATTAAATAAATTACTAATGATTCTTTGATAATAACAGTAATTTTTGTAAAATAGTTTTAAAATATCAAAAATAGATAGTTATAGAATGAAGGATAAGATCAGATTTATAAGAATTCTATGAAAGCCTCAAAATTATAAAGAAATTAGTCTCCTTAATCAAAAAGTTATTATACAGCAAACTGGTGCCACGCAATTCTCTCCACAAACCATTAAATTCCTTTACTAAAAAGATATGCCTGTTTACTTCCGTCTTAAAGATGATATAATTCACCAAAAAACCAACCCAACCTTTTTTTTTATTTATAAGTGTTTTTAAATATGTCTGTAAACTTTCTAAGATTTGAGCTAACATTATTAATACGTAATTAAATTATTATGAAGTTTTTGGTTTTCATTTTTGTTTCAACTGTTACAAGATATGTTCTCGATTATTATTTATTGTCAAGAAGGAACTGTCGGGTTAACAGTGAATCTTTGGGTAAATGATTACCTTTGATTATATCTGCAGATGTGATAACAGAATGAATTCTCGGGGAACATACATGCTCACCGAATAGAGTTATAAGACAGATGATACTGTAAATTTATGTCCGACTTTTTACTGTACGTCAATAATATTTCATTAGTGTTTATTTCTTATTCAAGTATTCGTAATTGTAGATGCCTAAAGTCTTTATGGTTGTACAAAAGACAAGAGTATGACTCATTTTAGCCCAAATCATGGACAAGCCATACTATCGGAGGTGTCAACAGTATGTGATGTCACCCATCAAAGTGCTTGCCACGCCCAATGTTGCTTAACTTCAGTAATCTATCAGGAATTGATATATTCAAAACGGCCATGACTTTTAGCATATGAGTCGACTCTGCAATGATTTTTACTTGACTTTACTGTCAGTTTTTTGCCAACTTTGACATTTCTAGACTTTTTCCTTCACTGCTATTCTAAGGGTAAAAACCATGAATTTAACGAAATGTAAGAAATTTTGCTGGATTGTAAGGCATGTATTTGGTAGAATATCTTCACCATGGAATTTTTTATCTCCTTTTCTTTTTTTGTCATCATCATAACTTCTTCATTTTCAAATTTTTAAATTTCTTTTATTATATTCTTGGCAAACGAAGATAAGTGATTGTAATATACAATCACATGTTATGTATGCAGTTAAACGTATTTCCTTCTGAATCCAAAACATTTCTGTTATATATTGTTGGCTGGTAAGATTTCTTGTTGGATAGGGAAAACAAAGAAACTATTGGTAAATGTCATATCACTGACTCGATTACTGATGATGCAAAAACCGAAAGGCCAGAAAAATTCACGAAAATAATAATATACGGTTTGACTTGAAAGCTGTAAAAAGTAATCATTGAACTTTTAACTTAGTACATTTTTCCTCAACCTATTGCATTCCTAGAGATAATATTTAAGGTCATATTATTTGATTCATTGTTTGATATTGTAATATATAATGTAACAACAGAATTAGTATGTCCAAGTCAATAATATTACAAAATCGTAAGCTAAGAATATGATAAGTTAGCTTATACTTAAAACAAAATTTTTGACTAGAAACTTGTTCAATACTTATTACAAAAGTTAATCTAACTTTACTCTGAACATACATATTTCTGTATTCTTTCTTGAGCTTTTTATTAACCCATTATAGTAAAGACTTACGACATTTATCCAAAAGATTTTTTATGTGTTGCTTCAACAATATAAAATTGACTTTACTCTCGTTTCCTATAGAAATATGATTATCATCTACACAGTTATTATATTTTTAAAGTTTTTTTGTATTTTCAGACCTTTTATCGTGTATAATGCAGTGTTTAAATTATTTTTTCCTCTGAGGTATTCTTTAAGCTTCTATGGACAATTATAGTGGGTAATTATGTTGTAGTGGTAAACCATTCTAAGTACCCTTTTACATACCAAATATACTACATACCAAACTTAAATTATGTACATTAAACAGATATTTAAAAAAAAAAACGGCCCCAAACAGCCATCAGAAAAAATAATATCAAATCATAACAATAACATGGTTTTAATTAAAAAGATTATCAAAATATTATAATAAATATAATAATATTATAAATATATATATGTATAATACAATGTAGAAAAAAAAACATAGAAAAATTAAAAGCACACACTTACAGTCTCTAATTCGGTTTGAACCGTCTTCAGGAGAGATAAGAGAGGGAAACCAAGCGCACTGGTTCAGAAACAGAGTGCTTTTAATTTATCTATGTTTCTTTTTCTACATTGAACTATATTTGTCCGTTTCGTATCGTATTTCCAACGATAAACTGTATATATATATATATATATATCCACTTAAAATTCGAAAAAACGATCCAAACTGGACGCAAATCAGTTCACAAACGAAGAAAAGCAACACACAGAGAAAGAGACACTTACAAATGTAAGTGTGTCTCTTTCTCTGTGTGTTGCTTTTCTTCGTTTGTGAACTGATAAATATATATATACAGAGTGGACGCATTTACGTCTCCGTTCCTTCATTCTTTCTCCTTTTATTTTCTTTCTTTCTACTCTCCTGAAGACGGCAAGACGCCGAAATTATAGAGATTCGTGAGTGTTCGTCCTTTTTCTTGTGTTCTCTAGTTGTAACTTTAATTATATATATATATATATATATATATATATATAAATTGTGTGAGGTGGTTGTAAAAATATCTATGAACTTATCTAGCATGTTTTTCTCACACTTTTACCGGTTACCTTGATTGAAACAGGATGAAGTATGTAACAAAACTAGAAACAAAATTGTGAATTTTTGGAATTTAAGGAGTAATAATGCAAGTATGCAATAAAGCAATAATGCAAAGTGATCAATTATAAAATATAATTATACTTTTATTTTAAATTCAAATAACGATTATTACAAAGCTTTTTAATGAATTTTCATGTATGTATATTGATTAAAATGTTTGAATGTTATTTTATTTTTTTTCTATTTTCTGCAAAGTGGTTACAGCTAAGCATGCTGACTTGTAATAAGTAGCTAGTTTCTAGAAAGCAATTCCCTTGTGGCTTCAAGCTTAGTTTGATGTTATCATAACTTGTTTACGGTCATAATAAGTTAAGGAACCTCATTTCTAAAACTCTAAAACATACCAGAAATGAAATAGTTTGTTTTCAAAAATATATTTTGTTTAAAAAGTATTCCTCTTGAGTTGATTTATTGTTGGCAAATGTTGATACAGTATAATTTCGTTAAATGATCTATAGTTTTTTTTTATGTTGATTTATTATAAATTAAATAATAAATCAACCTTTGTTTACAGGTAAAAATAAAATGAATGTGTACAAATAATGTATAATTATTACTTTTTAATTATATGTTTTGTGTGTTTTGGTTGTTACAAAACAATTTTAGTGAAAACAATTGAAATGAGAAAAAAAGTAATCAACATCTATTTACATATTTAACAGTGAAAAAACGTAGAGGTAATCTAAGAGAACAAAGCGAAGCTTTAATTTGCTATATTAGCATGAATAAAACTTTCAAAGTGAATAAATTCTATTTTACTAACAGGATAAGGGCAAAAATGGCTTTATTTGCGAGCATTACATTCTTTATTTATTATTCTCCTTTTAAAAAAATATATTAAGCATCAAAATGAGAAAAAAACAAATTGACTTTTAGATATCAAAAAGAATATTTCCTTTGTTCTGTTTACTAATAATTTAAAATCATGACAGCCTTTGGAATAAAATAATGTAAAAAAAAAAAACTGGATCGGGTTTTAATCAAATTTTAAAATAAATACACTTATTGACAAAACCAAAAGAACCAACGCAATTATATCATTAGTAGTAATTTTGTTTTATATAGACGAAAATATCTACTAAATACTAAAAGAACTACTAAAATTTTCAAAGATCTACTCAATTAAAATATTATATAATCTTTAAATATAGTTGAAATAATACAATTTTTTGTGCTAAATTCCAATTTTCTAATGAATACTTAATTGAAAAAAAGAGAAAACTTTATTAACATTGAAATAATATTTCAATAGTATTTTTTAATGACACCATTACAATTCGTCCTAGTTTTTTTTCCTAATTATAAAGCTTTATGTTTCACATGTAACTGAAGTCTGCAGCTTAATTCACAAATACTTTGTTTTATGTGGAAACGCAGAACATATTTATAATATGAAAGTAAGGTTATATAATCATATATATATATATATATATATATATATTGATAAAAGTATCGACCGTGGAATAGAAACCGAGTACCGATAAACTATAGTTTTGTTTCTATTCCACGGTCGACACTTTTACAAATATTTATATAATTTGGAAAAATAAATATGACTTACCGAGTCTCGATAAACTATAGTTTTGTGTATATATTATATATATATATATTTATTATATATATATATATATATATATATATATAATATAATATAGAAAAAAACAGCGAAAGCCACTACAGAAACTGACTTCGATATTTCGACATCCGTCGTTATTAGGAAGTTAAAACATAAATAACATTACTAAATGTCATTTTCAGTTCAGTACGAAGTACTGGAGTTGCAAACCGCAAGTATATATATAGTTCAATATAGAAATTGAAACATAGAGAAATCAAAAGAACACACTTACAGTCTCTAATTTTTGGTTTCAACCGTCCAAGAACACACTTGGAGACCCAACCGTCTCTGAACCCGTGCGCTTGGTTTCCCTCTCTTATCTCTCCTAAAGACGGTTCAATCCAAAAATTAGAGACTGTAAGTGTGTTCTTTTGATTTCTCTATGTCTCTATTTCTATATTGAACTATATTTGACCGTTCTGGATCGTATTTTCAACGAAAAAGTTTATATAGATATATATACACTGAAAAAAAACAACACATAAAGAACGAGAACACTTACTGTATCAATATTTCGAACCAAAGTTCGTCATCAGGAAGAGAATAGAAGAAGAAGACGAGGCACGTGGGTTCAAGATTATAGGTGGAAGGGGACCCTGTGTGAGTCGCCTTCCACCTACAATCTTGAACCCACGTACTTCTTCTTCTTCCATGATGACGTACTCCCTTCCTGATGACGAACTTCGGTTTGAAATATTGATACAATAAGTGTTTTCATTCTTTATGAGTTGTTTTTTGATTTATTTATTTGTCCGGTGTGGACAGTTTAGTATATATATACACGTATATATATATGTAAATATACTTGAAAAGATTTCAAATATTGTTAGATCACCAAAAACTTCCAGGGTTAAGAGATGCATTGTTACTTATACTATTTTGTGCAAATTTTTACATGCTGTACATCAGAATACTGTACTGATAGCAGTATCATCTCTGAAAAATATTATTAATAAATAAATATACTTTCTATGAATGTATGGAAAAACATATCACTTTAATGGTTTCTTTTAACTGTTTAATGGTAATCAATACAAATAAAAAATGTTTTTAAAAAGGCTAGGAATTTTCAATAGTGTTTCTAACAAGAAAGAGTTACTATTACAATAAAAAATGATGTTATGTAAATTAAAATATTTCTATTTGAACGAATTCGTCTTCAAAATAGTTTAGTTTTGACAACAATTTCCTTGATTTTGCATATATTTTCTTAGAAAAATTGATGAATTAAAAACAGATTATAAAAATTTAACATGTGTATAGAAGTAAATGGTGATAAAAAAAAAACCGTATCTGAGTAAAGATGTTATTGGTGGATTCGGGTTTGAGGTAATCTGCAGGTTATTTTGTCGGCGCGCGGTCGATAATCCCCCATTGTTTACAATGGCTTAACGAACCGCTTCTAGGACCACATAAAAAATTCCAAAAATACGTGACAGAGCTCTTTGCTGGTTAATTAAATTCCAGGACGCGATATTTTGGCTTTTCTTGACGTTATATTTAAAGAGGGGAATAATGTAATATTGTGGAGTTCATATTCCGAGGTAGAATGCTTTGTTGGCCAGCAAGAAAGAATAAAGGCTTTTGTGAATTTTAAAACCTATAGTGAATATGAAATAATATACGAAGGGTGAACATCTAAAATAATGAGTTCCTTAAAAAAATCTGCCAAAAATCAAAATTGGATTTTAAAAAAATGAAAGAAAGGTTCAAATGAAAGTACTGTACGTGTTTCCAGCTTATATCTGAACTTTATTTATTCGGCTTTTTAATCGGTCATGAGTTATTTATACTAATATATATAAAAAGATTTCACATAAACATGTGAAATAACAATCAATGACCAAACTACAATATGAAATGAGAAAACAAGACTAATATCTTTGAACCGTAACTAGCGGTCTTCGTCAGAGTCAAAAACCCATGTTGGGTTTGTCTTGTTTTCCCATTTCATATTGTGGTTTGATCATTGATACTTATATACACACACACACACACACACACATATATATATATATATATACCAATACAATACGTATATATACGTATATATGCGTATATACGTATATATACACGTATGGGTTACTAGCCGTTGCGTCTGCAACGTGCTTGGTCTCCCTTTCTCTTTTCTCCTGAAGACGGATTGCCCAAAAATTTGAGTTTGTAAGTGTGCTTCTTTACTTTGTGTGCTACCTATCTTCAATTTTGAACTGTTATATATGTGTATATATATACGGACGGTCTTCAACCGTCTCTGAACCAGTGCACTTGGTTTCCATCTGTTATCTCTCCTGAAGACGTTTCAAAACAAAAATTAGAGACTCTAAGTGAGTGTTTTTCATTTCTCCATGTTTCTTTTTCTACATTGAACTATATTTGTCAATTTGAACTATATTATATCGTATTTCTAACGAAAAAGTATATATATATTCGTCGAAATGGTGACTAATAGGAGAGTAGAGTTTTTAGGTCCATGCGTGCGGTCCCAGTTACCCGCTGCCCAGCGAAGCCTCCGTCATTCTACCAATCGATATAGAGGTTGCACAGTCCCGCTGTGTGTGAGAATATGTTCGACGAATCATATTCCTTTCCCCGGACAAATCATAGCAAACATATATATATATCAATGAGCAAATCAGAAAATGAAAAGGAAAAAAAGACTAAGATCTTTCTTAAAACAATATTTGGTACAATATAATATACCGTATAATAATATTCTTTTATTATAATAATAAAATTAGAAATTATTAGCCAAAGGATAGTCAATATAGAAAATGCTGCTATCTTTATTCATAGTATATTTTACAATGAACACGTGAAACAAAAGTAAGAAATCAGGAAAAGGACTAAGATTTTTGATCCGTAATATTTGGTCTTCGTCAAAGTCAAATCCCAACTGAAGTTGAGATTCAGTTGAGATATAACTCTGACGAAGACCGATTGTTACAATTGAATGATCGTAGTTTCTGATTTATTACTGTGGTTTGGACGTTCTTTTATATATATATTATATATATATATATTATATATATATATACACCTCATTAAATATCTTGCCAACATTAAGTTTAGTATGTTTCCTACATACCTTTTCAAGGTTTCGAATGCTATTTTTCCATCTTTGTGGTATCATATAAATTAACTCACCGATTTTTTTATGTTTAAATGTATTTTCCATATTACACAGGTCCGACGTTTCTGTCTACGTTGACCATTCTCAAGGATTCTTTATACAAAGTTTTTTTACAATTCTAATAAATACTTGTTTACAATAACAATTACATCACTTCTATCAAACATAACTAATAATAAAATATACTTTTAAAACCACTACCTTAATAAACATGAGTAACAGGTTTGTTACAAAATTCCCTACATGAACTTTTACACAACAATATTTAAATCACTATATAGTTATTTTTCACGAATGTAACTTTAAAATTCTGGAAAAACAACTGGACTGATCATTAAGGTTTGGCTTGTTTTCCTTTATACATAATGATTCAATTATATGCAGCCTCGTGTGATTATTATCTGCATATAATACTTCAATGTTGTCTTCCAGCATTTTTCTTCTTAGCCTGCTTTTATGTATGTTCATTGTGTGTTCTTTCGGTGCTCCGGCTGCGAGATGCATCGTAAGTCTGCGTGAAAGTGTTGTCGTCATTAAGATATTTAATGAGGTATGTTTAAAAGAAGGTCTGCTCATATATATATTATCTTGCCAACATTAAGTTTAGTATGTTTCCTACATACCTTTTCAAGGTTTCGAATGCTACTTTTCCATCTTTTTGGTATCACATAAATTAACTCACCGATTTTTTTATGTTTAAATGTATTTTCCATATTACACAGGTCCGACGTTTCGGTCTACGTTGACCATTCTCAAGGATTCTTTATACAAGGTTTTTTTACAATTCTAATAAATATTTATTTACAATAACAATTACATCACTTCTATCAAACATAACTAATAATAAAATATACTTGTAATTGTTATTGTAAATAAGTATTTATTAGAATTGTAAAAAAACCTTGTATAAAGAATTCTTGAGAATGGTCAACGTAGACCGAAACGTCGGACCTGTGTAATATGGAAAATACATTTAAACATAAAAAATCGGTGAGTTAATTTATGTGATACCACAAAGATGGAAAAGTAGCATTCGAAACCTTGAAAAGGTATGTAGGAAACATACTAAACTTAATGTTGGCAAGATATTTAATGAGGTATGTTTAAAAGAAGGTCTGCTCCCAAAGTATACCAAAATATATATATATATATAATATATATATATATATATATATATATATCTTTATAAATAAAATAATGATTTTGTCTGTACATTGCTTAGAACTGACTCATTTCAACTTTTCTTTACGTTTCATACATTGGAGAAACCGAATCCACCCTTAGAAAAATTTCTGTCGGTTTGTCGGTTTGTCTGTTTGTCGGTTTGTCGGTTTGTCGGTTTGTCTGTTTGTCCGCAAAACTTTGTCACAAGTATACTCAGCTACCATAAGACATATAAAGCTGAAACTTTTACAGTATATTTGTATAGGTCTAACTTAAAATATAGGCTCTGAATTGATTGGAAATTCAACGTAGAAGTGAAGTTATGGACGTTTAAAGCAAAAACGTTTGTCACAAGTAAACTCAGCCACCATAAGACATGGCGAGCTGAAACTTTGACACTGGACTTGTGTATGCCTAACTTAAAATATGGGCTCTAAATAGATTCATAATTCAGTACAGAAATGAAATTATAGGGCTTTAAGCGTATTTTTCTAACTTCAGAGACAAGTTTGTTTTGAAAATACACAGGTGTGGCAAGTAGGTATTGTTAGTTGATTTTAATTTCATTGGAGCATATGAATATATTGCGTATTTGACATCTTTGAAAAGTTGTTTCCCAGGGTTGAGGATGTACTATCCATTACGAATAAATAATTTTGTAAACGAGCAATTCTCAACTCTTAATATGAACAGGCAGGAAAAATCAACAAACAAGTTCTTACGCTATATCATACCGAGGAATGAACTTACAAGTCAGTAAAGAGATTGGATTAGTGATGAAGAAGCAGTTCATTATCTAATTGAATTTCTTGACTCTGAATTTATTTCTCCTGGACTGCCTGCTCATGAGTAAAAACTTAAAGTAGGAGCACCAATCATGCTGCAATTTAGTAGCAGTAACAAATTTCATGTTACGAAACATGAGTGCCCCAAAACTGTGCAACGGGACACGACTCTGAGTTCGTGCTCTACACAGATATGCCATAGAGGCGGATATAATGACTGGATGTGGTATTGGGGAGTCTGTGTGTATACCACGCATATCATTGATTCCGAGCCACTGTCTGTTTCCGTTGAAATGATTGCAATGTCCTGTCAGAGTCTATTTCGCAATGACGTTAAATAAGTCGCAAAGGGAGACTTTATCTAACGCAGGAATTCACGTTAGCGAGACCAAGTTTTTCTCACATGGTCAACTGTAGTTTACTTGCTCAAGAGTCAGAGGTTCCAACTGTTTGTTCTTCCGTATACCTGACGAACAGACAGCTAATGTGGTGTATACAGAGGCATTTGTTTAACACTGTACTAATAATGGTATTTTCAACTATTCTATAACTTCTAATTATGGTATTAGTATATATAATACTATAATTGATATTTTGGAATACCAAGTATAATAGAATTTTTGATTCCGTCAAAGACGGGTACGTTTGCTTGTATATATATATATATATGATTCGTTGAAATGGTGACCAATAGGAGAGTAGAGGTAGTTAGTAGGTCCATGCGTGCAGTCCCTGTTACCCGCTGCCACGTGCCACGTTTTCTCCCAATAATCTTATTTCACAGAGGGACTGTGCATCCTCTATACCCATTGGCGGAATAAAGAAGGCTTCTATAGGCAGCGGATAACAGGAAACTCACACATGGACCTACTAACTCTATTTTCCTATTGGTTACCATTTCAACAAATCATATTTCTTTCCCCAGACAACTCGGAGAAAACTATATATATATACAGACATATATATATATATATATATATACAAAACTAAAAAAAAAATTTTCACAGTAAACATGTACAAAAGTCAACGTCTTAACAACAGCAACAAAATAAGAACATGACTTTTCAGCTCTTTCAAGCAAAATAGATGGTCTTCATCTGTATGACTGAAACTAAGAATAAAACTACTTGTATTTGTTGAAAGGTCTTGGTTATATTTCTGGTGTTCTTGCTGTAGTTTATATATATGTAAGTATATATGATATATATATATATAAGGTAGTATAGATGATTATATGTATTTAGCAAACTGAAGTAATGTGTTTGTAATAGTAGTTTTGTATTCAAAACACATGATTTAGGGATATATTTTTTTCATCTCACTCTTTGTCTATTATAGTTCAGAATAATTAAAATTTAATCAAGAATAAAAAAATTCTTTAAAATATATTATATTCCTTAAATTTATGATAAAAATAATGCTAAATTGATAATGACACATGATGAATATTATGAGGATCTTTTGGCTATTATAATTAGTAAAATTAACTACTAAATGTTACACTCTCATATAAGTTTGGCTACAAGTGTAGTGTGGGTTTATTGTGTTTAAATGTTCTTTGAAATCTCAGTCACTTGAGCCAACTTAGTCAATAAAAACAAAGAACGTTGGATTATTGGAGTTGTCTTCTGTAAACTGTTCATTCTTGTCTTAGGCCTGGAAAAACAGTTTCTTTAGATGACAAATGCTTTACAGTAATTGCTAAATATTGACTTTGCACCATTTTCAGCACTTAGTTCAGTAATGCATGTCACGTTTAGACCCTTAAGTTTGATGATAGGAACGTTATCCTAAATGGTATAAATATATGATGTTCTCAAACTATTATTAAATATGACTATTTTATATATTTATATAAATGCGTCCTTTGTTTCTTTAGAGTTAATAAAACCTTGTACTTTATATCTAGATTGTCTTCTATAAACTTTAGTTATTATCCTGAGTTCTAATTTTGTTCAATCCATATAAATGAAAGGAAGGTTTTGTCTGTACATTGCTTAGAACTGACTTATTACATGTTATCTTTACGTTTCATACATTAGAGAAACTGAATCCACCCTTAGAAAAATTTCTGTCTGTCTGTTTGTCCACAAAATTTTGTCACATTTAAACTCAGCCACAATAATATATAGATGGCTGAAACTTTGACAGTAGATTTGTGTATATCTAACTTAAAATCTAAGCTTTGAATGGATTAGAAATTCAACATTAGAAGCAAAGTTATGGCCTTTTAAGTCCAAAATTTTGTTACTAGTAAACTCAGGAACCATAAAGTATAGAAAGCTGGAACTTTAAAAGTTGGTTTGTGTATGTCTAACTTAAAATCCAAGCTTTGATTGGATTAAAAATTCATTGTATAAGAGAAGTTATGGACTTTTAAGCTGTCTTTGGGTAACTTCATAGACATTTTTATTTTGAAAATATATAGGTATAGGAAGTAGGTATTATTAGTTTATTTAAATTTTATTTGCCTTTAAGCTCCCAGCAAGAGATGATTAACAAGGTGTTTACCGGAGTTCAAGATCTGTCATCTATTCAGAATAACTGGCTTTGTGAGCAAGCAATTCTCACCCCTAAAAAATGAGCAGGCAGCTAGGAAATATATAATGTATGCTAGAAATAAACAAGTTCTAGCACTATATCAAGCTGAGGAAAGAACTTACAAGTCAGTAAACATATTGATTAGTGGTGATAAAGAAATTCTTTATCCAATTGAATTTCTTGACTCCGTGACTGCTCCTGGACTGCCTGCTCATGACATAAAACTTAAATTTGGGGGCACTAATCATACTGTAATTTAGTAGCAATAACAAATTTCATGTTACGAAACTTAAGTGCTCCAAAAATGTGCAACGACTTTGAGTTCGTGCTCTGCACAAGTACGCCATAGAGGCGAACATCATGACTGGGTGTGGTACTGGGGAGTGTATGGTATACCACGCATATCATTGATTCCTAGCTCCTGTACGTATTACCATTCAAACGATTGCAATGTCCCATCAGCGTCTGTTTTGCAATGCCCGTAACAAATGCACAAGGGGAACTCTATCTTTCGCAGGAATTGAAGTGAGACCATGTTTTTCTCACATGGTCAACTGTAGTTGCTTGCTCAAGAGTCAGAGGTTCCAACTCTTTGTTCTTCAATGAGCCTGAAGGACAGACAGCTAATGTTGTCTATACAGAGGCATTTCTTTAACACTGTACTAATAATTTTATATTCTACTATTCTATTCAAATTCTAATTTCTAATGATATTTTGGATTACCATGCATGATCTCCAAATTTTTGAAAAAGTACCCGTGAAAGACGAGCACGTTAGCTAGTATACTTATAAAATAAATTTTGGTAAAGGCTCTTTGTTTTATTTGAGTAAAATGAATGACTACTATCATCTTTGGGCAATACTACCAGTGATACGGATTTATCTTTCTAGGTGATTAGGTTGATTATATGAAATTGGAGTGTTCAACACAGAGAACATGTAGGTCAAATACTAAAGTCGTTACTAGACGATGCTGTTAGCACAATTTTCTTTATTTATCCTTGTTTCATCAGAATGAAGTAAGAGGGTAGACTAAAGAACCCTATTTGAATGCACTTTGAAATCATGACTTTGGGGTTAGTTATGTCAGATATTGAAAAATTTGTTGGATAAACTGAAGACTACCTTAGTTTGTACTTCAAACTGAAGTCAAAAAAAGGCAGCCATATTGTACGGTTTTCTTTTGTACGTCCACACTTAAAGTCTTTCCGCCTTTTTAGCTATTCTTGGTGTAAACGTGAACCTCTTTTGTGATTTGGTGCTCAGCCACAAAACATGTGGCTGATATTATTTAGAGGTACATGTTTCGTCTATATAGGTAGTAATTTCACACACTGGTGTTTAATTTTAATGATTATAAAAATTAAATCAACTTCAATTCCACAACTCTGGTCAATGATCAAACCACAATAAGAAAATGGGAAAACAAGACTAAGATCTTTCAACCGTAACAAGGTTTTGGTCTTCGTCAGAGTCAAAAACCCAACTCTGGTCTTGTGTTTAACTTTTCTTGAGCCTTCTGTGATTATGAAGATGACATCACAGTAACTCCAATTTCATGATGTAAGTTTGTTCAAAAATTCCAAATACCGAACATACTGTGGTAAGAACAAAAATTATACAAACGTTCAACTAAAATATTTGGTTGTCCGATGCCACAGTTAATAAATTTTACCTTGGTTTCGATGCTGAAGGTAAAAATAAAATATTTACTATACCTTCAGTTCCATTTGTAACAAATTGACCACTAGACTATTTCCAAGAGTAAGACGTTTCTTAAAGTAAGTATCTTTGCTTACTGAAAACACTGAATCTCAGAATTTAACTAAATCTCCAAACAACTACCTTAGCATATATATGAAATATATTTACTTTATTGTAATTTCTAGTTAATGGTTCAGATACTCTAAAGCCCAATTATTATAAACTTTTTACTCTAAAACCATTTTTTTTTTTAAAAGTAAAATGGATAACATGAGGAGGGGCGGAGCTAAAGTAAATGGAGAGGTTGTAGGCGTGGCAAGCAAAGAGGGGATTACAAGAGAACATCTGCGATCTTTTGTTTTACCTTCTATAAGAAGTGGCTGAACAATGCCACAATGGAATATTCGATATGTAGATATGTGGCGATGCTTGAGCGAGGGACTCAGTAATGAACTCCATTCCATTTTCCTTGCAGCGAATAAATAATTCAAAATAATTGATCCCGTTTATTTTGAAAGTACCTACCTTGAATGAATTGTATTCCAAATAACTCAAGCTTGCTATTTCAACATTCACATTTATTTTTAAATACTTATATTACTACACTACATTGTAGACAAATTCTCTATTTTTTATAATTATAAATAAATAATAAAAAAACAATTGCCAACCGCAAGTCTAAGATCAAATTTAAAAAACTTTTCTATGTCATTATGAATTGTAGGTTAATATTTTATTTAATTGTTGATTACAGAATAAATGAAAAAAAATCAGTGGATGTAATTCAGCTATCTTAGAATAAGGTTAATTAAGAAAAATTTGAACTCATGAAGCAGATATTATGATAGATAAATGAGATCTACATATTTTTCCATAGATAGTCAAATGGATTATGTGTATCCTACCCATATATGCAGATACGTATATATATATAACAGATTCAATAATATATCGACCGTTTGATAGAATAGGTGTGTTCACACACCTATATATATATATATATATATATATATATATTTATATTTTTATTTATTTACATAGTATATAAACATTTAAATATCACTTACTAAAATTTTCATTATTCAATATTATAATACCATTTTAAGACTTTAAAATTAATATAGAGAACAAATGCATTTGTATTTTAAAGCGGTAATGTCAAGTTATCTAAATTAAGAACCGTGCACATCAATATTATATTAAACCCCCCTGACATATGCAGATTGAAGAATAATGTATTATAAATGAAATTAGTTTTGAATATATTTTTTTCTTTATATTTAGGGAAATGTTGAAATTATTTATGGTACAAATTCATTCATTATTCAAAATTTTAATTTTTTTGTCATAAGATCTAACAGCGTTATTAACAGTTAATAAGGAATTTTATTAATATTAAAATGGATTATGCCCATTATAAGAAACTAAAATGTATGTTTTATTATATTAATTCAATCCCTTGATCACACTCTTCAAAAATAAAAAATGAGTGTCTGCCAGTCACAAATGATTTGTGACAAATTAATTTTAAAATGATGAGTCTATTTAATATTGAGGTTGCTTAATCGTCTTAGTTGTTAATGAATTTTGCAGATACATATTATAAAATTTTATTCACATAGATAAACAAAAAAAAAAATAAAAATACTGTAATTGCATATTACAGTATTTATTCCATATTACAGTATAAAGGTTTGGCTTTATTCAAAGTCTTCAAGAATAAATTAACGATAAGGTAATTTTAAGAAAAATATCACTAACAATTTGAAGGAAACGAAAAATCGATGGTCATTATCTTGAACTTTTAAAAAATACTTTGTTAATTGAAAATGTGTTATTCATTATTTACTACACTTAAAAATGCTTGTTGACATCAGGGGGCATTTGTTTTACCTACTAGTTATCGTACTATAGTAATTGACTGCATACTTTTTTATCTTAATCATCATATCGTATCATATGATCATCATATATTATTCGTAACTAAATGTTTTACTTATCTAGGGTTGAATAACAGTTTATATGTATTGGGAATTTATTTTTACTTATTTTAATAAAAATATACAAAAAATGAAGGATCCATTGCAATCACAGGATGATAGTGTAGGTGTTTTTCCTAATGGTAAAGTCAGATGGTACATATATGATGTAAAGTATAAAACAAGAATCATAGCAATTTATAAATCCCTTGTTCATAAAATATAAAAGTAAAAGACTCTTTTTGTAATATTCATGTATGTATGTATGTGCATACATGAATTTAAAACAGCAATTGCGTCGACGTGCTCAGAATTTGTTCGTAATTGATGATTGGGCTATGGGCTGTAAACTTTCCAAAATTAACTGGTTTGCACAAAAACGATTTGTACTTCTTGTGGGGTTCCGTTTTATATGTGGTCTGTTCAAGCTGTTGGTTTCCTTTACTGTGGTCATGGAGTTATCACCATAGATTCATTCTCCTACGGAGAATAAGAGGGAGTCTTCGGAATCTTTATCCTTTCTTACGGTCCACGGAGTCTTTACTCTCCTGTGTAGGCTTTGGATGAAAAGGGGGGAGAAGAGCGGATACAGTATCTTTTATAAAAATTTCTGTTAGACTGTATAGAAATACACGCCATTCTCCTTCGTAAATTCATTTCCTGAAGAAATCTGTTTTAAAAATTTTGTACATTTCTCAAACTAATCTGATGAATGAGTTCGATCTTATCAGAAACCATAATTTTATTTCTTTAGATTGCAGTTTATGGTTTATCACGTCTGCCTTACACAAAATTATCTACAGTTCTTACCGGAGAGAAGAAACAAAAAGTCTGCAATAGAGTGTTTGACGTGTCATATTTCATAAAAAAAAAAAGGTTTCAATGTATAAGTCGCTTATTAAATTATATTACATCAAAAAATATGACATTGCCATAAGAACAAATTTATTCACTTTGATCAAGTGTTCGCTCATTTTGCATAATAGTTAGCAATTGACAAAACTACTAGGGATGCAATTGGTAAAAAATGATTAGTAGCAATTTAACATAGTTAAACCAATGTAGCTTCGAAATATCTGCAAATAAAAAAAGAAAAATAAAACAATGTTACAGCATTATAATAATAATTATAAATAATTATAAATAATAATTTGTTACAGCATTATTATTATTATTATTATAATGCGTTAAGTTTATTATAAATAAAGCTTTTAGGTTTAATGAAATAACTATGAAATATACTCAATATTCTTTTTATATTTGGTGAAATCACTTTTAGAATGCAATTTACTTTACTAATATTAATTTAAATTATTTTAAATAACAACTATAAATATTTGACGATGAGTTATTTATTTTTAATCTTCATTTTAGCTTGATTACGGAATTTAATTTTTTGTTGAGAGTGCTTTTTGATAAACGCTTGCATTGGTTTTCTTTCCCATTCATTCTCCGTCTTTTGTGGTGATTCAATACAGACATAGAACTCGTTAAAAGTCCTGCTTCTTAAACCATTGAATCAATAATAATCATCTGCTATTTCAGTAATTTATTTTCTAATCTTCAGCATTGGATAAAATTTGTGAATGCATTTTTTTTTATGACTCAAATAAATCTAAGTTCAATAGAAATTTTAAAATTAAAGTGGGTAATTTAAGATGTTAATGCTTCAAAGTAAGTAATAATTATAATTTAATTAATCTGTTAATAAATTTTAATGATTACTCGTGAATAATTATGAATATTATTCATTTTATATATGAAAATTATGATTATTTCTTAATGTATAAATTTTACAACTTAAAATTATGTCAAAACAAAAAACATTGGAAACTCTATCCTTACTTTTACAATAAATGAATGTATTATAACATTATCTGGCTGTAAGTTTAATAAAATGATTTATTTTACTGAGGATGTCTAATAATATAAATTGAGAATTATTTAGTAAATTCTCATGAGTATCTAAGTAACGAAGTGGAACCCTATAGTTATTCTTTATTGTGTATATTTTTGAATATTGCAGTTCCTGAATTTTTTTCAAGCAATATTTATAGAAAGAAAATACATAATACGAAATTTATAAATTTATAATAATCGGAACAGTTAGTTAAAATTAATAACAGTTTTGGCATCTAATAGCGTAACTTTCCTTTTTCTTGCGGTAGTATCTCCAAGCAATAAACAATAGATAAACAAACGTTTAGTCACTAATTTGTGATGATTAAACCTTCATCAAATGGGAGAAGAGAAGGAATAATTAATAAACATCAAGAAAGTGATGATAATACTTTAAATAAATATTTGTTTATCTTTCATAAATATAAAAAAAAAATCATCTAATATAACTAATTAAGTCAAAAAAGTTCACAGGAATAGGAAAAAAAACAAGAAATGCAGATGATATTTAACTGCTTTTCTGAAAAAGAAGTGAAATCCTTCGAAAAGAAGCTAGTATTTTTAAAGATATTTAGAGTAATCACTTTCCTGTTAAGTAGTTTACATACTTTTCATGATGACGACCAGTGACGAAATATAGTAGTGACTTTTTGTTGGTTCTTTAGTGTAAAATTGTATTATTATTTTAATATTTATAAACTATATATTATATTATTTAATATATAATAGTTTTACAAAAAGAACACATCTAAAAGAAATCACAGAACTCACTAGTATATTTCTATCATTTAGTTATCAGGGAGATAAATGTGAATCCCTCCAAAGACAGATGACGACTTATTTAGTTCGTGGAATTGTTTCATTCAATTGGTTATATATATAAAACAGATCAATAATATATCGAACGTTTGGTAGAATAGGTATGTTATCTAATCGAGATTTAGTCAAATTTTCTAGGTTTAAAAATCAAACTCTCATTGCTGACGTGCGCTTTTTCTTTAAACCTTTTTTATAGACTGTCTAGTCGAAGGTTTTGTCCGGTTAAGATTGTTGTTCCTTTAAATACTGTAAATTTAAAATAAAATTACAATAAGTTTTTAAAATAAAACCGGAATGTTGTCATTGAGAGTTTGATTTTTGAACCTAGAAAACTTGACCAAATCCCGATTAGATAACACACCTATATATGTATATACAAAACTAAAGTTTATCGGGACTCGGTCAGTTATAGATTAGTTTACTTATTACTTATTAGTTATTAGTTAACCATCGCTGTTCTCATACAAAGAATTAAAAATTAAATTGCGTCAATATTTATGAAAAACAATATTGGAGTCAGTTATGCATGTCGTTTGAAAAAAAAATAGAAATGTATCCAAAGTTTTATGTTTTATAACAAATCAAAAGTGAAATATATGTTCTTAAAATTAAAACAAAAGGAATCAAAAAGAATTTTATAACTCCAATAAGTCTTCATAGAATTGATGAAAAACGCTAGAAATATTATATATTAAAAAAAATGTTAATTATATCAAAAAAATTATACTGTAAAGTTAAAATATTCATTAAAGTGTCTTAATTGAGAGAGTAAAGGTGTGTTAATTGAGAATCTATACTTGTTAACGTAATATTGACTTTTTTTTAAAAAATGCTCGCATAGTTCTTAGTTATTAAGTTTCAGAATATCATGCTTTTGCAAGCTGGATTGAAATTATTTGCATTTTAAAAATATATTATATTTTTAACATATATTTCATGTTAATATTAATAACAATTAATAACAAATTTTCAAATTAATAACAATATTTTCATGAATATGTAACTATGCAATAGTCCCATTCATTATCTGCTAATATCACTCTAAAAATAGTCCATTGTGACTATAATATATATAAGATATCATTATCAACCGTCATACCTCGTCTATCGCTGGTGAAGTCGCCCGACCGGTTTCGCAATGGCTGCATCATCAATGGGACTACCGTTACCTTCCAAAATCACGGATATAGATACTTATTTTAACTCAATGGTGCCAATATATGCCTAAATTTCTCACCTAACAGTTTTATTTAATTTTATTTTGTTTAATTTGTTTTTTGTCTTTAAAATTTAAGTCGTCTCTGTCCTGTCGTCTTTTCATGTTTTTTATTGGTTTAAATATTATGTCTGCCTGGTGCTTCATTTGTTCGTTTATTAGGTTCAGTATATTTGTGTTTATTTTATTTCCATTTCTTCTATTACGTTTAATCTTTTACTTTTTTGTCCTATTTTAATTAATTTCATTGAGTATTCAATACTGTCGGGTTCATGTCCGTGTTTTTTTAAATGGTTAGCAAAATTTGATTTTTTCGTGTTATTTACATAATCGTTAATATGTTCTTTAAATCTTTGTTTTAATGTTTGCCCATAATATTTAAACCAATAAAAAACATGAAAAGACGATAGGACAGACAGGACAGATTTGGTCAATCTATAATTTTAAAAGACGAAAAACAGATTAAACAAAATAAAATAAAATAAAACTGTTCGGTAGAAAATTTAGGCATAAATATTGGCACCATTGAGTTAAAATAGGTATTTATATCCGTGATTTTGGAAGGTAACCGTAGTCCCATTGATGATGCAGCCATTGCGAAACCGTTCGGGCGACTTCACCAACGATAGACGAGGTATGACGGTTAATAATGATATATTATTTACTAACCTCTGTGGCATTAATAATATGCATGTATATTATATATATAATTACACAAATTCTAATTTCTTACTATTGGGAAATTCATTTATATTTTATATTAATTTGAACAATTAATACTTATTTTATTTATAATAAATGTAATATAATTTTATATTACTCTTTATTCATATAATGCAATATAAATCTATTTTAAAGATAAGTAAATTTTTAATCTTATGTCATAATCTAAAACGGTTTGTTCAGTGGTAGCAACCATATAAATCAGTAATTCCCTCAGAATATTAAAATACAGTTTTTTTTCTTCTTCAAATACTTCTAATGACTTGAAGAAAAATGGTTTAACTTTTAACTTAAGATATAACAAAAAATAAATAATTTATGTGAAGGAGAATATAGTTTTAATTGGTGAATTATAAGAACTTTTTTTCTAAATAAGAGTTCGTTATGGTATAAAAGAAACTTTGTTTGACTAAAATCAAATCAATTTGCATGAAAAAGATATTTAAGAACTTAACATGTGAAATAGTTCAATTAAGTATGCTAAAAGGAGGTCAATGAAAAAGGAAGTTATTTGGCAAAGCGGAGGTAATTTACTATGATGGTCCCAGGAGCGCTTTGATGAAAGAGTGTAGAAATTCTTCTCGCACTCTTCATTCCAGAGTATAAGGCAAAAAAAAAATGCTCTCCAACTAAAGCCAAGATATTCGCCTAATCAAATGCAAATTGTTACCTTCTCGTATGTTTTATTCATTAGGCTTCTTTTTAAAGCTTTATTCAGGTTATCCTTCCTATAAATTATGGCCACCAGAAACCATAATACCAGGTATCAACAATGTTTTCATTTTGTTTAAATAATTTTATGTATTTTTCATTAGCTGTTTTTTTATCATTGTAAAATTCTAATTTAATCTTACTCGATTCTTTTATATGTCAAAAGTCGATATACTGAATAGAAATTATATTTTAATATTTTACTTTACAAATGAAATTGTATCAACCATGTTTGCATTGAATTCAATACGATAATTCTAACTGCAATTATGCTAAAAGTAATTTTAGTAGAAGTTTGTATTCCTACAATTTTAGCATTGTATTGCATTGAATTCAATACGATAATTCTAACTGCAATTATGCTAAAAGTAATTTTAGTAGAAGTTTGTATTCCTACAATTTTAAAATTGTATTGCATTGAATTCAATACGATAATTCTAACTGCAATTATGCTAAAAGTAATTTTAATAGAAGTTTGTATTCCTACAATTTTAGCATTGTATTGCATTGAATTCAGTACGATAATTCTGACTGCAATTATGCTAATAGTAATTTTAGTAGAAGTTTGTATTCCAACAATTTCAGCATTGTATTGCATTGAATTCAATACGATAATTCTAACTGCAATTATGCTAATAGTAATTTTAGTAGAAGTTTGTATTCCTACAATTTTAGCATTGTATTGCATTGAATTCAATACGATAATTCTAACTGCAATTATGCTAATAGTAATTTTAGTAGAAGTTTGTATTCCTACAATTTTAGCATTGTATTGCATTGAATTCAATACGATAATTCTAACTGCAATTATGCTAATAGTAATTTTAGTAGAAGTTTGTATTCCTACAATTTTAGCATTGTTATTAGCATTGAATTCAATACGACAATTTGAACATGCAATTATGTCTAATAGTAATTTTAGCTAGATAGTTTAGAGATATCCTACAATTTTAGCATTGTATTGCATTGAATTCAATACGATAATTCCAACTGCAATTATGCTAATAGTAATTTTAGTAGAAGTTTGTATTCCTACAATTTTAGCATAAACTTGTCTTAAGGAATACGTATGAATATATAATGTTGAAAAAGGAAAGCAGTTTTCAAACAGTTATTGTATGGTACTACATGTAAACCATACATAAATATAAATAGAATGAAGAAACAAAGGAAGAAATAAATAAGAGAAAATTAATTGGTAAGAAAACAAGTATATTTAATAAGGAAATACCATCGCCTGATAGTACTAGCAAACAGTAAGAAAACACCAAGTGGGTCTCAAGGGCTTCAGGCCTAATAAGCAAATACAAAGACTACACTCAAATAAACATCACCAAAACGATCAAATCTGGGCTGGAGCGTTTGTCCACTCATTGTAGATTGAACTCAACAATTGTCAACTTATTGCATGGTTTTATTTCTTTTGTTTGACTTGTTGAAACTAATATATTCCATAGTTGTGTAGTAGGAAGGAGAGGAGGGCATGCACAAGCACCATTTATTAATGGTGTTATGTCTCCACTTGCGGAGACATTGATTTCAATAGACATGATGAACTGTTCCATTCACTTTGATTATCTTAGTCATAATGTCTGCAAACACAAATTGAAAGCTTTTATGATATTTCTGTCATATTAACCAAAACTATTGACACTGTATTTTAAATACTTATTTAATTGATATTTATTTTATCAAATACTTATACAGTACAAGGTGATTAGAAGAAAAGATTTATCCTTATAGAAAGAAGAATTAAACTTAAATAGGACTTCTAATGAATTATTTTAGCTAAAAATACTTGTAATTTTTCTATTAAAAGGAGCTAAAATAGACCAATGGTTTACTTCCTGCCTCTGGATTGGTAGAATTTAGGCACAATACACACTCTGACTTATGATTTATTAATGATAGAGGTGAAATAAAAATCTGAATACGTCAGGAAGTTAAGAATTCTGTCCCAAATTTGACGATGTCAGGTATTCGTTAAAGATACCTACTCTAAATACACTTGAGTTGGGGAAAATTGATGACAACCAATCTAGAATGTCCATTGCATAGTGTCACAAAGGGTCAGTCGTCAGCCTATGTGTGTTCATTAGTGGGGCTGTCACTACAACCTAACCTAGTCTATGTTTGTATTGTTGATATCTTTTGTCTAATGTGTATTATAGGTAATTATATATGCTTATATATATATTAACATATATGCTATATATAAATGATCAAACCACAATAAAAAAATCGCAAAACAAGACTAAGATCTTTCAACCGTAACAAGCAGTATTCGTCAGAGTCAAAAAACCCAGCTTTTGATTTTTTTTTTAAAAAAGTCGTGCTTTTTTTATGGTGCTGTTAGATAAGTGCTTCCAACGGGTTAACGTCATTATCCGTTAAAAAAGAAGCCTTGAAAATGCCAAACAATTGTTTGGTGAGAAACGTTGGTTTATAACTCAAAAAGGAGATAGTTAATTATTTGGATCAAATCAACTCAAGAAACCCATTTTAAATTATATATATATAAATATTAAATACATATAAAAAGATTTTACAATAAACACGTGTAATTAACAATCAATGATCAAACCACAATAGGAAAATGGGAAACAAGACTAAGATCTTTCAACCGTAACAAGTTGGTTGTGGTTTTTATACTCTGATGAAGACCGCAAAATTGTTAATAACGAATTTGAAAGATCTTAGTTTTTGTCTGAATTTCGAACCCATTTAAACACTATTGTAAGGTATTTTGATTTATATATATATATCTAATTTAAAATGGGTTTCTTGAGGATTTGAACCAAATAATTAATTACTCCTGATTATAAACCGACGTCTCACCAAAAATTGTTTGGCATTTTCAAGGCTTCTTTTTTAAGGATATCTATTTAAGTTAGATGCATTATCTAACAGCACCATAACAAACACAAAAAAATATGTCTCCTGGTATATAGGTAAATTGTGGGTATATTGATTTTTTCGCTGATATTTATCTAGCTTAAATAGTTTCGTTCAAAAAAAAAACACATGAAAATGCCGACAAAATTTTGGTGAAACGTTGGCTGATAACAAGGGGTAGTCAATTCTTTGAACCAAAATTCTCAAATAAGCCATTTTGAATTTTTAAGAATCAGTGGTCTAGTTATATATATATTTACTAAATTGAAGAAATGGTCCATACGGACTATAAAACTTTAAATTACACAAAACACGACACAGGAAAAAGATAAAGTACACATTTCACTCGCGTTCCGTTCTTCGATGTGGGGAGATCTCTTTCACTTCGTCCTCTCTTCTAGTTTTCTCCTGATGACGAAAAACAGTTTGAAATATTGAATTTAGTAAGTGTGTATTTTATCTTTTTTCTGCGTCGTGTTATATATATATATATAAAATTGTATGGCAAGTTTAAATATGCAATAAGTATATTTTAAAGTAAGTAGAACCAATAGAATTGTGAAGCTAGTATTCAGCTGACTATTATATTATCTAAGGTTTGTCTCATAAGAAAGAATCTGAGTTAAAAAAGGATATGTTGTTGGTATATTTATTTGAGCAGCGTCTGTTGGAAACTTAGAAAATCATTAAATTGAGTTGGCTAAGGGTCCTAGAACGAGAACCGATACGATTCATTAACTCAATTCTCAGTTCTCTGTTCAATTTCTTCTTCCATTACATTCCAATTTAGCTGTTTCCTTTTTTTTTTTACTGTTTTTTGGGTAACTGATAAAGGTGAGCCTGAGAATAGAGTTAAGAAACACATTTAAAATCAGTTTCAATTTCTTTTCTCATTGGGCAGAATTTACAAATATATATTAAATGTCTTTTTTTATTTTCAATGGTGAATTTATTATACTTTTCATTTTTAAAATTTCATTACTTCTTACTAAAATGCAGCTTTGTATTAAACAAATGGTTATTTATTTATTCATACTTAAAATTTATATTTAAAAAAAAGAATATAAAAATAATTAAACCATTTTAATTTACATATAGACATATAAACTCATTGACTATCTAATTTGATAAGATGAATTCAAGTAAAAGGTTAGTAATTATCTTCAATTATCTTTATTGATAATCATAATAAAATTTATTTCTACTACATTTTTATATTATCCAACCGGTATCATTCTGCTAGAATCGTGAAAGATATTATATAGCTATATAGTTAACAATGACTTTTCAAGATAAAACTTTTGGAGAATTGTTATTTCATATCCCGAAAAGCATCAGAACACTGATTAGGAAATAAGAAAAGTTGAAGAGAAAAGAGACGAGAACAAGGGTTCAAAAAGTGTTTAATGAAATTTGTATCAACGAAAATCTGCTCCCCAATTACAAAAATATACGACCTTATGATATATATATATATATATATAATATATATTCGTGTATACTGGCAGCAAGTCTTCTTTTAAACAAGTGTTGTTAAAAAGCACAGCGGCTTCAGCATTAATAATCTTTTTAATAATCTATATATATATATATATATATATATATATATATATATATGCACAGGATTTGATAAGTCGATTCAAGTTATTTGTACGGAAGAACATTTGGCGCACCCTTCACATTATCAGAAGGGTGAGCTAGTCTCATGGTTACCAACAATTTTTCACGGGTAGGGTTAAGGGTATAAAATAAGGAGGGTGAAAAACAGAGGGTGTTAGGTCTTTCTTTCTCCTGTTAATTGGGTGATCACTTCTAGGCGTTAGTTCAAGCTGACAAAGGCTTCAGCATTTCTTTAATTATGACTTAAGAACAAAACATTCTACGATTGGCCAACAATGATATTATTTCACATTTATCCAATTTTCAATAGAACTTTGTATATAATTTCGACGTGGTCTAATATTAAAGTGAGTTGTTTCGACGTGCACTTTCCTTGTAACCTTTTGATTTTGGTCCTAAAGGACTGTTTCATGGTTTGAATATATATATATATAATATATATATATATATATATATATATATTTACACCTACGGCTATATCCATGTGGAATGCACCAGTTCTCATTGGTTCACCAAAGTCAATCAACATTGAGAATAATTAAACTTAGATAGAGACACCATCTAAGGGTTGCCCCATTTGTTTATTTTAAATAATCTACACATCCTATATATTTAGAATTACATATTTCTATACTAAGAGTATATATATTAAAAGATATAATTATATTTTTTATATGACATATATATATATATATATATATATATATATATATAATATATGTATATACACGTATATATATATGATGAAAACCACAAGGAAAAAGAAAGACAAAAGAAATAAGTCCTCTAGGGCTTTTCACTTTATGTTGCATTCGTTACCATCCTTCATGTTATCTTTTCTGTTACATTAAACATTATTTTTATTATTTTTGAAAATTATATTATATTTTTTACTGTTAATTTTTTTATAAAATACTTATATTTTTCATTAATAATTTTAGAAGTAAAAATATATTTTTTAAAATTTATATTGCTATATTGTTATTGGTTTTTTAAGCTATATTACAGTTAAGTTTTCCAGCCGTTTTGTTACCTTCCTCCTGGTTAACTTTTCGGTAACCTTTTTTTTCTTATTTTCTTTGCTCTCTAATGACGTAAAGCAAACGGCTTCAGATCATTTATTTCCTCGTTTTTCTTCTTTCTTGTGGTTTTGGACTTCATTGATTGTATCACGTGTTTAATTGTAATTTTTCTCATATATGTGTATATATATATTTATATACACTTTTTCGTTGGAAATACGATCCAAAACAGACAAATATAGTTCAATATAGACAAAGAAACATAGAGAAATCAAAAGAACACACTTTCAGTCTCTAATTTTTGGTTTGAACCGTCTTAGGAGAGAAAAGAGGGTCTCCAACCGTCTCTGAACCAGTGCGCTTGGTTTCCCTCTCTTTTCTCTCCTGAAGACGGTTCAAACCGAAAATTAGAGACTGTAAGTGTATTCTTTTGATTTCTCTATGTTTCTTTGTCTATACTGAACTATATATATATATATATACATATATATAACAGATTCAATAATATATCGACCGTTTGATAGAATAGGTGTGTTCTCTAATCGGGGTTCGGTCAATGTTCCAGGATAAAAAATTAATCTCTCGTTGCCAACGTTTCGGTTTTATTTAAAACCTTTTTCATAAGCAGAAGTAAGAATTTTTTAACTAAGAAAATGAAATTTACATTATTTAAAGGAACAACAATGTTAACCGGACAAAACCTTCGACTAGACTGTCTAGTTGGCAACGAGAGTTTAATTTTTTATCCTGGAAAATTGACCGAACTCCGATTAGAGAACACACCTATATATTATATATATATATGTATGGAGAAAAATTGCAATATATATATAACAGATTCAACAATATACGACCGTTTGATAAAATAGGTGTTTTATCTAATCGGGATTCGGTCAAATTTTTTAGTTTCAAAAATCAAACTCTCATTGCCGACGTTTTAGTTTTATTTTAAAACCTTTTTCATAGGCATCCATACACTCTTCTTATATCCTTATTTCCTTCCTTATATGATATAAGAAGAGTGTATGGAGAAGATGCCTATGAAAAAGGTTTTAAAACAAAACCGAAACGTCGGCAATGAAAGTTTGATTTTTGAACCTAGAAAATTTTTTTGTCTTCCATTTCATTCTGTATTTCTGCTGTATCAGTAATACTTCAGTCATTTCATTATTTATTAAATGCATGGAAAGTCTGTAATAGATTTTTGAGGTTTCAATTTTTTTGACAAACTTGTTTGTGTAGGATAAACTCATTATTGTGGATTAATTATTAAGTATATTAATTTAACTTAATATTTAATGAGTGTTTCAAATATTTTAGTGGTCTAATGTTAGTAAAAATCTTAATTTCTTTACTACCTAAACCGTGATGGTTAATTGACCTTTGAATTTTTGTAAATTTTAAATAACAAATCTGAAATGGTAAGGTTCATAATGAAGCTGTTAAGAGAACCGATCACGTTATCAGAGATTGAGTTTTGGTTAATAGTTAGGGCGAGAAGGTTGTGGTAGGTGAAGGAGACCCATTGAATGGGCCACGTCGCAAAACGTGACGCCACGTCACATTAATAAACAACATAAATCAAGGGCATTCTGTTCTAATGGCTCAATCTTCCATATTGAAAGGCTAACTTGCTGTCCCTTTGAGTTTACGCTATCACTGATAGCTCTTGTCAGAGCCGAAATTAATTTATGCCTCTAATAAAGGGCATGAGGTAATTTGACAGTGTTCAGAACAGCCCTTAATTTACTCTCTTCACAACCTCCTATTGTTTATAACAATATGTTGCCAGCCCTCACTTAATCTAAACTTGCATAATTTATATCTTGTATTCTTAAATGATTGACTGAAATAACACAAAATAACTATAAATCAAAAACTAACTACATTAGACTATAGAATCATGTAGAATATTTATATAATGTTTAAGTTGACTGCTTCTCGTGAAAATATATATAATCATCGTCCAAACCACAATAAGAGATCAGAAAAAATGACTTCAGTAAGGCAGAAGAAATCACCCTGGTTTGGACGTTGATTTTTATTTTACGTCTATTTTTTTATTTACGATTTTTATTTTTATGTTTTTTTATATAAATAAAATTTATTTATATATATTTATACCAAACAGTTCATAGAACCATTTGATAAAATAATTTAACGAAAGTAACAAAAAAAATCAACATAATATAAACATGGCTTCTGCATTTCAACAGGTGGCAAAGTGTCCTGCAAACATGCAGAGAGACACCGCTCTGGTCCGGTTAGCCTCCTAATCATCATTCCTGATGATCATGATTGTCAAAATTGGAAGCGCGTTATGAATAATTATCATGTTGATCACAAAATATATACCTCAGCCGTCATTGCACTTCAACGATTAATATTATCTCTCTTTTAAGATAGTTCTTGCACATCCATAACCCATATTTGATCGTATAAACTGCACAAAATGTGACTAATTCTGACATCTAAGTTAATTGACTCCGTATGAATAGTTATAGGTCATCGGTTAGTCAACGCTGTAAGTTGCCTGCTTCTAGGCAAATAATCTTCACCGCCTTCTTTTCAATGAGTGCTTTAGGGGACAAATTTTGAAAAAAATGTACTAATAACGATACTCTGACTACTTTGAGGCCATTTAAAAAAGTTTTTTAAAATTTGAAAATTAGCTAGTACTTTGATATTATTATTTTTCTTATCAATGTTTCAATAAATTAGAAAAACTTCCTGATAGAATTTTTATGGTTTGTCACTTATAAATAAATTTAAATGGTGTTCCACATCATTAACATTTTCCAAGTATTTTTTTTTAGTCCTTAAATTTTTGTTGCTTTTTAGAAGGAAGAGGTCAAGAGTGCTAAATCAGGGAATAGGGGTGGAGTTTCATTATATTTCAATTGAAAGCAAGCAATTTTACTTGAGTAGGCGTCACAGGGTGAGGTTTAGCATTTTAATGATGCTGAACTATACGGCATGAATTAAGATGGATACTCAACAAAAATAAGTTAATGCTGTGATTTTGAAGGAACTGTATTATAATATTGCACCAGAGCAGTTTACGTCTAATGAAACCATTACTGTTAACTGATAATGCAACCTAGATGATAGAAAAACAGAAACTCTTGTGATGATTATAAGCTGAAACCTTTAATTTATCTAGGAAATGTAAATTAGATAAAACCGCTGATTTATTCTTTATTACATTTCTATAAATAAGGTTTAGTGATCTGATCTGATTTTGACCATTTACACATTTCCAGGTTCCCTAGATATATTTTTAATATATTGCTTTCTACTATAAGCAAAGAAAAGTTAACATGGAAATAATCTATATGCAATTTTAACTGATTTACGCATGGTTATATTCGTCCAAGTGAGGTATTACTTACTAGAAGTAAAGTATGGTGATCATAAAAAAAATTGAACTCTTTTTTGAAGGATTCAAATAATTTTTTGAAGGGTCTAGAAAAACTTTTCGAAGGGTTTGTTTACACGTTTTGAAATACCCAAAGTCCAATTTACTTTTTGCGTGCTGGTGTGTGAATGTGTGTGTGTGTGTGTATGTGTGTTTGTGTGTGTGTGTGTGTGTGTGTGTGTGTGTGTATGTGTGTGTTTGTAAGGTTGACTCTTGTGTTCCTTTTTCTTTGTCTTTATCCCTCCTGAAGATGGCAAGACAGCAAGAAAGATCGTGAATCGCGAGTGTTAGTCTCCCTTTTGTTTAGTAGTTATAACTTTAAAAACAATAATAAGTTCTCGACTGTGCGACAAATATATAACTAAAAAAGATAAATCGGGATGCTGTCAGTTTCTTCCACTTCCAATCAAACTTTCATTGCCTACGTTTCGATTTTATTCAAAAGCTTTTTCAAAGGCAAAAGTAGGAATATTTGAAAATGTACGAACTATAACAAATTACATTACTAAAATAATATGGAAGGTATAGTAATGTAAAACATTCATATTGTTTTAGTAATGTAATTTAAAATAGTTCGTTAATTCTCAAATATTCCAATTTTTGCGTTTGAAAAAATTTTTGGATAAAAATCAGAACGTTGCCAATGAAGGTTTGATTAGAAGTGGAAGAAACTGATCGCATCCCGATTTATCTTTTTTAGTTATATAATTTTATATATATATATGTATATATATGCATTTGTATCTGTACGCACCAGTGAGTATGTGCTGGGTATGTATCATGTGCATGTTTGTGTCTTTGTCTATATGTGTGCGTGGTAATGTTTATCAGCATTATGTAATCAAGATAAACATGTATTACAAATAAATAGATATTTACAGTTCAGTGAATTACAACAAAGTCATATTTTATTTTCTTAAAATAAGAGAAAAAAAAATAGAATACAAATCACAAATGTAAACACAACAATGTGTAAGAAAATATGGTTAAATAAAAGACATGCTTGAGAGTATGTATGTTCAATCAATGATGAATCACTTGGCAAAAGAAAAGAAGAATGCGAAATACAAAAGCGGGAAACAGGAATGTTTAATATATGACAAACATAGTAACGAAGCGTAAGAATTCTCGTTGAATAGAGTCTATCTGGTGCTCCTTAGAGTGGAATAAATAATATTAAGCAAAATTCTTCCTTAACTTTAACATTTTCGAGAGACAGCCTGATTCCTCAGACTGTTTAAATAACCTATAATATCTTGTTCATTTATGAAATGCCATTGTTTACGATGAAAGAAAATTATGTTATTTTAAGCTTAATTTATAACTGTCTTAATGAGTTTTTTGTTTAAAACATTTATAGAGGCATAATTTTGAAGTATTTGATAAAGTACTAATTTTAATTATAACAAAACAAAAGTAAATTAATTAATTTTAATTGGCAATGTTAAAAATAATAAGTTTTGCTGCAAATTTACTAATAATATAATTAACCGTTATTTTTATAATTATTTTATAAATTATTTTTGTGATGACGATTTCTTAAAAGGAGCGTTTCAATTTAATGTCAAGGGTATTTTCATGGCTGAATTTTTTAAAATGTCTATTACTTAACTAGATAGCATTGTCAATTTAATTAAGCTATTTGTTAAATAATTGACTTATAGTTATAGCAAAAGAAAAGGAGAAAACCTTTTAAAATATTTTTAATTCATCTTACAATTAATATTACAAATAGAATAAACCTACTACTGTTATACTGCTGCTTGATTTTTCCGAACGGATTTATGTCGTTGCCCATCTACTAAAGGAGCTGTTCCTTTCAGTTCTTTTCGAAGGAAGGTAACGAACAAACCGGTTGGAAAACTTCTGCAGTTTGTATACATGCTAAAACGATTTATTCTATTTCTAATAATAACCATACCTCAGTGGTATTTCTATACATTAAGTTGTGAGTTTTTTTGTGAGTTTGTTTTGTTTGTTTGTTTGTTCACCCATTTTCCGTGGAGATAGAGACCTGAAAATAAAGATATATTACTTATTACCTGAATAATGTTAAATAACAGAAAATTATCACCATATTCCCAAAATTGAAGCCAGGGTACCAAGCCGACGACAGTAGTGCAAATGCATTATATATAAGTACAAAAAAAAAGTAATTTAATATTTGTGTAATATAAATACTGGTAATGTTGTAAAGGCATGGAGCCAGGGTAACCCAGTGGCTTGCATGCTCGCAGATGACATTAGTACAAATATATTAAAAATAAATGTAACAAAAAAAAATTGAATTTAAAATTTGAATAATATAAACAATGGTAATAGTGTAAAGTATGGAACCAGGATAACCAGTCGCTTGCGTGTTCGCCGATGACAGTAGTAAAAATGTATTATAAATAAATGTACCAAATATATAATAAACTAATATTAATATTAGAATTAGAAAAAACCGTCATACCTCGTAAGTTGATATCGGAGATGTTGGAGCGCTTTCGGATCTTGTCCATCTTCGTTCGCAACTAATCTATGGGGCTATTGTCGAGAGGTTTTATAGTCGTGTCCAGTGCTGTCTAGATATTGTTACTTCAAATTATTGCGTTATTTTTGAATTTATTTAATTATTATCTAGTCTGATTCTTTTATAGTTCTTTTTATCGTCATATTGTCCGTCCAGTCTTCTTTTTATTTTTGTTAGTGGTTTGAATAAGATATCGGATTGGTGGTTTATCTGTTCGTTTATTAAATTGCCCGATTTTTTATGTTTATAAATTTCTAGTTGTTCTGTTATATTAAGTCTCTGTCCTTTTATTCCCGTTTTTAGTAAGTCCATTGAGTTTTCTAAGCTGTCAGGTTCGTGTCCGTGTTTACATATGCATGTAATAAACTAATATATTAGAGATTCAAAATAAATAATTTTAGAAACAAACATGAACAAAACTGCCAGATAAAATACGAATGTTCGAAGGTAATATTATAAAGACACATTCCTTTCATTAAATTATTTTATGTTAGTTAGTTAGTTAGTTTTACGTTATTTTATGTTAGGTAAATAAATTGAATATTTCAATTTACAAGTTTGTTTGTTTTAAATATATTTTATTATATATACATCTTGAATTAATGTTTTATTTATTTATATGATAAAATAAATACTTTTTTTTAACTTATAAATTATTTTTATTTTTCTAAATATACTTAGTGTGAATTTATCTTGAATCCTGTTAAGAATACTATATCAAAAGCTTAGACCATATAAGAATCTGTTTCCGTGCTTTAATAACGAGAAACAACACTTAAAATATTCCCTGTCAATCATGTTCAGTGAATTTATTTCAATAACAATTGCTATAATTTCTGAGTGACACAAAGGGTCATGGGTTGTCTAGTCAACAATATGCATACATTTCAGAATTGTTCACAATTTATGTGTGAAATAGAAAAAGGTGGAGCTCTTCATATTATCTGACTCTTTATAATCTGATACTGTTAACAAAAAAATGAACTCTGTACAGAAATTAGACCAAAAAAAGATAAAGAAAAAAATTAAAGCCAGGAGTTCATATTTTTTAAATGATAACATGAGAACAGTAAAAGTATCAGTGCAAAAGATTTGTACCGATATAATTTTATTAAATATATTTTATCTAAGTATATGCAGACACAAAAAAACGATGAAAACATTAATTTTGAAGTTCAAAATAAGAAATATTTCACTTTTCTATACATCAAGATATTATTGTAAACGATTAAAAAAATTATTTAAACGACTACAAGTAAAACATGTCCAATGTTTTATAACAAAGGAAAACAAAAATATTTATTTTATATTTAAAAAAAAAAGTCACAAATAGATTAGAAAGTAATGTCACATTTGATGGTAAATGTAAAAACAATCATAGAGTATACTATTAAGATTAGAGTCTATTGCAACTACTATAAATTTGAAGGGAGAGGGATCTGAAGATAGATTTCCTAATTTAGAGGAGGGTGGTAACTATTCAACTGTGTGTGTTTATTGTCTATTGAGTCATGTAGTGTATTAAGAAACGTTTGTTGTCGGCCTTGGATTATTTTCCACGGAAATAATACACACACATTACATATATATATATTGATAAAGGTATCGACCGTGGAATAGAAACAGAACTTAAGATTTTCTGGACCCTGTCAGTTCTTCAGATTCAAATTAAACTCTCATTGCCTACGTTTCGGTTTTTATTTAAAACCTTTTTCATGAAAAAGAAAAACAAAACGTTGGCAATGAGAGTTTAGTTTGAGCCTGAAGAGCTGACCGAGTCCCGATAAACTTTAGTTTTGTATATATATTATATATATATATATATATATATAACTTTGTATAATTGGTGTGTATGAGTGTATAAGATTATAAATATAACCTAAATTTGGATAATAAATCAATATTAAAAACTATATTTAATAGATTTGAACTATATCAATTCAGGTATATAAATGCTAAGATAGAAATGTATCTATTAGTGTAAGTTCTATTTAATTGCATTATATAGTTTAATTCTAAGAATTTCAGATACGATAAAATGTATAAATGACGAAACATTAATACACAAAAATGCTGTGAAATTAATTATTATTTATTGTTTACCTGTGCAAATCTGGGGTGTTAATGTAGTGATTTATATTTCACATTTATAGTATGAATAATAAAAAGCTGAAAATGTAATCATGGAATAGTAAACAACAAAACAAACCGTTAGAGGAAATGTTTCATTTTTAGCTGCGAAGGTTTAATTGATGGAGTTAGTAGTAGTCATTTGAAATGATTAGGACCAAGGGAAAAGCTTTATGTGATAGCAGTGGGCGAGGGGCACTTATTAGGTAGAATATTCAGGTCGGTGGTGGACCAAGCCCCAGGCAGTTGGCTTCTATTGGCCATTGTTTCCTACCCCAAAACAGCCGGACCACTTAGCGTTCACGATTATTGGCTCTATGTTGGCCAGACTCAAATTAGAACAGAATTTTGAATTTAACTCTCTCGAAGCGAGCTCTCGCATTGTCATTGACTGAATATTCCTGCAACAGAGAACATTTTCCATTGTCATTAAGCAGCCACAGCAAATCATCAATTAATTAGGTTTTATTTGTACCATTCAATGTTCATTGTAAGCAACTTGCTCTACTAGAAACAGTATACTTATGCACTAATTTTGATATTTTCAGGAATTCATAAACACCAAAATATTGAGGGTTATATAATAAGAACATATTTTATGCATAAAGACTTTCGAATGAATGTATAAACCGCAACGATTCAAAGCATATTGAAATTATCTATTTAAAAGCAATCTAGAAAACATACTTTAGTAATAGTTGTTCTAAAATGAGAACACAATATAAATTTTCAATGAAAGTTTTAAATTAAACAGTTGTTAGTATGTATGCCTAATTTACATAATACTTAAACTTTAGAATATTTGTACGTATGCCCCTTACTAATCCCTGGTTACTAAATATTCGTTAGCAAATAAATAACTTAGCTCATCGGATCTTAAGTATGGTGAACAACTTTAATTCTTCTTAGGCTTACTGAAAAAAGGCACATCCCAATGATATTGATAATTTACTGAAACTATAAATTTGATTTTATAAACTAGATTTTTTAGAAGTCAAGAAAAATATAATCTCAATATTATAACTGTTATTGAGGTCCCTTGACAAACATAATTGAAGTTTTTTGATAATAATAACAATAATACACATCGTCATCTTCAAAAGGATTATATATAATGATATATATATAGACTCTCATATTTCCCCTCAGCCTTCCAATCCTGTTCTTGGAATGAAACAATGTGGACGCCGTGGCTGTCAAACTTGCCTGATTGTAAATCCTAATCCTTCCTTCGATTCCCCTCTCCACCATCGTTCCTACCCGGTTCAAGTCAATTCCTCCTGTACCTCGTGCAACTGTGTTTACCGACTGGATTGCACTCAGTGTGACTCTTTTTACGTTGGCTTAACTTCTAATAAGTTGAGCCTTCGTATGAATGGTCATAGGGCTTCAGTCGGTCAACGCAGTAACTATTCTGTAGCGTCAGTTTCAATGACTGTTTCAGGGTTCAGATCCAGAAACAGATAGGGTAAATAAAGTTACCCTAAGAGCTTCAGAGGAGGCATACATATGCTTACTTGATGCTCGCTCTTCCCCTGGACTCAACCTCAACCGATAATTTATTTATAATTTATTTATTTATTTACTTTTTATTTTTTTCTTTATTAATTTTAATTTGATTTCTCTACTTTTTTATAATTTTTTATAGTTATATTTTTTACTCGTTCCTTTTACGTCTTAATTTGGCTCTTCATTTCCTTCCCTCCCTTCCCGCTTGGTGGTAAGTGGTGGGGTACTGGCTGCGGTCTCCGAGTTCAGTACCGCCCTGTCTTCCTGCGGGACTCTTCGCTCTTCGCACCTCCTGATGACGACGATGGTCGAAATATCGATGTGAGTTATGTCTGTGTCTTTCTGTGTGTTTCCTTCGTTTTGAATTTATTATTTTAAAAAAGTCCGCTGGACCGTTTCTTTTAATTGTATATATATATATAACAATTAAAAGAAACGGTCCAGCGGATTTTTTAAATAAAATAAAATAAAATGAAAATAAAAATAAAATAAAATAAATAAATAAAATAAAAATTGATATATATATATATTATATATAATATTGATGTTTTCAGTATTCTAAATACTGACCTTTTTTTGTAACACTAAGCTTCCTTGTTATGGAAAAGCTAATTTTTTTTTTTACTTACTGCCTATATAGTTTTATACTAAATTCATATTTTAAACAGTCAGCAATTTAGCAGGAAAAATTCACATATATTCACATTATATGTAATAAATTATTCCGTGATCTCATATTGCTGGCAAACTATTTATAGAGATAATTTACACTAGAGTGTTATTTTTATGGGTAATATCAATTTGATCCATCAAAATTTATGACTTATACCAAATACGCAATCTTTTGGGCTCGCGCAACCACCTACGTACAATCTTAGACGTTATCGAAAAACACTTAAAAAATGAGGTCAGGGGTCTTAAAAATGAGTAAATTTGTTAAAATTTCAAAATATTGTTTTCCTGATTACTATGTTTTTTAAGATAAAAAATGAAGTAGATCATGATCATTGCTAACGTATATTTTGTTGTTTTTTCTTTTTGTATCAGGAGCAATGAAACTAAATGACACCTACTTTTTTTAACTTAACCAAGGAGACGATTTTACTTAGATGAAAAACGTATAAGACAAATATGCGTAGCTGGGCGTTTTGAGTATCAGTATATTGTAGCCAGACAGGATTTTAAATCATGAAAGGAATAAAGAACCAAACGTTTGAATTTCAAAACCAACCTTTCTGGTAAGCATCTTCGATCACACATACAAAGGGATTAGTATGATATGAGGATAAGTCTAATAAAACATGGACTGCTGTTTCATTTTATATATGATTGACCCTTGTTTAAATTGTTTCAACTCCGTTTAACTTTGTTAATAGCTCCAAATTCTGATACACCAGAATTAAAGTTCTAAGGGTTTAAGTGAACTCAGCGAAAAGTTAGAATGAAGCAGAGGAACGCAATCAAGTTAGCATCGATAACTTGTTCTTAGAACCCTCCCAGCAATAACTCAATATCCCCCATTCTGTATTAATATGAGATAACAAACACCTATAAGCACGTATAACGGGAGATATTTCAGAGTTATTATCAAACTTAGCATTGCTTCACCGCTTAACAGGGATTTAGAACAAAATTTTAAACTTGAAGCAGCAATTAAAGCCAAGTATGCAATTTTGAAGAAGTATTTCAATTATATTAAATAACTTAAGTTTAGCCAGTATTTTGTTTATTCCAGTGGTTTGAAATCATATGTCATTAAAGTATACAGGACTGAGTAATTCAGTTTTAATAAACTAAAGTTAGAACAAAAATTTAGCCGTAAGTAGAATGATAAAGGTGAGATTTGCTTGGTATAATGCATTATTTAAAAAAAAAGCTATTCCATTACCATATCCGAAAATACTAAAAAATTAAACAACGAAGTTGATTTTAAAAACTGAAAACTTAATTTTGCTTATGATGAAAATGTAATTACCAAAATTCTAGAGCCAGTTCACGGCTTTACATCCTATCTGAAGAAACGCTTTGAGGTTTGCTTGACATTTTCACGGGGCTATTTACAGGGTAGAACACTGAATTTTAAAATTGAACCATCATTTTTATTTTCATTTTGACTGCTTAATAATGGTCTTATTCGAGTATCAGTTGTTGAAGCCACACAAGATCATAAATCATGTATGGAATACAGAACCAAATGCCCAAACAAAAAAATAACCAAATACACAAAATCTCTTAGTTAAACATCCATTCAATGAGTTAAAAAAATATAACATTCCATGTTTGTTTGTTTTACAACACCCACACTTATACATTTCTCACTTTTTAGTGGTGTTTTAGCGGCGGAAATTGTGTCTTATTTATTATTTGGCACTCACTTTTGTAATTAGTGAGTCACATTACCTGTTGATTCTACATTGGGAGTTCTCAATTTTGTCTAACTCAAATGTATTTAGAGTAGAGATCTTTAGCGACTACCTGACATCGTACAACTCGGGGACAGACGGTTTAACGTCTTCTCCAAGGGACAATGTACTCAGATTTATTCATCTTCCTCGTGAATAAAAACCGAAGGCTAGGTGGAGATCAAACCCCGGGCCTACCAGTTTAGAGGCAACACACATTAACCATTGGGCTAACATGGCTCTCAATATTAACATTCTATGAAGAGATTAACTGATTTATGCAAAGCTTTTGTCACAGTTCAGAATTTAATTAAAAATAGAATCATGACAGAAATCGTTTTCAAAACCAAAGCCAGAACAAAGAAATAATGTTTTTAAATTTTTCAGTAAATATCTCCTTTTTTCCTGTAGTGATAACACATAAGAAAAAACAAGGAGTATGCACTCGAGTTAGCATTGATTCTTTATTTTTTAGTCAAATCATGCTAGACCACTAATCGTTAGGTTATTAACTTGCATATGACAGTTTATAAACATGTCATATTTATTGACATATAAATAATTAAATAATATATCAACCTTTTTATAGAATATGTGTATTATGTAATCAGGATTTGGTCAACTTTTTGAAGTTCAAAATGAAACTCTCGTTGCCGAAGGTTCGATTATATTTGAAACTTTTTTAATGGTCTTCAAACAAAGGATAATAAGAAATCATATATAAACATACAAGAAATAAACAATATGAAAATAGATTATTACAACTAGTGGGGTATTACAAGCAGAAGTGTTTATCAGTGAAATACTTTTACTTGTAACATTTACAAATTGTAATAATTTACTCACATATTGTTTATTTTTTATGCTTATAAATGATTTCTTATAACACTTTGTTCAATTGGAATACGAAATACGAAAGTTCGAAAACGAGAGTTCAATTTTGAAATTAGAAAATTGACCAAATTTTCCCAAATCCCGATTACATAATACTCCTATTCAATAAATATATTTATTAAAAAGTATTATTGATTGAACTATATTGAAAATTATTGTTAAATAATATTGTGAAAGAAGATGAAATATGCTAATTTTAATTTTTACATAAATTTACCCGAATAGGTCAAACATGATTGAAACATGAATTTCATATAAAACATTAACTGAATTCCATTAGTACGTGCATAGCTCATGACAATTCTATATATTTCAATTTATTGGTTATCTATATATATTAAATGTCTATATATATATTAAATATCTATATTTATGGTAATAAACAAACGTTTATTACCATGAAAAGTAATTCTTCTTATATGCTAAAATTTTAAATTTTTTTTATCTTGAATTTTTGTGTTTAATATTGTTTTACAACATACTTCTAAATTAAATAAATTGAAAATATGAATAAATATAAAGATATATATATGAGAAGTAATTTTTGAAATATTTAACTATTTTACAGTTCTATTTTAACAATACGAAGAGAAATTATTTATAAAATGTTGACAGAAAACAGTCAAATACTTTACATCCCAGACTCAATATTTGCATTCCCTAATCCTTCAATAAATGTCGGAAGAAATTCCTTAGCTTAATTAAATTTCAATCTTGACTAAAATGTGATAGTATATAACTTTATTTGAAATATTTGTTTTCTCCCAGGCAGTGAAAAAAATCTGCGTATATCATATATTTCTATTATTTTTATTTCCTTAGAAATATTTACAACGCTAATATAAATTATTTGATTATACCCTAGAATACACTTTGCTAACTTCAATGTCAAAGTAACATTTTTTCAAACTTTTTACTTTCTAAGACGAGTTTGATTTCAACTTTTTAAAATTTGATATTAGTAGTTATGAGATTTTTGATTGATAAATATTTTTTTTTATTATGAAAAATATTATATTATAAGCTGTAAAAGTAACTAATAATTTATTATTGATTATGATTTTTTTTTTATTTTATTTTATTTTACATAGTCACAACAATGCAAATGTAACATTACCAGTGACAATGATGAAGGAAATATATACATTACACATGGAGGCAGGAGGGAAGAAATAATTCAGTAATTATACTTCCTGGCGTGAGAATGATTATGATTAAATATAAATTGTTTAATTAATATATATTGGTTATGTATGCAAAAATTGTGAGATAAAATCTTTAATGTGCACAAATTTTGAAATAATTTTGAAATGAACATTTTGAAAAAATTAATTTTGAAAAATGAAAATATTGAAATTGGAAAAATTTTGAAAAATGAAATTTTGAAATTTGTACTTACAAAAAATAGTTGGCTAACTCCTACTCAAGTCATTAGTTTAAGGGCTACCATTGTATCCATCAGGATGTTGTTCGCCCCCCCACCCCCCTCACTGTATTAATGAATATATTCATCGATAAAGTTACTATAACTAATTTTAATTGTTACATATATTTACCTGAATATTGTAAGCTCCTATTATGAATATAAAAAATTCAATAATATATCAACCTTTCCATAGAATATGTGTATTATGTAATCAGGATTTTGTCAATTTTCTAGGTTCAAAATGAAACCCGAAAATTTCATTGTTACTATTGTTACTTTAAGTGAAATTAAAGTTAACTTAAAAGTTAAATAAATATTAAATTAAAAGTTATTATTGTTACTTTTTATTCTCGTAAAAATACGAATAAATATTATGCATTCATTTTTGTATGTAAGAATGAACACATAACATTTTTTATGTTATTTATTCATTCCCGAATACATAAAATAAAAAACAGAAAATAATGTTTTAATTTTTTTTATGAAAATGAATTGAAATCTGACCATATAATATATCTGGGAATATCAAATTAGAGTCAATATTGGATAGCTATTGAATTCTTATTAGTGAATAAACATTGGAATAGATATTCAATTTTATACCTAACTAGTACTAATGGACCAGTTAGTCAGCAGGTCCATACCAACGATTCTTTCCGCGCACTGCAGTGCGCGTTGTAATTAGCAGTTCCAGGTCACGGATCTACTACTGCTGAATTTTTGTACTGCTGTGTTTATGGAGTCAGTAAGTAACTGTCTATAGTCTTTTGTTTGGTATTCATTATACATTATTTCGTGGTCGTCTGGTCTTCTTGAGACGTGAAATGTTGTCAGTCTAGGGTTTGGCTTTCTATTTCAACAACAGCATCTATGATGGATATTGAGGATAAAAGAAATAAAAATTTATAAGAAAAGCTCAGTTTTTTTTATGTAGAACATCTCATTGAAGTACAGAGTAGAGATTAAGAATGAATCAACAAACAGTGAACTCCAAACAAAGTCACTTACTTGTAGAATTGTTTGGTTGAGAATTTACTTTTTTAATAAAGTGTCTGCAGTTTTAACACTTTGTGATAAGTTACTCACAAAACTTTTCAAATTTAATTTTTGGGAAAAAAAATAATATTAGAAACCCTAGCCTTTAGATTGAGATTGGAAGTTTTCAGATTTCTGTTGACAGAGGGAGTATTTCAAGTTATTGGACGGGAAGTGTCAGTCCTCTTTTGAAAGTTAATATTCGATTTGTTTGGTCCTTTCAAAAGAGTTTGCTATATTGAAATTTTTTTTCTAAAAAAAAAAAGAAGAAAAAAGAAATGAGATAAAGAAACGTCAGTTTTGTTGGAGAGAGAAAAAAAATATACGACCAGAAAAGAAAAGAGAGGGTTGAAACAGGTCTCAAAATGAGTGAATCTCAGATTTGTTGGTGGTTTTTGATGCCAGGGAAGCTGGCTATGCTAATTGTCACCCCTCCTTGGTTTTGGGGGTTGCGGGGGGATGAGGAGGGGTCGTCTTTTGTTTTCCTGACACTTACGCCTAGATGGGCGATTCTTGCATGACCTTTCCTCGATATTGCATTCTGCATACCTTAACTATTCCCTTTCCCCCTTCCATAAACTCTCCCCTACCTGGAACTCCAAGCAATAAATATCATACCATGCTTCGTGGCAGATCAATCACATTGACTCAGAGTTCAGTGGCACGAGAAATTCATATCTGCTCGCACGACCACCAAATATTTCTTATATTTCATTTCCCGTATAAATATGACTTTCCCAACTGACATAGTGAAACAAATTTACCTTTTCCCTAACGCCTGGTCGAACCTTATTTACCTTCTACACTCACCTTTTTCTCTTTCCTTTCAAACCTTTTTATTTTATAACTTGACTCCAAATAAACCCCTTACTTCTTTTAAATTCCTAAAATTACTTCCTTCCATAAAAACAAGTCTTAAATATATTTAAGATATAAATACTATACCATAAATCATAATATTTACCATATTTTCTAAAACTAAATTTCTTACATAAAATACTTCACAATTAAGACGATAAAATTGAAAAAAAAATGAAAAATTGGAAAGTGAATATAAAAATTAACTGAAACTGATTATTTCTTTGCTATATATGCTATACGGTGAAAAAAAAATTACTACCAGATTTTTGTTGGTATAATCTTTCAAGTGTCTTGAGCTAATACTTGATATTTTTTGGATTATTTTTTTAAGTTTGTATCAGTGTATGTATGTATGTGTGTGTGTATGTATATATGTCAATGATCAAACCACAATATGAAATGGGAAAACAAGACTAAGATCTTTCAACTGCAACAAGCGGTCTTCGTCAGAGTCAAAAGCCTAACTGAACAGTCAGTTCAACTGTTTAAAGTTAGGTGGTTTAAAGTTACGTTTTAATCATTGATTGTTATTTCACATGTTTATGTGAAATCTTTTTATGTATATATATGTGCACTTTTTCGTTGAAAATACGATACAAAACGGACAAATATAGTTCAATATAGACAAAGAAATTTATATAGTTGGAGGGTCTCCAACCGTCTCTGAACCAGTGTGCTTGGTTTCCCTCTATTATCTCTCCTGAAGGCGGTTCAAACCGAAAATTAGAGACTGTAAGTGTATTCTTTTGATTTCTCTATGTGTCTTTGTCTATATTGAACTATATTTATATATATATGTGCACGTGTTTGTGTGTGTGTGTGTGCGTATGTGTATGTATCCATGTGCATCTGTATGTTATTAATGCTTTAAAATATTAAAAATAGCATTGTAAATATAGCATTATTCAACTTGAAGAACTCTTTATAATAAACATAAAAAACAAGGCGTTAGAATTTTCATACTACTTGAGGTACACTTTTAAAAACAATTGAGTAAAATTAAGTTTAAAAGTGAATAGAAATACTATACGATAAAAGTCCATTTTATCTAGCAGTGTTTCAATTTGATATAAGTTTTGAAAATGTACACCCTGATAAGCAGAAATATACCCAGGTTGAAATAAATTTTTTGCAAACCAAAAGTAATACTCATTCACAAAATATTTTATATATCAAATGTTATTTATTGATGGAATCATTCTACTGAACTTAATCGAATCATTAGTTAAATTAAATATTGGATATTATGTCTGGAAGGATTATTTGAATCTTAGGGGAGGATAAGTATTACAAGGGTAGAGCAGGAAGCAAATTGATTTGATGATGAAATATCCTTTGTATTAGGGAGCTTGGAAGGATGTGTGTGTATGTGTATGTCTGTTTGTGTATAGGTATGTGTTTCTTTGTATGTGTTTGTTTGTATTTGATTTGTTAGACCTCTTGACAAATCTTAATAAAATTTGTCATATTTATATGGCGTAAGCTCGAAATGTGTGTTCTACTGCTGGCTAATTTTGTATTTTGTGTATTGTAAGCTATTTAATAAAAAGGTAGTTTATAATGTTTCTTCACAACACTGATCTTTCATACGTAATAATTTGAGCTTATGTCAAATTAATACCATGATTCTCATTATAAGAATTTATAAGCAAGAATAAGGCTCTACTTTGTTCACCTCTGGTTACATTGTATTATTGTTCTTTGACACGTGTTTTTGATGGTTTACCCGTTTGATCCATATAAATTTTATTACTACATTTACATTAAGTTTTATAAGTTTCATTTTTTCCTAGTTTCCTGGGAGAATTTTAATTAACATTTGATATACATTACTGGGATTAAAAAAAGCTATTTATTAGCTTTTAAAAAAAAGATAACTTATAAAGCTATATAAGTAAAGATTTCGAGCAAGACTAGAGAAGCAGGTCTGAAACCATAACAATTAACATTGAACAGGCTTCTGTTAAATCATTGAAAAAAAGTGTTTTTAGTGCCCTTTAGAGCTATGTCGTAAGATGAGGGGTATTTTAATGATAGCACTAGAGATGTAATGTTATTAATTAAATCAATTAGAAAATTCAGAGGAACAAATTTTAACTCCTCTAGAACACATATTTTTAAAAACAGATATTTTAAGATATTAAAGCAATAAAACAAAACACCAAAAAAAACTTTAAGAAACCCAAAATGTGTATTCATCAAAACTCGAGATTGATTTTCTTCTCTCTTACTATACATTATATTTGGTAAAGCAATAGCGTTCAAAGTAGGGAAAATATTATTTATTATCATAACTAATTGGACAGTACAAATGATTACAATGTTTCTTTCACTATCATTACTGCATCTATTTTGATGTATTTTTTTAATGTATTTTTTTGCAAAGAATAGTTGCAAGTTTTAATTTGAATATAATACTGAATTGAGTAGTAAGTGAATAGATTTGAGTATTAAGGAATGAAGCAATCTTGTTTAATGAACTTTACACAGGAGTTAATACTTAAATAGACTTCAGTCTTGAAAGCATTCATTAGAAGAAATAACAGTTTGGTTTTGGCTTCCAGAGTCAAGACTAAGTTAATGACATATGGCATACCAGCTACTCTCTTACCTGTGCTTCTTGTTTCACATTTAATTGCTCATCAATATTAAAACATTCTCTGTTTGAAATAAAAGAAAGCATGTGAAAGCATGTGTGTCAAACATGTGATTTTTTTACTTTTTTTGAATCTATTTTTTTTTTACAGTTTTAGAATTCCTGGGTATGTTAACTATCTAAAATTAATCACCTGGCAAGTCAATTTGATGAATCTTAATGAATTTTTTAAGTCTCCAGCCTCATCTCGAAAAATATTCTTCATTGTGTTTGGCTGAACATGAGAGTTTATTTCTGCTCTTAATTGCATTTTACCGTTTAATTTGCAAAATAAAACGGAAATCTATTTTATAATTACCAATTATAAAATAATAATAACTAAGTCTATTATAAATGTAAAACATTTCATGTTTTAAAATTCCATGACATGGAATGTCATGCTATTGTATTAATTGTTAAATTTAGCAATTTATAACATTAAAGATAGTGAAAGTTACGAGGTACTATATATGAAAACACGTATTAACCTTTTTTCAATATTCTGGTTATTTTAGATGCATAAAATTTTTCATTTAGTATTGTATTTATTATAAACGACGTATTATTGAAATGAAAATAATTATAATTAGTAATGTGCAATAGAACTTCGTTTTTTTCACGTCTCGGGCATCGTACAATTCGGAATTTGAACCAAAAATTCGAATTATTTCTTTTTTATCGAAATTTGAAGAAAATTCAGAAATCTAAAACGTGTTCCACAAACTTCACAATTTTTTTTTATTATATTTTATAATTATGTATGTATGTAGCTTTTAATTATGCCTCTAAAGAAATGAAATGATATATCTGGTGAAGAAGTAAAAGTTATAAGAAAAACTGTGGAATTTAAGAAGGAATTGATTAATAAACATGAATCATGTGTGCATATTATCAGACATGGCGAAATTGACAATAAGTCATATTATTAAGAATAAAGAAATTACGTCTAGTGATGTTGCCAAAGGTGCAACAGTGATAAGTAATGAAATAAGAACAGTTAGCTGGTGACAGTGTCAGGAAATAATTTGTTCTAAACTAAGGAAAGTTTACCAACATATGCCAACATCAGGCCTCTTCAAAGGTCAGTTAAATTCAATTTATAACTTAATTTATAATTTATTTTAATTCTTCATGCTTATTGATTGCATCTTAAATATGTCTAAAATTACCATCATTCTGTATTAAAATATGGATTGGGAATATAATTCTTGAATGTCACGAAAGGATTTCATTGTTTATTACTGATAAAATTGATTCGGATTTCAGACGAATTGGTTTTTGAACCGGATTAAGGTTGATAACCGAAGTAGCACTGTAATTAGTTAGTATATCACTTAAAAGGACACATATTCAATTACACCTGCATTTATTTAGCAGATTTGTGTACCACAGCCCCATTACTCCATCTTAAATTTAATAAAAATATTTAATTAGAATAATTTTTCAAATACAGAATAAGTAGAAAGCAATTATCAAATAAAATTTATATTTCCAAATATTAAATATAGTTGATGGGTTACTTCCATTGAGGTTAGTAATATTAGAATTAATAGTAATAATATCCGTCAAACCTCGATTAAACTCTGGGGAGCTCGACCGGTTTCTGATATTTCTAATGCCCATCTTCAAAAGCAACTGAAAGTGAGAAACCAGAAATACCCAAAAGTGGTCAAGCTTTCCAGATATTATACGAAGTATGACGGATATTAATACTATTAATACAAACATTAAGCCAAAAAACAGACATTACTTTACTTTTACACCTATATCACTTCAAATAAAATGCAATAGAAAAAAAATCAAATACTAGAATTTTATAAAAAATTGGCAGTAAATACATTATATTTGTTTCAAATCTCTTAAATTATAACCTGATATGATTATAATTGACAAAATAATTAACTACCTAAGTTAAAGTTTATACATAAGTTGGCGCTGCAAATTTTTGCACTACATTTAGTGATTGATTATTAATATTTGTCAATTAGTGATACAAGTCTATAGTTAAGGAACGATTATTTTGTCAGATATTGTTATTAGTAGTTATGTTTGCTCAATTATAAGATTTGATTTGATGTTAGTGATACCTGCGTATTTTGTTTTTTGAAAGACAGTCATTCAGAGCATTGACTATACTTTCCTAGCACTCACTAATTAATTCAACAAAAATTCCTGATTACTTTTTGATCAAATACGTAAACTGTAGTGGCTGCATTAAAATGAACCACTTAACCAATTTAAATGATGATTATTTTTGAGAAATGTTTTACATTCAGCATTCCGTATTTTTTCAGTAACAGTCATATTTTGGATTGAACAGTAGACATTTTGTTGTTAGCTAATCAACACAAGAACATATAAGTGCAAAATGAATAAATAAAAATAGCAGTAAATTATAATTAAGGTATATGAAATTATATAATATAACAGTCAATTATAATCATTTCATTAGGTGATACAACTTTATTTTGATATCTTAATATATAATAGTTTTTAAATTATAATATATATTATTATTACTTCTATCCAATATTTTTCAAATTTTCTGTATAAACTTACCTAATAAAATAAATTATTGCATTTTTTCTCCTACAAAAATGAAAATAAGAACATAGTATTAAACTTTAATACGATACATAGTAATTCCAAATTTTTATCATGCATTTATGAATATTTGTCCCTACGAGTCAGCTGAACACAATTCTTTAATTTATAAAAGTTTATTAGATGGTAAACCTCTTCTGAGGAGAAAAATTATAATGCCCTGGGAATCAAAATTCAATATTTTTCATTTGACAGAATCAGGTTAGAATAGTTTTCGATTCAGTTGAGATGAACTAAATAATCTTAAATTTAGATAAAATAATTGTTGGATTAGTAAAGTATATTGTTTATGTTTTATTATAATATTTATTAGACGCATAACAAGTAATAGTGATACGTGAGACATAAAGATGAAATGAAAGGGTGGAGGAACTACCCATTGGTGGTACTCCATATAACTAACTCATCTAAAGCCAGACCACGTGTCACTCCAGTACCTAACAGGCTATGGTAATTTCGGGTCGTACCTAATGCGTTTCCGACTCAGACCAAGTGCGGCTTGCGACTGTGAGCACCCGAATGAGTCTGTTCAGCATGTCCTCGAAGCCTGCCCGAGATACGACAGGGAGAGATACAGAGTGGAGATGTTTTTGGGCTCTACCCTGTCCTACTCATACGGTAGAGTACTGGAAAAAGACAACCTCCCAGCGTTCCTGAGCTTCATCCATGCCATAGGGTTAAATCACCCTAGGACATTACCTATAGTTTCAAAAATGTATAATGTATAAGACAACGTCTTACCTAGTTATGTTATATGGGATCTTCCTTTTTCTCCGAAATATCATTCGTACCCAGTGTAACCGTTTCGCGATGTAAATATACTGTTGCGCGAATAGTATCGAGTTGCCCGCCTCCGCGTGGTCCACCTTGGGCGTCGCCATGTGAACATGGGACGGCTAAAGAGCAAATCGTAAAAAGACAACCTAACTTGATTTAAAAACGATATGGCCTGAAATATTGGCTTGGTGCGTATAAAGGTCAACACAGGTACTCCATATAAATTGTTCTGATCAGTTGAATTTAGTCTTGACAATGTGCATTTTGAGTAAATCTGTAGACCAATAGCTTTTTTAGCCTTCAAATGGGATTGGTAGAAAATCTGGTTTGACGATAATTGCTGAATTAAAGCGATATTATTTATAATCAAAAATGCTCAACTAAAATACATTTTGTAATGAAAAGAAAATTAATGCATGTATTTATTTATTCTGTTTCAGGATTTTCTCACCATCGTCAGTCCTCATCAGCAGGTACTTACAAATATATACTTACAAAAATTTAATGCAGTGCCATATTTAATGGCTTAAATATTCCAGATTTATAAAGACATAAGTAAGGATATGGAAACAGCGAAATGTATAAAAAGAATCGTTTGGTATGTTTTCTGCAATATTTTTTGTATTTTGTGTGATAAATATTTCAATTTTTATAATTTATTCTTCTATAAAGTATGAAAATCTTCTCTGAAAACTACATTCAATGGTGGAAGTTGCAGTTGTCATAAATGCTTCCTTTTAACTCTTTAACTTTTTCACTTCCTCTGTCAATCCAAACAGCTTTAGTGTTATTAATAATTATGCCTCTACTTTAACGTTTAACTGAGAGTATTTACCGTCTTGACTGAACCAAATTTGATGCTAACTATTTAGAAATAGAGACTCTCATGCTAAGTCTTTGAATGAACAATTGCAAATTTTCGGGTTATAAGTAAGAAAAAGTAACCGAAAATTATTCACCCAACAGAATAATATATATAATCAAAATCCCCTCAAAAGAAAAAAAATAGAAATAAATATAATACTTTTTTTTCTTTACTATAACCCATCTGTTAATCCTATCAATCGAGTACCTTTTCTAAGGCAAAATCATTGGTCATAAACTAATGAAGTCATATATAAAAATACTGGTATTTTGAGTATGAAAATAAATCAAAAGCAGCTGGAAGTTAACACTGGCCAAGAGAAATTTGAAATGCCTGAAAAGATTTAACATAAATGACTAAATAAATTTTTGTAATAATAACGCAACGAACAGATGACCATCTTTTTGCTCTGCATGCAATAATTACCAAGCAAAGCCATGGCCTGTACGTGAACACCTATTTGTGCAAAAAGAATATTACAAAAATATTCAACTGTTCGAACAATACTTTGTTCCTCCAGAAGCAGTATTCATAATTTGTATAGAATATTTATAAGAATACATAATTAAATCATATACATGATCAATTTTTTTTTATATTGTATAAATATTATTTTCACTATACTCTAAATTTTCGCTTTATTTTCAGCTATAATTAAAAAATATAGCTTAACATTGTAAATTATTATTATCCAGCACATGACCAAACAATGTATTTTCCTTTACAAAGTCAATTGCATGTACTACCTATTAAAGCAGATATAAACAACTAAAGAGTTACGAAAAACTTTTACTAATTCAAGTTTTTGGATAATACCGGGTCGGTTACCTGCAGTTTCGTTTATCCCGTGCTTAGTCACTCTCTCTCTCTTTTCAATCACCAGAAAGGTGATTTTGGAAAAATTTAAGTTATTTAATGTGTTTTTTACTCCGTATGATACTCTTCTTCGATTTTGAACTCGTATTCTGTTCAGTTTGGATTGTATTTCTGTTTTTATAGTGTATATAAAGATATAAATTCACATATGATCGGAGTACTCATAATGAAGACACAAACAGATACAAATTCACATCATACACACACACACACACACACACACACACACACACACACACACACACACACACACACACACACACACACACACACACACACACACACACACACACAACACACACACACACACACACACACACATGATAGAAAGTGATTATTATTTTAACTTTGTAGTATATATTTCAAACATATTTAAATTTATAGAGTAACTCGTAGAAATAAGTAAAATATTTAAATGATAAAAATAACATAATTATAAGATGTAAAAAAAAAAAAATTGTAGCTTGTTAAATCTTTAAAATAAAATACCGAATTGTAAATAGAAAATTTTAGAGTTGTGAAAGTTGTAAACGTTATAATTTAAATGTACAACACTATATAATTAGAATTAAACTAACAAAACTGTATAGCCATAAGAAGAAAATTGCATGTAATACATATTGTGGAGCATGTTGTTATTTAAATAAATTCCCCCATGGCAGGGGTACTGCCCGTGGGGAAAAAAAAAACCACACACACACACACACACACGCACGCACACACACACACACACACACACACACACACACACACACACACACACACACACACACACACACACACACACACACACACACACACACACACACACACACACACACACACATACATACATACACACACACATACATACATACATACATACACACACACACACACACACACACACACACACACACACACACACACACACACACACACACACACACACACACACACACACACACACACACACACACACACACACACACACACACACACACACACACACACTACACACACACACACACACACACACACACACACACACACACACACACACACACACACACACACACACACACATACGCACGGAAACCATTATGGAATAACTCAAATTGATTTCGGATTGTGTCCTTTAAGATGAAAGTGTTAGTTAGTTATTAACTACCATATTATTAGTTATTATTATTAGTTGTTATTATTATTATTATTATTATTTATTATTATTATTAGTAGTAGTAGTCAGTAATATTTGGAAACTAATATTTTAGCGATAACGATCATTTCCTCATATATGGTAATGACATTGTGATTTCAACAATTAAGTTTAAAAAGTTCACAAGTTGGTGTTACTGACTTCAGAGAACTACACGGAAAGTTTTAGATTAATTAATGTTTCTCTGCTATATTGTTGAAACATTTAAGCTAAATTCCTAAAGTGTATACACAATCATGTTATAAAGCACTCAAAATCTTTTAGATGTTAAACATCAGAAGGTTTGAGAGATTAAACAGTTTAAAATTTCAGGATATTTTAAAATATTTAGAACATTAACATAGTTTAAGAACTTCATTATTTCATTTAATTTGTTCCGCAAAATTCAATTGCTATAAAATAATTAGTTGGCACATTACACTTGGTGTAATTTTACATCTCAATATAATTTCAATTAGCTCTGTTAGTGTTTATTATATTATAATCATATATTTAACACTTTTGATTTATAATTATTCCTTTTGTAATAATTAAACTTTTAGTTATATAAAACTTTACAGTAGGAGTCCCTATGATCTGAATTCCGATAAATGATAATCGTTAACAGAACACAGTAAATATTTTTCAATTATAAATCTATATCATTTAATGTATATTTGATTCATTGTCTTCTTGAACTTTCCTTTTCCTATTCTGTATTCTATAGAATGACTCAATTTATAGAATACCAAACAATTGTTTGTAATACACCGCTATGCCTCCTATAATATGAGAATATGAAAAATTCTTTGCCAATTCCACTGGACTGAGAAAATGTAAATTGATAAGATATTAATTTCATTGTCAAGAATATCTTCATATCTAAGGGAGTATTTATGGGATAAAGTTAATTTTTTTCTTCAATATTCTCGTTTTATGATTTCCTCAGAAGCTCAAATCAGTAGAAAGCATTTCATGCCACATCATTGCAACTGCCAATTACATCGAGAATTAATTAGCTCTCTCTTGATGCCAGGAATAAATACTCAATCAGTTGTTAGCTCAAAAAAAAACCGTGGAATTTTTTTTAATTAATTTTTAATTTTTTTTTACATTGATTTTAGAATTGATTTTATTTTCCAAAATTTTGACAATTTTGTAGATTTGTAACAAAAGTTAAACAAAATATACATTTTATCACCTTCATTAGAAGAAGTTTTGAATTCCCTGACAGCAATCTTTACAGCTAGAGTTGCCTTTTTTATGTATGTATTTATATATAAATATTTATTACCTACTCGTATTTTGCTTCTTGCACAATTTTTTTGGCAGCTTTTAAAAGATCTTATTGCCTTCTTCTATTTATCAGGTGTTAAATGTAAAAGTTCACCAAAAGAACTACTAGTGAAATTCATGTGTTCTAACAATTATGAACCAACGTTGTTATAATGAATGAATTTTACTAGTAGTTTTTTTGGTGAACTTTTACATTAAACGCCTGACAAAAGAGAAAAAAGCAATAACAACGTTGGAAAGGTTGTCCAAAAATGCGCAAGATAGGAAATAGGTAAGAAATTTCATTGTATATGTTTTAACAAAGATCTGCTCCCTAATATATATATATATATATATATATATATATATATATATAATCAAACCACAAAATGAAATGGAAAAAGACTACGATTTTTCAACCAGAACAACCCGTACTTTGTCAGAGTCAAGAAGCCAACTCAGGTTTTTCACTGTGACGAAGACTGCTTATGTGGTTGAAAGATCTTAGTCTTTTTTTCTCATTCCTTATTGTGATTTGATCAAACTGGACACAATATGACGACACAATATGGACATTAAATAAAAGAAGAGAAATACAGAGTAAAGAAACAACCACAAACTGAAATTTTTGTTTTCTTTTTTCTCTGGAAGACAGATTGCCCGAAAATTTGATTTTGTAAGTATGTTTCATTACTCTCTGTTTTTTCTCTTCAATTTTGATCTCGAATATATATGTGTAGCAAGTAATAAAAAAACAATCCAGACTGGACAAATACGTAACTGGTACGAATACGCAACACAAAAAGAACGAAAACACTTACGAAAATCAATATTTTTACCTCAATTAATAACTATTAATCTTCTAGTCTGTACCTGAAGACAAAATGTGGTTAGTATTACTCTTTTTTATCAGTTGTATATATATTATATATATATATATATATATATATATATATATTGTTCAATGTAAAAAAAGAAACACAGAGAAATCAAAAGCACACACTTACAGTCTCAAACTTTCGGTTTGAACCGTCTCGAGGAGAGATAAGAGAGGGAAACCAAGCGCACTAGTTCAGAGACTCAATTGGTGGTCTCCAACCGTCTCTGAACCAGTGCGCTTAGTTTCCCTCTCTTATCTCTCCTGAAGACAGTTCAAACCGAAAGTTAGAGACTGTAAGCGTGTGCTTTTGATTTCTCTACGTTTTTCTACATTGAACTATATTTGTCCACTTTGGATCGTATTTCCAACGAAAAATTATATATATAATGAAACGTTCTGTTAGAATAACTTATCAAACGATTAAAATTAAAGAAAATCGGATTCCCATCCGAATAGGGATCATTTTCTTCTTCTTCTTTTTCAACTCCTGTTGTCGAAACGGTCGAAATATAGCTGTGAGTTTTGTTGTTGTTTCTCCGTAATTTTTGGTTTAATTGTTGACAAGTATGCATTAAAAACAAGAATGAAATAAGAAAGAAAACAAAGGGGTATGACTTCCATTTGTCACTTCGACATGTTTAGTAGTTGTTGTCAGGAGAGGAAGTGGTATATATATATATATGAAGCTTGAGTTACCTGCAGCTACTAAAAGGGACTACTTCTACCTGATGACGACGAATGTCGAAATATCGTAGTGAATCTTTTTTCGTGTGTTTTTATCTGTTTTTCTCTTTTCTGTGTGAACTATATATATATATTTATGCAACTAGAAAAGAATAGATCGGGATGCAGTTAGTTTCTTCCACTTTCAATCCAAACTCTTATTGCCGACGTTTCGATTTTATTTTAAATCTTTTTCCAAAGGCCTACAAACAGAGGAAAACAAGAATTTTAATACGTACATTTTTTTTTAAAACACAAACAAAAGAAAATGTACGAATTAAAATTCTTGTTTTCCTCTGTTTGTACGCCTTTGGAAAAAGATTTAAAATAAAATCGAAATGTCGGCAATGAGAGTTTGAATTGAAAGTGTAAGAAACTGACCGCATCCCGATCTATCCTTTCTTAGTTGTATATCTGTCACACGGTCGAGAATTTATTAGTGTATATATATATATATATATATATATATATAAACATATATATATATATCCTTGTATTTTCATTTGTTTCTCATCGCCTTACCAACTCTGTTATCTTCCTTTTTCAAGCTTTTAGGTATTTTTCACGTTATTCCTTTTTATACTTCATTCATCTTCCTGCTGTTTATTTTACCTTCAATCAACCAGAACTGCTTTTCTTAATTTTAATTTTAATATTAATTTTCTTCTGATCGTCTCTACTTCATTACTTCCTGAACCGGGCGCGCGTGGCAGCACGGTCGGTTGCCGGGACGGTTTCCTGCCGTTGTGTTTCCGGCGTGCTTGGTCGCCCATTCTCTCTTTTCTCCTGAAGACGGATCATCCGAAAATTTGAGTTTGTAAGTGTGTCTCTTTCTCTGTGTGTTGCTTTTCTTCGTTTGTGAACTGATATATATATATATATATATATATATATTGAAAATCTACATGAGGTGTCTGGTTCTGATATCTGATTGGTTGATGCGGGACCAAATAAGATTGACTCGTTTTTCAGTTGAAGGCTTCTAGCTCTCGTCAAGGTTACGTACAGCGGTTCTTCTCATCCATGGAGTCATCTCCGCCAACACAGCAAATAGTATAAGGGCTCGCACTCCCTTGTAAAATAAACAGTTGCCGTGCCATGTCGACTTCTCCACTTCGAGTTTTCCCGGTCCGGTCTTGAAAAAAGCCATAAGTCTGCCACTGCTATCTTGTTGAGGCTGGTCACAGCATGATGAACCCGCTGCCGGCCTGCCAGGAAAAGATAAGGGCTCACACTCCCTCAGTAAACACAAATGCTGGCATTGGGCATTGGACCCACCATGGATGAGAAGAACCGCTGTACGTAACCTTGACGAGAGCTAGAAGCCTTCAACTGAAAAACGAGTCAATCTTATTTGGTCCCGCATCAACCAATCAGATATCAGAACCAGACACCTCATGTAGATTTTCAGTATATAAGGACCATCGTCTGGGCCCCCAACCACCCAAGAATTTGCCTGAAGATGACTGTGGACGCAGTCGAAACATGTCGCAGAAATAACTTATGAAGAAAAACAAGACTCTTAGAAGAACTTCCACCAGCAGTAACAACCTATGGAACAATAGTATGCAGACCTCACTGCACAGTGAGGCCAATGTCCAGTGCCAGTATTCGTGTTTTCTGAGGGAGTGTGAGCCCTTAACTCTTCCTGGCAGGATGACAGCGGCTTCATCGCGCAGAAACCAGTTTCAACCAGTTAACAACATCCATTTAACAACAATAGCCGTTCAAACACCAAAAACCAACCCACCAACCAAAAATACAACTAATGAGACCTCGCCGCATGGTGGGTCCAATGCCCAATGCCAGCATTTGTGTTTACTGAGGGAGTGTGAGCCCTTATCTTTTCCTGGCAGGCCGGCAGCGGGTTCATCATGCTGTGACCAGCCTCAACAAGATAGCAGTGGCAGACTTATGGCTTTTTTCAAGACCGGACCGGGAAAACTCGAAGTGGAGAAGTCGACATGGCACGGCAACTGTTTATTTTACAAGGGAGTGCGAGCCCTTATACTATTTGCTGTGTTGGCGGAGATGACTCCATGGATGAGAAGAACCGCTGTACGTAACCTTGACGAGAGCTAGAAGCCTTCAACTGAAAAACGAGTCAATCTTATTTGGTCCCGCATCAACCAATCAGATATATATATATATATATAGTAGAGAGAGACATCGTATTATACAGATAGAGAGAGAGAGTGAAAGTGAGAAGGTGAGCGAGAGTGTGTGAGAAAGTGTGAGCAGGGAATTAGCAATAAATCTGTGATAACAGTTATATTTTATTGACCGAATATGTATATTTTAAAATGGCTTTATTCAATAGTAATCTATAAAATGTATTTAACATTATTTCTTGTGAGTACAAAGTTTATGTTCACTTTATTACTGACAGCAGATTTAACAATAAATACTTCCCGATTATTTAATCCTTTAAGCTTTTATTAATAAATGTTTTCCTGGTTTAAGGGATTTAGATATTTCATGAAATTCATTCACTTTCTGTGGTATATTTTCAATGCTACGTCGTTCCGGCACAAAATCACTTACCCACATGGAGCGGACATTACGGAAATGAGTAACATAATTCAATTCTCCTTCACTAACTTGCCTTTCCCAATATCCAAACCTAGGTCCTATTGCAATTTGGATTAAAATTGAAAATTAGAGAATAAGACGATGGTTCCCTCTTTATTTTACTATCAGAATAAAATAAATATTTAATTTGAATTTATTTTTTTCTTTTTTGTAAATCTAATTTATATATACATATAAATTGTTAAAAATAAGATCATTTTTGGCTGAAACTTGCTTTTTTTTTATAACTTTCTCAAGTTTTCTAAAGAACGTTATTCTTACTACATATACAGTATACAATCTATTAATAATCACCGACATGTTAAATGAGTCCATGCTTCAGAGACCATAGAAACATGGACTCATTTATCATGTCAACGATTGGTAAAGTATTTTGTATGTACTGTGGACACATTATTGTATATTATATATTATGTTGTTATTATATTATATTGTTCTATATGTACTGTGTAGTAACAAACATATCATTTTAAAAAAAAGGAAACTTATAAAAAAGAATGTTTCAGTCAAATATGGTCTTATTTACAAACAATGTTTGTTTGTATGCTTTGTATGCAGAAAGGAAAACTTCTACCAAATTTTACATATAATATAGATATATATATATATATATATACTTCGACTAAAATGAAGGTCCGTGTGGACAATAAAAACTTTAAAACATAGGAAAGAACACAGAAAGACACTAGAGAACTCACTTTGATATTTCGAAGTGAGTTCTGTAGTCTTCATCATTAAACACATTCAGGGTTACCGACAATTCTAGAAACTTCAGTCTTCCAGGTTAACAAGTATTTATTATTTTTTAGTTCACTTGCTCTCTGACGATGTGTTGACGAAAGGCCTTAGGGCATTGTTTCCAAATTTGTTTCATTGTGGTAAATTAATCTATCTATTTCATCAATTGTTATTTTGATTATTATTCATTTATATATATAATATATATTATATATATATATATATATATATATAATTTAATAATCAACAATAATTCTTGATATAATATATGAAGTAAATACCACAATAAACACAATATATATCAATTAAAATGCTCTAAGGCCTTTCGTTACAACATGATCAGAGAGCTAAATGAAGCAACCAAAATATATAATAACAAGTTAACCTGGTTGTTCGAAGTCTTCAGGATTGCTGGCATCCCTGTCTGAATTTAATGTTCCTAAACTTGAAGAAGTCTTGATCTGCTTACTTATTTTTTTTATTAATATTTTATCTAGTTTGTAAAGACCCGGACTATTGTTCATTGAATTTCCATAGAAGTTCTTTATGAGTGCGCTTTCAATAATATTTCTACTCCTTTCTGAAGGTACAAAAATTAATTACTTTGCTTCACTCCAATTTATCATATGATTTTTGTTCCTTACATGTAAGAACAAGGCACTCTTTTTATCTTCCTGTCTGATTGAATATTGTTGTTGTTTTACTCTTGTAAAGAGACTTTTACTCGTCCGTTCAATGTAAGACATTTGGCAATCAGTACAAGATATCCTATATACACAACTATCTCCCCCCCCCCCCCCTTATTATTAACAAGTCTATTCAACAAATTACTTTCATTACTAAACACAATGGAAAGGTCCAGCTTTTTCAAAAAAAAGGGCAGATCTTTCAAACAGGGGATTATATGGAATGACTACGTATTTATTTTCCATGAGCTTCATTGTTTCATGTCAGGGATTGTTTCACTCTTTTCTTGATATTAATCAATTAATAATTTTGAATACCTTAAAGAACTTGATATGCTATAAATAGTTTTAATTTCTTCCTCTACAAACTCTGCACTACAAATTTTAAATACTCTCAAAAACATACTACTAAAAACAAAGTTACATGCTCTGTTGAAGTCTACTTGTTTTGGTTGAAGGGTCTTAAGAAAATTTCTATTTCCTTATTCTTATTTAGTTGTTTATATTTGCTTCAGAGTTTCTACTGCTAAATCGTGTTTTCATAAATCATTGTGTGTGATTTATAGAAGGTTTATTATAGATAATATAGTTAGTTGACAGCAATATAAAAGTTCATAGTTTGTCTTATTCAGTAAATTATTACTTCTGTGTATTGAAAAGGTTTTAAATGAAACTAAAACAAAACAGCCAACAAACGTACTAAATATTTATGAAATGATTTCACATAAACATGTGAAATAACAATCAATGATCAAACCAGAATATGAAATGGGAAAACAAGACTAAGATCTTTCAAACGTAATTTACTAAATATGTATGTTTTAATTTATTTCATGCACCTTCGTTAAATGCTGATATGTTTTTTAGCAAGATATGATTATATCAATGTTTTGATAGAACTTTTTTACACTCTCAGTAAATTTGTCAATATGGATTGCCATGATGATATAAGGTACCAGAGTAGATGATATGAAGCCAAGTGGAATGTAACTATAAATCTTTCTTTCTGCTATCAGAGAAGCCCAGCTTGCTTCTCGACAATAGTCACCGCTATCAAACACTTTCCAATTTACAGTTCCATCAAGATATCAATAATGAGTGTGTTAACATTTAACGATAAAACAATAACTAGTGCTTTCTTGTATCACTTTTAAAATTTGTAATATTATTTTGTTTTAACAAAATCATACAATCTGAAGTAATGTTCAGACTGTAAGGGTAAGTGATTCTAAGTTTTCAACAAAATAATGTAACTAGAGAACGTTTCAGTTATTAATCTGTACCACTTTAGTCAACAAAATTTGCCAATTTGCCCGTCATTACGGCCAAAATATTGAAAATAGAGTCTTTGTTATATTTCTGTGTATTTGTCACAGTTTATTTTAAGTGTAATCTGTCCTGCCGGACCGTTTTTTCGTTTATCATGGTATTATAATATATATACTTTTTCGATAAAAATACGATCCGAAATGGACAAATACAGTTCAATGAACATAAAAAAAAACATAGAGAAATTAAAAATACAAACTTACAGTCTCTAATTTTCGGTTGAACCGTCTTCAGGAGGGATAAAGGAGGGAAACCAAGCGCACTGGTACAGAGACCTGTATCAGTGTGCTTGGTTTCCCTTCTTTATCTCTCCTGAAGATGGTTCAACCGAAAATTAGAGACTGTAAGTTTGTGTTTTTAATTTCTCTATGTTTCTTTATGTACATTGGACTATATACATATATATGTATAAACGCCTAAACCATCGCGCTAATAAAGCAGAAAAATGACTGAAGTCTTTCAACGAAAACAAATGATCATTGTCAGAGTCTAAATGATGCTGGAGTCTGTGTTAGTATCAGATATGTACCAGTGTCAACTGGACTCAGACGAAGACTAATTTTTTTGGTTGAAAGATGTTAGTCATTTTCTGTTTTGATACTCTGGTTTAGATGTTGATTTCATGTCAATCACATGTTTAATGTGAAATCTTATTTTTAATGTATATATATATATATATATATTATATATATATTCCTTGTTGTGATGGACAAGGAAGAATATAAAGGAAAACTTGATTCAATATTAGCAGATGCATCAAAATTCAAAAAGATTACAAGGGACCCTACCAAAACACTCAAAACTGAAGTAAATAAACTAATAGCAGCCGCCAACAGAGGTCATAAAGAAAAGATCCTAAAACCTATTTTTGGTGAATACTCCCCGGGTTACCTGTATGGAACTGTAAAGACGCATAAGGTAAATAACCCATTACGCCCCATCATCTCTCAGGTCACAACCCCAATATACAACACGGCGAAGGAGCTAAACAAAATTATTTTTCCCTATATGCCAGCGAAGTACATGCTAACCTCCACTGATGACTTGCTGCACATCCTAAGAACCACAAAACCAAAAGGAAAATTTGCATCACTCGATGTCGAGTCACTTTTTACGAATGTCCCAGTAGAACGCACAATAGACATCATCTGTGATGCAATGTACCATCAAAACACGATGCCCTCACCACCCATTCCTGAAGGCACTATGAAGAAATTGCTACGAGCATGCACCACAAAATCACCATTTCGCCACATTGATGGAAGCTTATATTACCAAGTAGACGGTGTTGCAATGGGCTCACCTCTGGGAGTAACGTTCGCAAACTTCTTTATGTGCTATACTGAAAACCAGGTACTAAAAATAAATAAACCCACGTTGTATTGCCGCTATGTAGACGACTGCTTGGTTGTCATTAATTCTACAGAAGAGCTGCTGGCACTAAAAATTGCATTCCAAAAATTGTCTGGACTGAACTTCACTCATGAGGAAGGTGAAGAAGGTCAAATCAACTTCCTGGACGTGCACATCGATGGCCGTAAATCAAGTTATATCACATCTGTATATCAAAAGCCAACGGACCAAGGAATATATATTAACGAAAAAAGTGAGTGCCCCGAACGCTACAAATTAGGAACAATTCATGCTCTAGTACATAGGACATACAAGACCTCTTCATCATGGCAGTTGTTTCATGAAAGAATCTCTCAATTAAGGCAAACATTTATCAATAACGGCTATAGCAACACCTCTTTTGATAAAGTAGTTAACGCCTACCTCAAAACCCGGTCAAACAATGCTAATCAAACAATCGACCGAAGTAGCACAGTCCATAAGGTGTACTATAAGAATCAGTACACAGAGGCGTATAAAGAAGACGAGAGAGTGTTGAAACAAATTATCCGCAGGAATGTTAAATGTAATAACGAAAATGAACGTCTTCAAGTCCATATTTATTATAAAAGTAGAACCACCGCTAACTTGATAATGAAAAATAGCCCAGATGCAGTCATCCCGGAGATACAAAAGGCCAATGTCATATACGAATATAACTGCAATATCGGAGATTGTGAGCTCCTAGACAATTCAAAATATATCGGTATGACATCGACCACACTCTCACGACGACTGACAATGCACTTGCAAGCAGGAGCCATCGCTAGACACACCTCCGAGGAACATGGAAGAAAACTCACCCGCCAGGACAGGAAGACAGATTGCCCGAAAATTTGATTTTGTAAGTATGTTTCATTACTCTCTGTTTTTTCTCTTCAATTTTGATCTCGAATATATATGTGTAGCAAGTAATAAAAAAACAATCCAGACTGGACAAATACGTAACTGGTACGAATACGCAACACAAAAAGAACGAAAACACTTACGAAAATCAATATTTTTACCTCAATTAATAACTATTAATCTTCTAGTCTGTACCTGAAGACAAAATGTGGTTAGTATTACTCTTTTTTATCAGTTGTATATATATTATATATATATATATATATATTGTTCAATGTAAAAAAAGAAACACAGAGAAATCAAAAGCACACACTTACAGTCTCAAACTTTCGGTTTGAACCGTCTCGAGGAGAGATAAGAGAGGGAAACCAAGCGCACTAGTTCAGAGACTCAATTGGTGGTCTCCAACCGTCTCTGAACCAGTGCGCTTAGTTTCCCTCTCTTATCTCTCCTGAAGACAGTTCAAACCGAAAGTTAGAGACTGTAAGCGTGTGCTTTTGATTTCTCTACGTTTTTCTACATTGAACTATATTTGTCCACTTTGGATCGTATTTCCAACGAAAAATTATATATATAATGAAACGTTCTGTTAGAATAACTTATCAAACGATTAAAATTAAAGAAAATCGGATTCCCATCCGAATAGGGATCATTTTCTTCTTCTTCTTTTTCAACTCCTGTTGTCGAAACGGTCGAAATATAGCTGTGAGTTTTGTTGTTGTTTCTCCGTAATTTTTGGTTTAATTGTTGACAAGTATGCATTAAAAACAAGAATGAAATAAGAAAGAAAACAAAGGGGTATGACTTCCATTTGTCACTTCGACATGTTTAGTAGTTGTTGTCAGGAGAGGAAGTGGTATATATATATATATGAAGCTTGAGTTACCTGCAGCTACTAAAAGGGACTACTTCTACCTGATGACGACGAATGTCGAAATATCGTAGTGAATCTTTTTTCGTGTGTTTTTATCTGTTTTTCTCTTTTCTGTGTGAACTATATATATATATTTATGCAACTAGAAAAGAATAGATCGGGATGCAGTTAGTTTCTTCCACTTTCAATCCAAACTCTTATTGCCGACGTTTCGATTTTATTTTAAATCTTTTTCCAAAGGCCTACAAACAGAGGAAAACAAGAATTTTAATACGTACATTTTTTTTTAAAACACAAACAAAAGAAAATGTACGAATTAAAATTCTTGTTTTCCTCTGTTTGTACGCCTTTGGAAAAAGATTTAAAATAAAATCGAAATGTCGGCAATGAGAGTTTGAATTGAAAGTGTAAGAAACTGACCGCATCCCGATCTATCCTTTCTTAGTTGTATATCTGTCACACGGTCGAGAATTTATTAGTGTATATATATATATATATATATATATAAACATATATATATATATCCTTGTATTTTCATTTGTTTCTCATCGCCTTACCAACTCTGTTATCTTCCTTTTTCAAGCTTTTAGGTATTTTTCACGTTATTCCTTTTTATACTTCATTCATCTTCCTGCTGTTTATTTTACCTTCAATCAACCAGAACTGCTTTTCTTAATTTTAATTTTAATATTAATTTTCTTCTGATCGTCTCTACTTCATTACTTCCTGAACCGGGCGCGCGTGGCAGCACGGTCGGTTGCCGGGACGGTTTCCTGCCGTTGTGTTTCCGGCGTGCTTGGTCGCCCATTCTCTCTTTTCTCCTGAAGACGGATCATCCGAAAATTTGAGTTTGTAAGTGTGTCTCTTTCTCTGTGTGTTGCTTTTCTTCGTTTGTGAACTGATATATATATATATATATATATATATTGAAAATCTACATGAGGTGTCTGGTTCTGATATCTGATTGGTTGATGCGGGACCAAATAAGATTGACTCGTTTTTCAGTTGAAGGCTTCTAGCTCTCGTCAAGGTTACGTACAGCGGTTCTTCTCATCCATGGAGTCATCTCCGCCAACACAGCAAATAGTATAAGGGCTCGCACTCCCTTGTAAAATAAACAGTTGCCGTGCCATGTCGACTTCTCCACTTCGAGTTTTCCCGGTCCGGTCTTGAAAAAAGCCATAAGTCTGCCACTGCTATCTTGTTGAGGCTGGTCACAGCATGATGAACCCGCTGCCGGCCTGCCAGGAAAAGATAAGGGCTCACACTCCCTCAGTAAACACAAATGCTGGCATTGGGCATTGGACCCACCATGGATGAGAAGAACCGCTGTACGTAACCTTGACGAGAGCTAGAAGCCTTCAACTGAAAAACGAGTCAATCTTATTTGGTCCCGCATCAACCAATCAGATATCAGAACCAGACACCTCATGTAGATTTTCAGTATATAAGGACCATCGTCTGGGCCCCCAACCACCCAAGAATTTGCCTGAAGATGACTGTGGACGCAGTCGAAACATGTCGCAGAAATAACTTATGAAGAAAAACAAGACTCTTAGAAGAACTTCCACCAGCAGTAACAACCTATGGAACAATAGTATGCAGACCTCACTGCACAGTGAGGCCAATGTCCAGTGCCAGTATTCGTGTTTTCTGAGGGAGTGTGAGCCCTTAACTCTTCCTGGCAGGATGACAGCGGCTTCATCGCGCAGAAACCAGTTTCAACCAGTTAACAACATCCATTTAACAACAATAGCCGTTCAAACACCAAAAACCAACCCACCAACCAAAAATACAACTAATGAGACCTCGCCGCATGGTGGGTCCAATGCCCAATGCCAGCATTTGTGTTTACTGAGGGAGTGTGAGCCCTTATCTTTTCCTGGCAGGCCGGCAGCGGGTTCATCATGCTGTGACCAGCCTCAACAAGATAGCAGTGGCAGACTTATGGCTTTTTTCAAGACCGGACCGGGAAAACTCGAAGTGGAGAAGTCGACATGGCACGGCAACTGTTTATTTTACAAGGGAGTGCGAGCCCTTATACTATTTGCTGTGTTGGCGGAGATGACTCCATGGATGAGAAGAACCGCTGTACGTAACCTTGACGAGAGCTAGAAGCCTTCAACTGAAAAACGAGTCAATCTTATTTGGTCCCGCATCAACCAATCAGATATATATATATATATATAGTAGAGAGAGACATCGTATTATACAGATAGAGAGAGAGAGTGAAAGTGAGAAGGTGAGCGAGAGTGTGTGAGAAAGTGTGAGCAGGGAATTAGCAATAAATCTGTGATAACAGTTATATTTTATTGACCGAATATGTATATTTTAAAATGGCTTTATTCAATAGTAATCTATAAAATGTATTTAACATTATTTCTTGTGAGTACAAAGTTTATGTTCACTTTATTACTGACAGCAGATTTAACAATAAATACTTCCCGATTATTTAATCCTTTAAGCTTTTATTAATAAATGTTTTCCTGGTTTAAGGGATTTAGATATTTCATGAAATTCATTCACTTTCTGTGGTATATTTTCAATGCTACGTCGTTCCGGCACAAAATCACTTACCCACATGGAGCGGACATTACGGAAATGAGTAACATAATTCAATTCTCCTTCACTAACTTGCCTTTCCCAATATCCAAACCTAGGTCCTATTGCAATTTGGATTAAAATTGAAAATTAGAGAATAAGACGATGGTTCCCTCTTTATTTTACTATCAGAATAAAATAAATATTTAATTTGAATTTATTTTTTTCTTTTTTGTAAATCTAATTTATATATACATATAAATTGTTAAAAATAAGATCATTTTTGGCTGAAACTTGCTTTTTTTTTATAACTTTCTCAAGTTTTCTAAAGAACGTTATTCTTACTACATATACAGTATACAATCTATTAATAATCACCGACATGTTAAATGAGTCCATGCTTCAGAGACCATAGAAACATGGACTCATTTATCATGTCAACGATTGGTAAAGTATTTTGTATGTACTGTGGACACATTATTGTATATTATATATTATGTTGTTATTATATTATATTGTTCTATATGTACTGTGTAGTAACAAACATATCATTTTAAAAAAAAGGAAACTTATAAAAAAGAATGTTTCAGTCAAATATGGTCTTATTTACAAACAATGTTTGTTTCTATGCTTTGTATGCAGAAAGGAAAACTTCTACCAAATTTTACATATAATATAGATATATATATATATATATACTTCGACTAAAATGAAGGTCCGTGTGGACAATAAAAACTTTAAAACATAGGAAAGAACACAGAAAGACACTAGAGAACTCACTTTGATATTTCGAAGTGAGTTCTGTAGTCTTCATCATTAAACACATTCAGGGTTACCGACAATTGTAGAAACTTCAGTCTTCCAGGTTAACAAGTATTTATTATTTTATTAGTTAACTTGCTCTCTGACGATGTGTTGACGAAAGGCCTTAGGGTATTGTTTCCAAATTTGTTTCATTGTGGCAAATTAATCCATCTATTTCATCAATTGTTATTTTGATTATTATTCATTTATATATATACATATATATATATATATATATATATATATATATATATATAAATTAATAATCAACAATAACTCTTGATATAATATATGAAGTAAATACCACAATAAACAATATATATAAATTAAAATGCTCTAAGGCGTTTCGTTACAACATGATCAGAGAGCTAAATGAAGCAACCAAAAAATATAATAACAAGTTAACCTGGTTGTTTGAAATCTTCAGGATTGCTGGCATCCCTGTCTGAATTTAATGTTCCTAATCTTGAAGAAGTCTTGATCTGCTTACTTATTTCTTTTATTCATATTTCATCTAGTTTGTAAAGACCCGGACTATTGTTCATTGAATTTCCATAGAAGTTCTTTATGAGTGCACTTTCAATAATATTTCTTCTTTTTTCTGAAGGTACAAAAATTAATTACTTTGCTTCACTCCAATTTATCATATGATTTTTGTTCCTTACATGTAAGAACAAGGCACTCTTTTTATCTTCCTGTCTGATTGAATATTGGATGTTGTTTTACTCTTGTAAAGAGACTTTTACTCGTCCGTTCAATGTAAGACATTTGGCAATCAGTACAAGATATCCTATATACACAACTATCTCCCCCCCCCCCCCCTTATTATTAACAAGTCTATTCAACAAATTACTTTCATTACTAAACACAATGGAAAGGTCCAGCTTTTTCAAAAAAAAGGGCAGATCTTTCAAACAGGGGATTATATGGAATGACTACGTATTTATTTTCCATGAGCTTCATTGTTTCATGTCAGGGATTGTTTCACTCTTTTCTTGATATTATCAATTAATAATTTTGAATACCTTAAAGAACTTGATATGCTATAAATAGTTTTAATTTCTTCCTCTACAAACTCTGCACTACAAATTTTAAATACTCTCAAAAACATACTACTAAAAACAAAGTTACATGCTCTGTTGAAGTCTACTTGTTTTGGTTGAAGGGTCTTAAGAAAATTTCTATTTCCTTATTCTTATTTAGTTGTTTATATTTGCTTCAGAGTTTCTACTGCTAAATCGTGTTTTCATAAATCATTGTGTGTGATTTATAGAAGGTTTATTATAGATAATATAGTTAGTTGACAGCAATATAAAAGTTCATAGTTTGTCTTATTCAGTAAATTATTACTTCTGTGTATTGAAAAGGTTTTAAATGAAACTAAAACAAAACAGCCAACAAACGTACTAAATATTTATGAAATGATTTCACATAAACATGTGAAATAACAATCAATGATCAAACCAGAATATGAAATGGGAAAACAAGACTAAGATCTTTCAAACGTAATTTACTAAATATGTATGTTTTAATTTATTTCATGCACCTTCGTTAAATGCTGATATGTTTTTTAGCAAGATATGATTATATCAATGTTTTGATAGAACTTTTTTACACTCTCAGTAAATTTGTCAATATGGATTGCCATGATGATATAAGGTACCAGAGTAGATGATATGAAGCCAAGTGGAATGTAACTATAAATCTTTCTTTCTGCTATCAGAGAAGCCCAGCTTGCTTCTCGACAATAGTCACCGCTATCAAACACTTTCCAATTTACAGTTCCATCAAGATATCAATAATGAGTGTGTTAACATTTAACGATAAAACAATAACTAGTGCTTTCTTGTATCACTTTTAAATTTGTAATATTATTTTGTTTTAACAAAATCATACAATCTGAAGTAATGTTCAGACTGTAAGGGTAAGTGATTCTAAGTTTTCAACAAAATAATGTAACTAGAGAACGTTTCAGTTATTAATCTGTACCACTTTAGTCAACAAAATTTGCCAATTTGCCCGTCATTACGGCCAAAATATTGAAAATAGAGTCTTTGTTATATTTCTGTGTATTTGTCACAGTTTATTTTAAGTGTAATCTGTCCTGCCGGACCGTTTTTCGTTTATCATGGTATATATATATATACTTTTTCGATAAAAATACGATCCGAAATGGACAAATACAGTTCAATGAACATAAAAAAAAACATAGAGAAATTAAAAATACAAACTTACAGTCTCTAATTTTCGGTTGAACCGTCTTCAGGAGGGATAAAGGAGGGAAACCAAGCGCACTGGTACAGAGACCTGTATCAGTGTGCTTGGTTTCCCTTCTTTATCTCTCCTGAAGATGGTTCAACCGAAAATTAGAGACTGTAAGTTTGTGTTTTTAATTTCTCTATGTTTCTTTATGTACATTGGACTATATACATATATATGTATAAACGCCTAAACCATCGCGCTAATAAAGCAGAAAAATGACTGAAGTCTTTCAACGAAAACAAATGATCATTGTCAGAGTCTAAATGATGCTGGAGTCTGTGTTAGTATCAGATATGTACCAGTGTCAACTGGACTCAGACGAAGACTAATTTTTTTGGTTGAAAGATGTTAGTCATTTTCTGTTTTGATACTCTGGTTTAGATGTTGATTTCATGTCAATCACATGTTTAATGTGAAATCTTATTTTTAATGTATATATATATATATATATATATATATATATATATATATTCCTTGTTGTGATGGACAAGGAAGAATATAAAGGAAAACTTGATTCAATATTAGCAGATGCATCAAAATTCAAAAAGATTACAAGGGACCCTACCAAAACACTCAAAACTGAAGTAAATAAACTAATAGCAGCCGCCAACAGAGGTCATAAAGAAAAGATCCTAAAACCTATTTTTGGTGAATACTCCCCGGGTTACCTGTATGGAACTGTAAAGACGCATAAGGTAAATAACCCATTACGCCCCATCATCTCTGAGGTCACAACCCCAATATACAACACGGCGAAGGAGCTAAACAAAATTATTTTTCCCTATATGCCAGCGAAGTACATGCTAACCTCCACTGATGACTTGCTGCACATCCTAAGAACCACAAAACCAAAAGGAAAATTTGCATCACTCGATGTCGAGTCACTTTTTACGAATGTCCCAGTAGAACGCACAATAGACATCATCTGTGATGCAATGTACCATCAAAACACGATGCCCTCACCACCCATTCCTGAAGGCACTATGAAGAAATTGCTACGAGCATGCACCACAAAATCACCATTTCGCCACATTGATGGAAGCTTATATTACCAAGTAGACGGTGTTGCAATGGGCTCACCTCTGGGAGTAACGTTCGCAAACTTCTTTATGTGCTATACTGAAAACCAGGTACTAAAAATAAATAAACCCACGTTGTATTGCCGCTATGTAGACGACTGCTTGGTTGTCATTAATTCTACAGAAGAGCTGCTGGCACTAAAAATTGCATTCCAAAAATTGTCTGGACTGAACTTCACTCATGAGGAAGGTGAAGAAGGTCAAATCAACTTCCTGGACGTGCACATCGATGGCCGTAAATCAAGTTATATCACATCTGTATATCAAAAGCCAACGGACCAAGGAATATATATTAACGAAAAAAGTGAGTGCCCCGAACGCTACAAATTAGGAACAATTCATGCTCTAGTACATAGGACATACAAGACCTCTTCATCATGGCAGTTGTTTCATGAAAGAATCTCTCAATTAAGGCAAACATTTATCAATAACGGCTATAGCAACACCTCTTTTGATAAAGTAGTTAACGCCTACCTCAAAACCCGGTCAAACAATGCTAATCAAACAATCGACCGAAGTAGCACAGTCCATAAGGTGTACTATAAGAATCAGTACACAGAGGCGTATAAAGAAGACGAGAGAGTGTTGAAACAAATTATCCGCAGGAATGTTAAATGTAATAACGAAAATGAACGTCTTCAAGTCCATATTTATTATAAAAGTAGAACCACCGCTAACTTGATAATGAAAAATAGCCCAGATGCAGTCATCCCGGAGATACAAAAGGCCAATGTCATATACGAATATAACTGCAATATCGGAGATTGTGAGCTCCTAGACAATTCAAAATATATCGGTATGACATCGACCACACTCTCACGACGACTGACAATGCACTTGCAAGCAGGAGCCATCGCTAGACACACCTCCGAGGAACATGGAAGAAAACTCACCCGCCAGGACCTTGTTCAAAACACCATCATTTTAAAGAAAATTAATGATCCAGCCAGACTGCAAATATTTGAAGCCATGAAAATCATGAAGCACAACCCATTAATTAATCGTCAACACACGGGGGTTTCACGCACACTGCAGCTACTAGGTGACCAGCCACCAGCTACTCGCCAAGCCGACACTCAGTCACGGCCCAGTATTCAGAACAGCAACACCTAAGATATGTATATGAGACAAAATGTCGTAGGAAGAATCACAATGAAGAAAAATAAGCTCTGACACCTCCTAGATTATATATATATATATAACAGAAATACTAAATAGTCCAAACCGGACAGATAAATAAATGAAAAAGCAACACATAAAAGAAACGAGAACACTTACTTGATCAATATTGCGAACTGATGTTGGTCATCAGGAAGAGAGTAGGAGGGAAAACGTACCTAAGGAACTATTCAGCGCATATGCATATCTCTTCTTTTTGTAATATACAGTATCAAAAAGAAAAGATGCGCATAATGCGTTCAATAGTTCTTTCAATTATCTTGAACGAATTTCGGTAAAACAACATTATTGTATAATGTTGTTTTGTGGACCTGATCCACAGCTATCAACATGTGTATATCTTAAAATACATTACAAAATTTAGAGACACACGGAGAACGAACTAACGTTTCCAAATCCGAAGTTTAGATTAATTTTTTTGATAAGGAGATAATTGTTCAACTAGTCGGCTAGGAGCTTACTGATAAAGAACTAGGCAATTAGAAACATCAGCTTTTTCTCACAAACTGATTGGAGGGGAAAGGACAAAAGATTGAAGGAAATAAGATGACAAGGAACAATAAAAGAAAGTTTAATCAAAGAAATAATAATAATGTTTATTGTTATTTTTCAAACCGTAGATACTAAACTTAAAAACTACCTTGAAAGATAAAGAGTTTCAGAGCTAATATAATTAAAAGGAGTTTAATTAGGGTTGATTCCAAAACCCTAAGGGTAACATGAGCTCTATGGCAAAGAAATATACTTAAAGATGGAGACAATTTTTAGAATAGTTACATTTAGAGTTCGCAGGGATAGAAGTTTGAAACTTCTATGACTGACTGTAGTGCTTTGAAATTTTTTAGAAAAACACACCTATGTAAACGCTATGCAGACATAAAAATGCCACATTTTATGTAACCCAGCAGACGTATGCATTTACGGGAAGTGTTAACATGTATTGGATAGGAATTCTGATAGAAAAGGGAAATGAAGAAGTGCCTGGGATTTATAACAGGACAAATTTGACTGCTACATCCACATCCTTCTATTTCCTTTGCAAGATTAAAAGGGTTTGAATAGTTGATTATTATTAAATAAGTTCATTATTCAAGTTATTAATTTTCATTAACTATTTAATTAATTTACTTATTAATTTTTCTAGTCTATTATTTAAACGTTCTATTAATCATTAGTTTTACAATTATTATTCTCTATGTTTGTTATTCAATACACCCATTCACTGTTCTTTTTACAAATATTTTATTACTTTGATTAAACTTTACTTTGTTTTGTCTACCTACTTTGTCTTTTTACTTTATCTCACTATTTTTTTTCAACCCTTCTCATTTGGTTGAAAAACGCTGATTAGTCTAACGAATTAGCTGTCTTTTAATGGGCGCCTAGACAATTCTCTATTAAAAGGACATTGAAATATTGATGGAGCATTGTCAGTTCTTCCTTATGTAAATTTATTTCATTAATTATTTATAGAATATGTTCATAATTTAGTTAATTGTTTATTATATATATTATTATTTCTTTATTTTCATATTATTTTCTTAAGGATGACAAAATGGGTTCTGTTATATCTGTTTGTATTATTTTCTTTAAGTTTTGGTATATATATATACCATATGTTGTAAACAGGAAAACGATCCAAAAGGACAACAAAAAGAAACGATCCATCAATACGTTTCATCGTGAAACGTATATATATAATCAATGATCAAACCACAATATGAAATGGGAAAGCAAGACTAAGATCTTTCAACCGTAACAAGCGGTCTTCGTCAGAGTCAAAAAGCCAACTGCCAGGTTTGTTTATTTTTCAACCACCAGTTGGTTTTTTGACTCTGACGAGACCGTTTGTTATGGTTGAAAGATCTTACTCTTGTTTTCCCATTTCATTTTGTGGTTTGACCATGGATTGTTATTTCACGTGTTTATGTGAAATTTATATATATATATATATATATATATATATAGAGAGAGAGAGAGAGAGAGATTTTACATAAACACGTGATTAAGTAAATATAAAATTAAATTTAACAGTTGAATATATTAACAATTAATACACGGCAAATTTCTGTTGACAACGAGTTAAGTTACGCATTCATAGTAAGAGTGGAAAGAAGGAAGAAACATAATGTTTCATGGAGGAAGTTGCTATACTGTTATTATAATTTCTAATTAGAAATTGGATAAAAATATTCATGAAAAATATTCATTTCAAAATATTCAAATTGGATAAAAATTTCTATTCTATTCTTTTTCTTAAAGTGAAGTAGAATGGTGTAATATTGCAAACTCTTGTACGAAATACCTAAAAACAAGTGTTGGATATTAAAAGTGAATGCACTTTACTCCCTTTAAAATATCTTGCATGCTTCATTCCCTTCTCAATTCCACACCAGATGTCTTATAACAGTTGTTCTGGTTGAAAGATCTTAGCGAATTTACTGAATTTACTTATTATGGTTTAGATGTTGATTTTTATTTCACTCTGTTGTTACAGATATACATATAATTATAAAATAAAATTTAATTAGTCCGATTTCGCAAAAAACATAATGACATATAAAATAAAGCAAAAAGTTTTTGTCAAAATTTGCTACACTATTTTTGTATCTGTGATTCTAAAGATGTAATAATAGTAAATTTTTTCTGTTGATATATTTAAGATTCTGTGAATTATAATAGGGGTATGTTTAAGTATTCAGACAGATATGAATGACTGTCTGTTTGAAAATTGTATGATCTCTATTAAGAAACATTTAATCTAAAGCAATAAATATTTTTACTTAAGTTATATAATTTTTAATTTGTATGGTTTTTTTGTTCAGATCTGAACTGATCTTACTTACTACAAGTAAAGTATAGTGATCGTGAAAAAATTCAATCTCCAGGATATTGACGGATTTACATGTTTTGATGTCCCTAAAGTTGTTTATGACATTGTTTCAATAATTTCTATGTTCGTATATGGGTGGGTTGGAGTGTATCAAAAAGTTTGTGTACACGTTACAGTTAACAATCTTTGACGGTTAAATTGATATTTTACGGAAAAATGGTCCTCATAGTAAAGATGAACTCTATTATTTGGGAGCAAATATATATGATGGGAAAGTCATTTTGCCAAAATGTGTTTTTAGACAACAATGTTTTTTCCTAAACTACAAAATCTAGAGTCCCAAAATTTTGGTATTGTTTTGGCAATAACTGAAAAAAATCTTTTTTTTTTTCAATAAAATGAAAAAATGATGACTTGTAATTCAATTTGAAGGCTTGTGACAACGATGAAAGCAATTCGGTTCTCACATGTCGGTTTTTATATGTTCGGTATAAGAATAAAATTATCCTTAAAAATGGAGCTTTATATGACTGCTGTGTTGAGATATTTTGTTTTATGATTACATTAAGTAAAGAGGTGTTATGGTAAAGTTTAACTTTTCAGAATTTTTTTTTTTGAAGTTAAACAGCTCATTAAGGAATAATAAAATGTTTGTAAAAAATTAAACAGAAAATTAGCGATTGAAATGAAAAAAAATGTAAAATTTTAATGAACACAAAGAGCAATAAAGCTATAAAAACTGAATATCCTGAACTAATAGATCACCTGTTATTGTCGGATTTGTTTTCATATATTTACATTGTTTACATTGACTTAGAATATTTAACTGAATCGACTGAAATGAAAATGATATTTAAAATGAATTAATAGAGTTATGCAATCTATTTTTCTTGCATTTTTTTAGTGAAAGTAAAAAATTACACAATCGAAATAAAAAATCACAGGTGTTTTCCCCGGGCAATTATTTAAGCAAAACCTTAAATATCATTGACAGATATACAAATTAAGAAAGGAGTGCAAGAGCTAACCATTGTATAGGGAGGATGCTAGATAATGGTCAAACAGGGAGCGAATAAGGGTTTAAGAGGGTTATTTATATACCTTTAGAATTTCTCCATTACCCAGTTTTCTGCATCCCTTGCAGGCAAGAACGTACCTCTTTTACAACATATATCAGTTTATGATATTCAAATTTTTGAACGTTTATAGTACACGCTGGACTAAGCAAAAACTGTTTTATAAAAAGAAGATAATTGCTTATTTTTCATGTAGTTTCATGATTAACACAGACTATACATTGTTTAACAATAGAAATCATTAAAAAAAAGGTCAATTTACATAAAAAAAATCTATGAATACAATTTTATTTTTGCCTAGTTGCAAATGTATAGCGTTTGTAAGAGTTGTCTTGTTAAAAAAACTTTATATATTTGAAGATTTTGACCTTCTTTGAAGTACCTTTTTTTTTTTCAGTATTACTCAGTAATTTTGATGTAAAATACATTGATTTTTTTTTAAATATAAAAATTCTTTGTTACTTACTCTGGTGTTTTATTTTTTTTCTTCTAATCATTATTATTAGTAACTTTTCAATAAAATTATGCTTTGAATAAAAGAACATACTTAAGAAGTCACAATATTACAAATAAGGAAATTGTGCAAACTTTTAGGAAAACCTGAAACTTTTAAGGAACTGATAAGTGGTTTGGACCCAATAAATTAAATGTTTGTAGGAGCCTTATGAAAACTGTGGTGTTTAATCAGGTTTTGTAACAATTTTATACTATGTAGAGCATTAAATTCTCCAAAGTTTGTTTTCAGATGATTCTTTTTCTTCTACTTATTTTAATAGTCTCTACCATTCATTTCTAGCTGGAAACTGTTTTGTTTTTATTCCCGGTTTAGAGGGCTCCAGGAGAGTACCTGATAATTTCGGAGCAGAAAGTATTTTTAAATGGATTAAATTCTGAATATATAATTGCCTATGCAAAAATTTATGGATACATCTATTTCAAATTTATTTAGAACTTTTCCTACAAAAATTCACCACTTTTAATGCCTTTTGGTCCGTACAACGTGCAAATGGATGGTTCATTTTTAATTCAACTCTCATTTGGATCATAATGCAAATAAAATATCGTGTCGTTCAACCAAGTCATAACCACGCACTTAAAACTGAATTCATGCAATATCAGCTTTTTGCATTTGTCCATTTTAGCATCAGCGCTTAATAACTGTTAAGATTATATTTAAGTTACTCCAGTTCAGTCTCATGATAGCATTGTATTGTTTTTTGTATTAATATAATAATTTATTATTGAAAAAAAAAAAATAAATTTATCTAACAAAACTTTCTTTAATTCTAGACATCTTTTTAACCGTACAAGATTGTAGTATAATTGATCTTATTAAATTATTTTAAAATTTATTAATTTATATTTTTTTTATAAAAGTAATACCTAACTTTCAGCTTTACTGAAAAATAGAGACATTGACCTTAATTTGAAAAGAGTTGAAGTAAAAAATGTTTTGTACTATATTACATTCTGTGTGTTTGACTTCAAAGCACTGCTCTCTTTACTTACTTTAATATTATGTCTAATACCGTGCCCCCAAGTTTACCTTAAAACCTGTTTCCTCTATGCTTATTTTATACTCTTTACTATATTGAATCTTCTATATTTAATTTCAAACTTCTGTCATTTTGACTTCATTTAATGCACTCCACCATACTATATTTAGCTCTATTTCGTTATTTTATAAGCATATGATGAAACTGTTGTAAATATAACTTGTATGTCATTGCTGGTTGCTATTTTTCTAGCAATTTAAGTAAATTGTTACAAAAAAATCTTTTAACATAAAAAGTTATCACTTGTTATAGTTTAGTATACCTTATTAAAAAATATTATTTTTTTCAAAAATTAACTTCAAATGGTTTTTTTTTTCTCTATCATTGCGTTGACAGTTATATACGGGCATACGACATTACTAGATTTCAACTAAAACGTATTTTTATTGTGATTCATTGATAGTACTACAGAGAATAGTAAACATATTATTTTTACAAAATACAAAAGTCTCTTATCGCATGAATTGGTGTTTAGCAAGGCAATGAGTCTCTCTCGTTGATGCACAGCGTCAGAAACTGATTGGGCTACGGTAACACTGATTCACGTAGTAAAGGGACTATCAAATATTATTATAATACATATTTACTCTAATATAACAAAAGAATTAATGGAATACAGTTATAAATTTTTGAAAAAAAACACTATAATATTTAAATTTATGTTTCAATTTATTTTATAAAACTTTTTTTTACAGACATTCCGTTTCTTAAGAGTTATGAAACATGATTTGTTCTCTTTTTGATAAAGTTTTTCCATATGGTAATAGTATAATAATTAACATATATATGTACCAAATGTAATAAAGAATTTAAGTTTAATAGAAGTAATTAAATGCTAAATACTAAATTTTGTTTCATAACACAATTTGTTTATGATTTGTTAGAATCATAGGCATCAGAATTCAAAGAAGACTATTAGTTGTAGAGAAGATACAGTCCTTAAATATTGATTTCCAGAAATTTTAAAATTTTTTTTAAAATTATTAATTTTATAAAAATTAAATAAAATATATCTGGTTGAATATATAAATTTCAATGAGTGAACAACATTCTTTATATCGGTCACTAAATCGAAGGATAAAAAAAAAAAAGGAGACGATTCATCCATTTTTAGGATGAGAAAAGTATGGTCGTATTGAAGAATGGGGCTATGAAGAACAGAATAAGTGTTGAAAATAAGTGGGTAAGATTTGTTGTCATATTTATGAGGGCAGTTTTGGGGAGGTTGAGTTTGGGGGGTGGTCAAGTTGGTGGTAAGTGGGCCGAAGAGACTATTGTGGGGGTGCCGACCGATAGGGGTGGCTACCCCTTTGTGATATTGGAAAACAAGGCGCAGCCAACAAAAGGTGAAAGCCAACCGTCACTAAATCACCCCCCAACCCCTTTTTATAACCAGAGACAATAAAACTTTTTGTGCTCAACTATCATGACTCAATAAATTTAATACCCTTTCCGCCTAAAACATTTTTGCGTCATTTATGTTCTTCCATGAATTTATTATTTCCTCTTTAGAAAAAAAAGTATATTCTAACCCTTATATGTGTATTTTGTCTACCGTGAAAAATTTCATTCAAAGGACGAGATCATTAATTGCTACATAAAATCAATATCAGTATAATTATTTCAACAGGACTCCGTAAATGTAGTTTAAAAGGTGAAAATTAATTATTTAAATAATTTCAAATTACGTTCCCTTAAATTGTTTATTCTATTTAAAGCATTACTAATATACTTCTGTTTGGTTGATATAGATTTCTTGATCCTCTATATCAGTGTTTCTAAAACTTTTGTTATTCAGTAGGCACCTATGAAATAACCAAAGCTTTGAGGTTCAACTCTGATTTTAATATAGAAAATTTAGTCCTGAAATTTGCAAATAGTAAAATGAAAGCAAAATGAAAGGAATAGTTTTTTTAAGAGAGTAGGAGAGTGAGAGCTAGAGAAAGTGAGAGAGAGAGAAAGAGTGAGTGAGAGAGGGTCATTAATGATTTAAATCCCCAAAAAAATGAAAAGAGAAAGTATAATTCACTGCTGGTTACAGAGTAGAAAAATTTATCTTCTAGTTCAAAATATCAAGTTGCGGAAACTTGACTTAGAATTGAAAACCACTAAGGTGCAGATATAGTACCTTGAGATGCAATCTGGATATGAAAATGAGGGTGTTTGTGAACAACGTGTATAAAGACTTGGATCACGCATTTGAAACAACTCTTGTGAGAAATTTTCTAAATATTTACGTTGGAACAAGTAGTAAATATTTACAGCAACTAGTGCCTTTCAGGCAAAAGCAAGGTCTATTTAATCGTCGATACGGGTGACGCCCGTCAAGGTTGCCTTGCTTGGTTGCTTGACTGTTGACATACTTATGTGAGACCCAATGCGGGCATACTTATGTAAGATCCAATGCGGGCACACATAAGTACGTCAGTAGCCAACATATTTCCAATATAATGATGAAGATGCATAATATTTTTATCATGGATAATAACTAACTCCGTCTATTTGTGTTTTCAATAAAACACAATTTCTCTATGAAAGGAATACAGGCTACCCTGAGGATGTCACTAAACCAATTTGATAATATAAAATCAAAATTTAACTATGATATTATTTTATGTAATAATGTCACTGATTTCACCATTTTCTTAAATCCTATCTAACTACAATGGTTTCCATGACAATAAACCAACCAATGACGTAGTAACTATTTTGGCCCCCCCGTGTGGTCGTAAGATTTGCCCTCCGTTAACATTCAAAATACCAGAAAGTCCTCAAATATTTATTTTAATGAAATTACAATCAAGGATCTAATATTAGACTGCCGTTATTAATCCCAGAATTTCATTTTATTACAGCACTCTTTTAGATATACAGTCGAACCAAAGATTTTTGAAAACAAAATTGTATAAATCAAATCATAAAAAAGTTGTTAAATTAAATTAACTGCCTCCATAAACAAATATAAGAAACTTTTAAACCCCTTTAAAAACTAGTTTTGGTAAGTATAGAATACATTTATTTTTTATTTGCAAATATTACTTGTAAATATTAAATCATTTCAATTGCAAACAATTACGAACTTAAAAAATAATTTTGGTGTAAAATTTCAGATTTTTTTTGCTTTTTATTAATTTAATTTCTTTCTATTTTCTATGTTTACCCCCTTAAAATACCACCCCCTGGCATGTGCTGCTCGGGGTGGACCACCCGTCGCCCCTTACTATGCCCTTCACACCAACGGTTTAAATAATAACAAAAAAAAATTAAACTATAATTAACATTAAATAATCATTATGAATAAGTTATAGCAATTTGACAAGAAGGGTTATTCGATTTTGTTATCTCATATCTCATAAAAAAAAACCAGAACAGAACAGGTGCATAAAAGAACAGAAAAACAGAACTGGTGCATGTTTATGATCAAATTTAACTATCCACTCGTTAAACTAGTTTCCCCAACAGAAAGTAATTAAAAATAGTCACTTCTTTCGATAAACCAATACATGGTTCAATATCGTACTAACCATTTTTAACTGTAAAAAAAAAAAGAGAGAACATGGTTGTTTGAATGGAAAAAGACAGTACGTTTAAAGTTTATCAGGGCTGGCTTTGTTACGCTGACAGATACATTTACCCAACCTCTTTTTGCATTCTATCTGTTTAATTGAGATCAAAAAAAGCAGACCTCTTTTAAATACGCTTGCAACATTGTCTTCTAATAGAGAACTATGTTCCTTTTTTTTCTTGATAACAAAAACTACAATTATCTACACACAGACATGTTGTAATCGAATATTTAATTTTTTTTTGTTTTCCTGTTCTTAACAAAAGTAAAGTAGGAAATAAATGTTGCTATTTTAATTTATATAAATATTATTACTAAATAATGTGAACATATATTTGCTCACATAAAATCGAAAAGACGATCCAAACTTAACATAATACGAGTTAGAAATCGAAGATGAGAATAAACATACTAAAGAAGCACACTTACAAATTCTAAGTTTTTGTGAGTGTTTATGTTTCTTTACTCTGTGTGTTACTTTTTTTCAATTTTGAACTTATATAACATGAGTATACATATGATAAAGTAGTTACATACAAAATATGTTATAGCATGAAAAATGTTATAGCTGACATCTCCTTCTTTGCAACAACTTTCCAGTAATCAAGGGAAATAAAATTGCTTTTTAAAAATGTAATGAATAATATAATGAAACATGTGTATATAATCAAGAATACAAGGTAAATAAATATGGACTGAGAAAAATGGAACATATATATCTTTTGTATAAAGTGCATTAAGTTATACATATGACAGATTCAATAATATATCGACCGTTTGATAGAATAGGTGTGTTGTTATCTAATCGGGATTCGGTCAAATTTTCTAGGTTCAAAACTCAAACTCTCATTGCCAACGTTTCAGTTTTATTTTAAATCATTTTTCATAGGGAGAAGTTAGAATTTTTTAGCTAAGAAAGTGAAATTTACATTACTTAAAGGAACAATAATCTCAACCGAACAAAACCTTCTACTAGACTTGTCCGGTTAAGATTTTTGTTCCTTTAAATAATGTAAATTTCACTTTCTTAGTTAAAAACTTCTTACTTCTGCCTATGAAAAAGGTTTTAAAATAAAACCAAAACGTCGGAAATGAGAGTTTGATTTTTGAACCAAGAAAATTTGACCGAATCCCTATTAGATAACACACCTGTTATACATATGTGTATGACTTTATTATCCCTTTTACGTGTTAACTGGATCAAACCTAATGGTTTACTTATGTAGGTTATTTTAAAATGGTATACAGAATATCTGATAATCTAAAAGGGGTTTAAATTATTGAATATATTATTAAATTAGTGCAGGATCGGATTGTAGACAAAGATTTATCAATATATTGCCTGATGCAAGAGTCATTAGTTGTCGGCTTTTAATCAGTAAACTTTACTTGCTTCTAGTGAACGACTAATAAACCTATCTTTTTTAAATCTCAAACTACATAATCAGATGCCTCTTTAATACATTTTTACTTTACTATAAGTAAAGTATAGTGATCGTGAAAAAATTCGATCTCGAGATTTTGACGGAATTACATGTTTTGAGGTCCCAGAAGTCGTTTTATGAAGTTTTTACGATGATGTCTGTGTGTGTGTGGGTGGGTGGATGCGTGTGTTAGCATTGCTTGTTACCACGCTACGGTCCAGAATCTTTGATGGATCAAGTTGATATTTTGCACAAAAATGGGCCCCATTTAGACGAAGATCCCTATTGTTTGGGAAGAATTATGCATGATGGGAAAGTCACTTTTTTTGCCAAAAACCGTTTTTTTTAAAACATTTATTTCTCCTAAACTAATAACCCTAGAGTTTTGAGATTTTGACATTATCTTTGAGGTTACAAATGGAACAAACGAAAAATATATTCAAAATGTTATATCAACAGGAAATATTTTTTTTTCAATAAAATGTACAAATTTTGACTTATAAATCAATCTCAAACTTTGTGAGAGCGGTACAAGCCATACTGTTTGACGGACAAGAATGAAACTATGCCTATAAATAGAACATTATATGTACAATGAGTTGAGATATTTTTTTCCAAAATTACATTCGCTAAAGGGGCGTTAGAGTACGATTTGTGTTTTCAGAAAATGTTTTTTTGACGCTAAACGGCTCGTTAAAAAATTATGAAAATTTGACCAAAAATGGAACAAAAAATTAGCAATTCATAAAAAAAAAATCATGAAGTTTCAATTACGGAAAAGAGCAATAACGATATAAAAACTCTTTGTTTATCCTAGACTAAGAGATCACCTGCTATACTTGTCGAATTTTTTGTATTTTTTTACATTGTTTACATTGACTTAGAAATTTTCGGAGCGAATCCACTGAGATAAAATTGATGTTTCTAATGGAAAAATGAAAATATATTATTGACTTATAAGAGATGTAAGAGGAATAATATTGTGCAGGTAAATGATAACACTCAATAAAAAAAAAATTCGTATATATGTTATTTGACAAAGGGGAAGGAAAATGATCTTATTAAATACTAAGAAGCCATAAAATTCCCAGTATAATAATTCTGTTAAAAACCAAAAATGTAAAAGATAATTCAAAATATAAATCTTTCGTTTAGAGATTAATAACTGTAATTATCGTACATCTTTAATTAACAAATCACCTTAAAACAACATTTTCTTCGCTGTTTAAGAAGTTTTTCAGAGAAAAAAAGTGTATTTTACCGTTTCAAATTTGAAAATTTTACATTAATATTCAATGTAGAAGGATGTCAAGTAAACGATGTAAGAAATCTACTGGCTATTTGAACAATAGCCATGTTCTCTTGTAGGATACTATTTCGTTTCAAGAAATGTTCACTTTGGTTTTTCAAAAATGTTATTACTGCTGTAGTTATACTAATGAAATTATTTGCAAATAATAAATTATTTGTGATGTACAAAAATAAGCTTATAAATTGATATGTCCTTCAATCACTATCTGTACTACCTCAGGAATGACAGGCTAATAATTATATCCCATTTAGATGTTTACGTTATGCTTAAATGAGACGTTATGCTTTATATACTCAAGAAATTTGACATTAAGTTACTTATAGTAAAGTAGAGTGTAGGCCACTCCAGATTTTTTAAAATGTTATAATAAAAACTAAAATAAAGGTGCTTTTTTTAAAAAAAAACATCCTTTTTGCTCTCTTATAGAAAGTAAAATATACCCTTAATGCGATGAAATAAAGAAAAGCAAATATGGTAAAGTTTTTATGATTGTATAATACGTAATTAGTACTGCATACTTAGGTTACCAATGCAGTACTTAGCATTGGCAACTTAGGTTACCAATGGATGACAAATGTGATATGGCTTAATAATTTACTTATGAGGTAGATAAAAATGGAATTATGCTTTCAAACTCATATATATTGGTAGTGCCACAAAGGTTAATACGAGTATAAACCGTCATACCTTGTTCATCGCTGATGGAGTCGTCCGACCGGTTTTGCAAAGGCTGCATCATGAATATGACTAAAATTATGTTCTAGAAATTTAAATTTAATCTGTAAATTTAAAACAATTGTACAGTACAATTGCCCAACTGTGATATCTAGTTTTTAAGTTTTTACTTTACTATAAGTAAAGTATAGTGATCGTGAAAAAATTCGATCTCGAGATTTTGACGGAATTACATGTTTTGAGGTCCCAGAAGTCGTTTTATGAAGTTTTTACGATGATGTCTGTGTGTGTGTGGGTGGGTGGGTGCGTGGGTGGGTGCGTGTGTTAGCATTGCTTGTTACCACGCTACGGTCCAGAATCTTTGATGGATCAAGTTGATATTTTACACAAAAATGGGCCCCATTTAGACGAAGATCCTTATTGTTTGGGAAGAATTATGCATGATGGGAAAGTCACTTTTTTTGCCAAAAACCGTTTTTTTAAAAACATTTATTTCTCCTAAACTAATAACCCTAGAGTTTTGAAATTTTGACATTATCTTTGAGGTTTCAAATGCAACAAACGAAAAATATATTCAGAATTTTAAATCAACAGAAATATTTTTTTTTCACTAAAATGTAAAAATTTTGACTTATAATTCAATCTCAAACCTTGTGAGAGCGATACAAGCCATACTGTTTGACGGACAAGAATGAAACTATGCCTATAAATAGAACATTATATGGAGAATGAGTTGAGATATTTTTTTCCAAAATTACATTCGCTAAACGGGGGTTACAGTACGATTTGTGTTTTCAGAAAATGTTTTTTTGACGCTAAACGGCTTATTAAAAAATAATGAAATTTTGACCAAAAATGGATCAAAAAATTAGCAATTCATAAAAAAAAATTCATGAAGTTTCAATTACGGAAAGAGCAATAACGATATAAAAACTCTTTGTTTACCCTAGACTAAGATATCACCTGCTATACTTGTCGAATTTTTTGTATTTTTTTACATTGTTTACATTGACTTAGAAATTTTTTGAGCAAATCCACTGAGATAAAATTGATTTTATAAAGGAACAGTTTAAATTGTTTATTGAATTATATGAGATGTAAGAGGAATAATATTGTGCAGGAAAATGATAACACTCACTCAGAAAAAATTCGTATATATGTTATTTGACAAAGGGGAAGGAAAATGATCTTATTAAATACTAAGAAGCTTATTATTATTATTATTTTAAAGATTAAAACTCCCAGTATGATAATTCTATAAAAGACCAAAAATGTAAATGATAATTCATAATCTGAATCTTTCGTTTAGAGATTAATAAATGTAATTATCGTACATCTTTAATTAACAAATCACCTTAAAACAACATTTTCTTCGCAGTTAAAGATGTTTATCAGAGAAAAAAAGGGTATTTTCCTGTTTTAAATTTAAAAATTTTACTTTAATATTCAATGTAGAAGGATGTCAAGTAAACGATGTAAGAAATCTACTGGCTGTTTGAACGGAAGCCATTCTCTTGTAGGAGAATAAATCGTTTCAAGAAATGTTCACTTTGGTTTTTCAAAAATGTTATTACTGCTGTAGTTATACTAATGTAATTATTTTCAAATAATAAATTATTTGTGATGTACAAAAATAAGCTTATAAAATGATATGTCCTTCAATCACTATCTGTACTACCTCAGGAATGATAGGCTAATAATTATATCCCATTTAGATGTTTACGTTATGCTTAAATGAGACGTTATGTTTTATATACTCAAGAAATTTGACATTAAGTTGCTTATAGTAAAGTAGAGTGTAGGCCACTCCAGATTTTTTTTATTAGCTGCGAAAGTGGTAATATTTTAATGTATTAGTACACAAGATGTCGAAAACTTTTTAATTATAAATTGATCTTGATATGTTATCATTATCATTATATAACTATAGAGTTTAGTAGAAAAGCTTTACAAAGGAACTAATAGTTCAAGAACTTAGAAAACCTGTGGATAATGTGTATAACAATGCGCTTACAAGAGATATATTAACAGACAATACAAAATTAATAAAAAAAATACTAAAAATTACAAAAACATTACGATATGAAATATAACCATATACAAATATTTAAGTAGAACAATTTAACATTTCTAAATTATTCTAATCAAGCTCAGAGAAGATTTGCTCAGTTAATCCCTGAAATCACATAGCGTACTTACCTATCTGCATTTTGGACAAACATCTTTATCGTCTTAAGCTCTCAATGACCTCTAGAACTGATTATATAAATGAAAATTTAAAAAAAAAAAGTCACTTATTGATTCTGATATAAGTGGTGAACATTTAAAATATGTTGAGTATTGAAAATATATTTGACAGACAAAATAATATGGATGTTAGATAGATTTGAAATGCTGAAAGAAAGACTGAATTTGAAAGACTGAAAGACTACATTTGAAAATGTAGAAAGATTGAAATGCTGATGAACAAATGACGGCCAAGTACGGTTATATGTTTAATAATGTTTATATTTATTTATATATATTGTAAGATAAAATATGATAAGAAACTATTAAAACAAAAATTTTTAAAAAATGAATAATGAACAAAATTATATTTGAAATATGTGAAATTTTGATAAATATTCTATAAGTTACAATTAATGTCAGAAATTATGATAACGCTTGTTTATTTTTTTATCATTAGTTTTGAATGTCTCCTTTACAGGTTAGGGCAATTAGTAAAAGTTCATTCAAATATACTTCGTAATAATCAGTGCCTAACATAAACAGTAATGATTTTACTAATACTGTATGAAGCCTTCACAGTTTTGTCGTAAAGACAGAATTTCATTTTAATTAACTACCCTACTCTTAAGACCATAAGGAGGTCTCTCTCTTTAGGGACAAATTAAATTTAAGTAATTCTACCTTAAGACAGAATTTTCTCTCTACAAATATGAAAAAGAATATAAATTCCGTATTAACTGATTTAGTTAATTAGATGATTAAAGTTTATTAAATCGACATTGTTTATGTTGTAAAATTGAACAAATATCTGTTTAAGAGTATTTGTAACAGTTCTAATTGAATAAAAACATCAATTTATTGAAGCTATATTCCAGGGTTATACTAGGAACAATTAAGTTTAGATTGAGTGGAACAATTTATAATTTATAGTTGTACGTTTTAGGTGTGATTTCTAAAATGGGCCTAGCAAGTAGTTTTTCTTTATGTTAAAACTATATTGGTACTAAACATACATATATATCATATATATATATATATATATCAGTCGCTCTCTGCCGGTACAAGTGAACGCACGTACCTCTTCTTCTTCTCTTCTACTCTCTCCCTGACGACGAACTTCTGTTCGAAATATCGATCCAGTACGTTTTCTCACTTCTTCTATTTGTTGTCTTTTTTCATTTATATATATATATATATATATATATATATATATATATATATTCTAGGAGGTGTCAGAGCTTATTTTTCTTCATTCTGATTCTTCCTACGACATTTTGTCTCATATACATATCTTAGGTGTTGCTGGTCTGAATACTGGGCGGTGACTGAGTGTCGGCTTGGCGAGTAGCTGGTGGTTGGTCACCTAGTAGCTGCAGTGTGCGTGAAACCCCCGTGTGTTGACGATTAATTAATGGGTTGTGTTTCATGATTTTCATGGCTTCATATATTTGCAGTCTGGCTGGATCATTAATTTTCTTTAAAATGATGGTGTTTTGAACAAGGTCCTGGCGGGTGAGTTTTCTTCCATGTTCCTCGGAGGTGTGTCTAGCCATGGCTCCTGCTTGCAAGTGCATTGTCAGTCGTCGTGAGAGTGTGGTCGATGTCATACCGATATATTTTGAATTGTCTAGGAGCTCACAATCTCCGATATTGCAGTTATATTCATTCGTATATGACATTCGCAGGACCTTGTTCAAAACACCATCATTTTAAAGAAAATTAATGATCCAGCCAGACTGCAAATATATGATGCCATGAAAATCATGAAACACAACCCATTAATTAATCGTCAACACAGGGGGGTTTCACGCACACTGCAGCTACTAGGTGACCAACCACCAGCTACTCGCCAAGCCGACACTCAGTGACCGCCCAGTATTCAGACCAGCAACACCTAAGATATGTATATGAGACAAAATGTCGTAGGAAGAATCAGAATGAAGAAAAATAAGCTCTGACACCTCCTAGATTATATAAAGAAGAGTAAATAAATAAATAAATAAATATATATATATATATATATATATATCATGATTTGTTTTTTTGACCCAATATTTATAAGATATAATTTTTTTTGAGGGTTGAGTAATGTATGTTGTAATAACCAAAATAGTAGTAATAGCAGTGCTAATTGCAAACCAATCATGTTGTAGCCCTTAAGATGACAAGATGACATAAATATATGTCGAAACGTAGGCAAAAGGACTAGTTTCAAATCATTAGACCTCAACCCTCAAAAAAATTATATATATATATATATATATATATATATATACATACAAGAATTAACATAAACACATGAAGTGACAATCAATGATCAAACCACAATATGACATGGAAAAAAAAAGACTAAGATTTTTCATCCGTAACATGCGGTCTTCGTCAGAGTCAAAACCCAACTTCTGTGTTTTTGACTCTGACGAAGACCGCTTGTTACGCTTGAAAGACGTTAGTCTTTTTTCCCATTTCATATTCTGGTAAAATCATATATATATATTAAGAACACAAACTCCGTCTCCATATTATAATTTAATTTGTTTTATGACTTTAAGCTGAAGATGCTGGAGTGAGAACAAACATGCTTCATTTAGAATGTTGGAGAGGTACTGAGGCAATTGAATTTGTTATAGGATTCTGAATTTGAATGGCCGCATTATCTGCGCACTGAAATATTTAGTAGAAACTCACAACCCATTATCAAACTAACAATGGTAAAATAGTGTAGTTTCTTTAGTTTTTAATTAGAGTTAATCATTAGAACACAAAACTGAAAAAAAAGAGGTAATGAATAAAATGCAATTTTCAAATTAAAATGTTGACAACTGATTTATGTTTTAATTTTTTGTCTTTCAGTAGCAGTTATTTGTCATTACTACAATCAAGAAAGATAAAAAAAAAAAAAACGAAATAAATTTGGATTGAGTGGAATAAATGTATAATTTACGGTTGTATGGTTGTAAGTTTAGGGAGTGATTTCAAGGAGGGGCTTAGTGAGTGGTTTTCCTTTATGTTAATTTTAGATTAAAGTAAAGAAAGAGAAGGCCTCTGTGTCGTTACTTCAATCCTACTTTAATGTATGCGGTTGGATTTTAAAACTTCTATTTAAGTGCTAATTATACTGTCTCAGCTTACCTTGGACTTCATTTACAATTTGTTAAAATGAGCTTCAGTTTTGGGGGGGAGGGCAAGTAATCTCTATCTGAAAGCCAACTCGATTCAACACCTAACAAATGACTTTTCCATCCCTTCGTATATTAATGTTTCCTTCCCCCTTCTCTCTGAGAGATATATTTCTTTTATTTATTCAGTTAAATAATTATGCTTATTATTTATTAAACGAAAACTTATACTATATTATTATTTCAATACAGTTGTTTCTTAGTTACTTTTTACTTTTAATCTTATTACTTACAACGAACGTTTCTGTTCAACACCATACGAATTTATGCTATATGTACCACAGTTATTATTCAACACATTATTGTCATTTTTTCTAATTTATTAACTTAAGGTGCTTTATTTAATATTAATCTAAATTATTAATATATTATATAATATATTCTTATACGTTAATTTATATTATTAAATTATTAACTAATATTAATTTAATTTCTTATTATTAATATTAAACACCGGTTTTCTGTCAAGCGGAAAAACACGCTGGGATAAAATGGATTCTGAGCAATGTTTAATCAGATGCAATACAGTTGGTACTCTTTTCAAGGAAGTAGTACATTTTTCTTAACATGATGACTATTTATATTTTTCTTCTGTAAGAAAATCATACATTCAGCTGCCCAAAAGTGGGTTAAAAGCAAAGAAAAATAGCATTTGAAGGAAATAATGGATTAGCCTGCACATTGGGTGATCCCTCTAAAAAAACCATCTCTCATGATGATTAGGGTTTATACAAAAACCGGTTTTCGAATAGTATTTTTTCTAGAAAACCGGTTTTAACAGGTTTCGAATTTTTATAAAAAAATTTTTTTTTGCTCATCGAACAAAAAATTTTAACAGAATATTTAGAGTGATTAAAAGCAGTTTTTGACTGAAATTCTTTACTGTTCAATTTTATTAATAGTAAAATTTTTTTATGCAATTTAGTAGAACAAAGAAATAATAGTTGACCAGGATTAAATAACTTTAAAAACAATTATTCGTTGTTTATGCATAATTTTCATATATAAGGATGTAAATATTATTTATAATAGTGAAACGAGTTATTCAGCAAAGTTTTGGAATAAATAAAAACAATATATTTTCATATTTTTATAATAACCATATTATTAACCATATTATTTTATAACCATATTATATTTATAATAACCATATTATTAAATTTGACCGATATGATTCCAAGAACCAAACCGCTTGCAACAGTGTTTTCATCAATCTGGTACATTTGGCTACATTTGTCATTTTGAAATTTTATTTAAGTGTTATTCATAAATTGAAAACCGATATTTTCAACTAAAAAACCGGTTTTCGAATTTCATAATTTTCTCTTAAAAACCGACAAACCCTAATGATGATAGAGAGCAAATTGTTCTTAGATTAAGACATTTTAAACTAAGATTATTGATAAACTATGATAATTAAAGAACAGGGCACGATTACTTTCAAGATCATTTGAGAAAGAAGGTAACCTCCATATTAGCCCACTCTCACTATACAATAATGGAACACAAGATAGTGATAATTTCTTAACCCACAGGACACCCATTCCTCAAAGCCGTTGCTGCTTTAAATTACATAAGTACCTTGTGTCGCCTGATGAATAAACTAACCTCAATGTTGTTAGTAAGTTACCTTTCTTACTTATTTGTCAATATTTTTAAATTTGATTTAGATCAAGGTTATTCAACAAATCCTATAATCCTTCATATCTCATATATTATAAGGTAAAAAAAAAATAATGATAAAGATAATATGTCTTCAAATATAGATATTTAATAATATAAGCAACGGTTTTGAAACACGGAGTATTTTTATTCAAGGATATAACTAAAAAATTCAATGAAATCAGTGAGATAGTATAAATAGTATAGATATAGTATATATAGTATAGTATAAAAAGATTTCACATAAACACGTGAAATAACAATCAATGATCAAACCACAATAAGAAATGGGAAAGCAAGACTAAGACCTTTCAACCGTAACAAGCGGTCTTCGTCAGAGTCAAAAACCCAAAAGAGGGTCGGTTGGGTTTTTGACTCTGACGAAGACCGCTTGTTACGGTTGAAAGATCTTAGTCTTGCTTTCCCATTTCTTATTGTGGTTTGATCATTGATAGTATAGTATAGATAGTATATATAGTTTTGATAGTATATATAGATATAGTATAGTATAGATAGTATAAAACAAAAGTTATAAATAAAATAAAAAAAACAGAGATGTACATATCCAAGCTTTATATTTTGTGGTACAACTAACAGGAAATAGGGTGGAAGTGGCAAGGTGTGGGGGTATCTGTTTTATATTGAAAAGCAGATACATTTCATTGTTATTTATTTCAAAGGTAAGGAAAAGGCCTTTAAATCCCCTCTAAGACTAAGTACAGAAAATATAGCAGAAAACGAAAACGAATTATGAACGAAATATTATAAAAATAAAGAGAAAATATAACTTTTTTTTCTTCTTCATTATATGAATAATTTAACAAAAATTTTCTTAAAAAAAAAATTTTAAATTCCATTTATCCAAAACCTAGCCTCTGATCGTTACAAGTCATTTCACAACAACCTTTCCTCTCACCCAAATCCACTTGTACGAATCCTTGCTTCCCCTCACGTATCCAGAATCCCCCAAGACGACTCAAGAGAAAATGGCCCAGGGATCTCCTATTACAATAATATACTAAAAAAAAAAAAGTGAAAAGTTGAACCTGTGGGTTTCATTCTTTGCTCATGTGTATCGATGTTATTGCGTAATCTATTACTACATATGCCTGTTACGCAGAATATGTGTGGTTGTATATTTGCTAATAAAGATGTTAAAAAAAAATTAAGTTTCTTCTTAAAGAAATCAAAAAAAGTTAATTTTGTTAACTTTTTTAACCTACAGTGAGTAAACACCACATAACTGTTTGTACTGCTTTAGAACATCTCATTTCTCCTATTGTTTGTTCTTCCAGTTTTGAAACACTCCAGTTTTGAAACACATTCATTCGCTCTAATGCTGGCCAAATGATGAAAGAGATATGTAAAGTATGAAGCTTTATGCTTCCAAGGGATGGTATGCATAGATTTTTAATGTCCTAAATTAAAAGATTAGTGCCATGAACAATATACAAACCGTAAAACTTCAGTACTTAGGAAAGTACGTTACCATTTAGACCAGTGTTTCCCAAAGTGGGGTGTACCGCCCCCCTGGGGGCGGTGCTTTGATATCGGGGGGCAGTAGTGCAAAAAGGAGTTGGGGATTCTATTTCCATAAATTGAAAATGTTCATGCAATATAATTTCTAAATTTAAGTGAAAACACCACATGTAAACTTCTATGAAAAGGTTTCTTAAAATTATTTGTTTTGTTAATTTATTTTTATGTTAAAAGTATATTCTCATCTAAATTTCTTTTATTGTGTATTAATTCTTTTGCATAAATATGCTCTGAAACAATACATATATTTTATTATAAATAAATATTCGATTATTCGTTATATTAATTTAATTATTAAAATGTTACTCGTTTCGTTATTTAGTCTAAGATTCTGATTATTGAGGAGTGTTGAGTATAGGTTTACGGGGCGGTCGCTCGAAAAAGTGTGGGAAACACTGATTTAGACCAACAGATACCCTTCTTATTGAGTGACAGTAATAAAATTTCTCAATCTCACACATATTCAATATTGCTTACCAAAGTTCTGTCGACTAGTAGACAATCCCAGATCCAATACGAGGTGTGTAAATAAAGTAGTGAGACTGATTTTTTTTTAAATTTTCTATTCAAATATAATTACAATGTGATATTGTCACCTTCAAAATAGTTCCCTTCGGAAGCCACACAGCGCTGGAGACGGTCCTTCCAATCATTGTAGCATTGCTGGAACTCGGATTCTGGAATGGCCTTCAGCTGGTCGGTTACAGCAGTTTGTATGTTTTGTAGTGTCCCGAAATGAGTTCCCTTGAGGTAATTTTTCAATCTCGGGAAGAGGAAAAAGTCACAAGGACTCAAGTCTGGTGAATAAGGAGGCTGAGGAGCAACAGGAATGTTTTTACTGGCCAAAAACTCGTTTATTGAGATGGCAGTGTGACAGGTTTTTCGGAACCATTTTCGCACAAATTTTTCTCATCTCCAATTCATTGGTCAAAATGTGATGAACGGAGGTGTGATTCAAATTCAACTGTTCCCCGATCATTCTGACTGTCAAGCGTCGATCTGAACGCACAAGGTTCCGTACTCTGTTGACATTTTCATCGGTGTTTGCACTTGAAGGCCTTCCGCTTCGTGGTTCATCTTCAATCGACTCTCTTCCTTCTGAAAATTCCTTAAACCACCGAAAAACCTGTGCCCTTGATAAAACACGTTCTCCATAGGCCTCCTGAAGTTTTTCAAAAGTTTCGGTTGCATTATGTCCAAGTCTGAAGCAAAATTTGATTGCACACCGCTGCTCAACTTTGAGGTCACTCATTTTTAAAACGCTCAAGAAAAAACCATTTCACGAAAACCAACGCTACGGACAAACAAATGACTGTGGCGAGTTCAGATTCATACTGGAGGCGCATCACACGTGCACCTGACGCTACTCAAGGCCACGCGTCTCCAGCGTTGCCAGATCGAAGTAAGTATACAACAATTACCTAAATAATTAATTGAAGATAATAAAATTAGAAAAATGTTTACATTTGCGGTTACAGGAATATTAAATTATAGTTTTGCTCTTATTTTGAGTGTTCTAAATTTATCTTTGATTATATGTATTATACAAGCACTCTTCAATCTCCTAACAAAAGGAGAATTACTAATAACAGTTATACATCATATTTTTTTTGCTTAACTTCATAGAAACAAAATGATTGTGAGATTACACTAACCATATTTATTATTAATTGAAGGAAGGAAATTGCTTATGAAAGATTATTTAACATTTAACTCTGAGTGAAATACAATTTACTCATGCAACATTCAAGAAACTTGGAAGTTTTGAAAGAAAAATTAGTAATATTTCCCTCTTCATCTCAAGGCAAACACTCCTTTCAAAGGCTTGATTACATTATAAATTAAATTTACTGAATACATAATTGAATTATTTTACTTTAAATTTTCATTATATTTAATTTAAAATAATATAAAGCTAGAAAATAGTGAATTTTGGTAAACAGTTTTTTGATTGAGTTTTCAATTAAGATATTAAGGCCCAACGATGTTTGTGTTAAGGATATCTCAAAAATTAAAAGATGTACTGTGTATATAAAAAAAAAGGATATAAAAACTCGCTATATTTACATGTAAATAATACAGAACTGAAGGTCTTGTTCTTAAATCGCAATATTTCATATGAACTGACAATTTAGGTTTCACAAAAATGAATTTTTCCAAAAACCTCTCTCTCTCTTTCTTTCTTTGAGTATTACGTGAAATATAGAATTAAAAAGAGAGCAATGGTATTTCCAGGAGAAATAATTTCCACTGAAACGAGGAAGAAAAAAATGTAAGGAAAACATAATTCAATGTAGGGTAAAAAGCTAATGAAATGGTCTTCTCATATAAAAATTTAATCGTATAAACAACGCGTTTCGAATACATAGTGTTCTTCCTCAGGCATTAACTAAGGGTGAGTGTTGGTGGTACAACAGACTGAGTCATTCTGAGTCAGAGTCAGTTGTACCAGAGACATTCACCCTAGTTAATGCCTGAGGAAGAACACGACGGGTTCGAAACGTGTTGTTTATACGATTAAATTTTTATATCTGGAGGTCATTTCATTAACTTTTTACCTTACAATGAGTAAATACCACATAATAAGTGATTGCACTACGTTAGAAATAATTCAATGTAATGACAAACTATGGGATTATATGTGTATATTTTTTGTTATGAAGCCAAGTTAAAATACTCAACTCTTTATTATGTTAATATTAAAACTATAATATACCGTTTTACCTCGTACACTGCTGCTGAAGCTCTTGGACTGGTTTCAGGTGTCACCCATCTTCAACAAGAAATGACCAGATATCAGTGTATGAGGTAAGACGGTATATTATAGTTTTAATATTAATAATACTAACCTCTGTGGTAATGACGAAATGCATGCCTTTATTATGTAATCAAACATCAGAAAGTTCAGCTTTAGAAATTTTGTATTTAATTTTATAGACTGCTTGGATAAATATTTATAATAAACAAAATAACAACAATGATTATTCAAAAGAGTATCTCTCCCATGGCTTTGAACATTCCCTCCGACTTGACGAAGTCCCGCCGACCTTACTCCTGATGATATTGAAGAAACAGTGAACATTGTAGGAAGTTCAGCAGAAAACTTGGTGAGGTTCAGAGGAATAAGATGTCCAAACTTTCTTCCAGTGTCAGGCTGAGCAAGTGGTTTCTTAAAATAGTAAGTCGTATGCCATTTGTTAAAATGTAGATTTTAACAAATGGTATACGACGTGACAGTTGCTCTTTGTTTTCTACTGATAGAGATGACTCACTAACTTATATAAAAAAAAAAATCAAAAGTAAAGACCAAATGAGCCTTCTAACCGAAGAGAAAGGTGGACGGTGAGAGCTTTTTCCTCTACACCCCTCTTTGTCACAAGGTTCAGTCAAGAGAAGTGCTCCATTCCCATTAGCACTGTTGCTAACTCTACTCTAGTCTACCTCTAGCCCAGTCAATTATCGGCTGAATAATTCCCTTTCTCTAACCTGTCGAAGCCTCACAAGTGATTAACACGGCTAAATTAACGCTGGACCTCTCACACACAAGCACAGTATAATCCTCAAATCCCATATTTAGTTTACTGTTATGACTGAAACAAAGCAGCCAAGCTCGAAAACATAATTGGATTCCTTATATAAAAAAAGTTGTCTTTATAATTCTTGGCAGAAATCTATCCATAAAATGTTTGCTCTATTTTTAGAAGACATTTAATATGTTTAGCGAGTAATCCACATAAAAATTGTTTCACAAAATCTAAATAATTAGGAACTATTACATAAAACCTTTTATTTTTTTAAAAATAAATGTATAAACTTATAAAGAGATCAGTTTAAGTTGATACGGATATAAACAAATAGCAGTCAAATATAATATTTATACAGTTATATTTCAGCAGTTGTCCACTATGAATCGAAAATATCTTAAGTAACTCATATTTCACAATAGTCTGTCTATTATCAGCACTTCTTGATCAGAAACAAAGAAATGTTGAATTATTTTTGCATTACTCGCATATAGCTATTATAATTATAATTATGTTAGTAAAATTTCTAGTTTATAAAGAAATAATTATTAATAGTAATAATTAGCTATTTCAAATTAATTCTTTCTAGTAAAGATTATATAGCAACAATTTAATCATTTTTTTTAAGAAATTAAATTAATTTCTAAAGAAGTGTAAATTTATAATGAATGTTGATATCGATTAAAACCAGTGTTTTCTTATTAAATTGCAATAACTTGTATTATTTTTATTGAAAATAGAAGTCAATAATTTATTAATTATTAATTATTATTTTATTTATATTTTTTTAAACAAATTATTTTTCAGTGAATTATAATTTTAATTATAATTATGTGAAGGTGGTAAGAGCTACTAAGTATATTTTAGTCAAAAAAGTTTGACAGGACTTAAAATTCACAAATAGAATGCTAAGTCTACTGAGAAGAGATTTAAAATGTATACGGAGTATCTGACTGGATATTGCTCTTTAAAATACCACTTATGTAAAGCAAAATTAATATTAGACGGAGAATGCATACTTTGTCTGGGATAGGAAGAAACCTTTGAAAACATATTGTGTTAATGTGAGATAATCACCTTTAAAAGGTTAGAGACCTTTGGTAAATCATGCATAAAACCAACAGTTATAAAAACGGCAAAGATTAGTATAACAGAACATTTTGGACACAGTGCGAACGAGTTTGAAAGAACTCTTAGGCCATCAGATTTTTATAATAATTATGGAAAGTAATTTATAGTTAAGGTGTGTCACGGTAGTAATTAACCAATTGCTTAATATATTGTAGCATTGTTCATATATAATCAGACTAAGAAATGAACGTTTAATTGTTAGTCGTATATTAAAGTGTTATATATCAGTAAAATGTATTATATTTATATTTTTGTATGAAAAGCAAATTAAAGTTAGGAGTTTTATTGTTGAAACAACTAAACCCAACCATTGGAGTGAAGGCCTTACTAGGAAGTTTGAATAACTCAATAGTGTGTAGTAACATATACATTCAAACTGAGAAGTTGTTGTGACTCTCAAAATAGTTCCTATTGGCAAATTTCAATGATTGGTTTTGTATCTTCCAGTTATTTTTATAATAGCATAATAAATTAATGATAATATTGGTTTTAAAAGTTACATAATGACTTTGGGTCACAGCAAGATCACTCCCAACTGAATAACTATAACATATCACAGATATGTTATATCTGTATATCACATATACAGTTATGTATATAACACATACAGGTTGATAGTATGTAGACATTAAAGAAAAATGGAATTACTTGGTAAGTTTATATTGATATGGCTTCTCGACCGCTGATTCTTAAATTTCAAAGATGGGTTTCTTCAGGATTTTTAGTCTAAAGAAATAACACTCCTGTTTATATGCCGACGTTTCTCCAAAAATTGTTTGGCATTTTCAAGGCTAAAAACAATTTATTGAAGACATAAGTAGTGAAAACAAATGAATCCATGGAATAGCAACAACAGAAATATAAACACAATAAACCAAACCGTATACACAACATAAGTAAAAGAAAAACAGAAACATAGCCAATAGAATTCTTGTTTAATAGAAAACATGTGTTGTTTAAACATTATCATCGCAGAATCGTACACACAGTATCATCGAAGAATTATTTTCCAATATTAGTTATCTGTTTAAAAATTTTTTGGCCTTATTTTTAATAAAAGAAATATGTTTAAACAACACATGTTTGCTATTAAAAAACAATAATACTGGTTATTTTGTGGTATTCTTTTACTTTATATGGTATTTACAGTTTGGTTTATTGTGCTTTTGTTTTCTATTGGTTGATATTTCATGGATGATTTTGTTTACATTACTTATGTCGCCAATAAATTGTTATTAACCTTGAAAATGTCTTTTTTTTTTTGGCGAAACGTCAGCGTATAAACAGGAGTGTTATTTCGTTAGATCAAAAATCCTCCAGAAACACATCTTTGAACTAATAAATTTATATATAGTATATTGTTAAATGATAACATTATAGATATTTTATAAAGATAAGATTATTTGTTGAAAGTGGATTATCCTGATTGTATCTTATTATATATAGATAAGTTATACCGGAAAGCAATTGCCTTTTATTAAGGGACCCTTACAAAATATTCTTGAGTTGAGCAATCATTCCCTCACTTCACAAACTCCTTTTCCCCACAGTCCAAACAAAATCTCCGCAAAAACCAACAGACTCCGTGATTTAACAATATGTACACATTATATAATGGATTATATTACCAAGAGAGTTTGAATGATTTGTTTCCCTGCCTTCCGAAACCAATTTAAGTAAATATTTGATAAACATTATTCGCTGTACAGTTTTTTTTAAGGCTTAAACAATTTAAAAGAAATACAGTTTAATTTAAGAAAAAAATAAACTTAAATACTATACTACGAATTGATGGAAAATTAATACAGTAAAATTGTAAATATATTTAATTTATATATACAAATTGTCGCTGAATTTCTTCATAAACAAAGTTTTATGAACGGAACAACTAGTGTTCTTTTTAGGCTAATCAATCATAACACGATCACAAAAATTAAGTAAAAAAAAAATGTATATGAAAACATGGAATTTTTGTGGGACTGGTTACGAATATGTTTTTGTAATGTTCCATATTTCAATTTATAATTGAAATAATAAAAGATTATGATTTTTATTACAATAAACCTGTAAAAGAAAACAATGTGTTTAAAACCCGTCTTAGTTAATGAAACTTGTTATGTGAATATTACGGTTTAAGTTTTTTAGCACTTGTATCTACTAAATTGCAGGCTGCTCACACATTTTTTGCATTCGAGCTATTTATGAAATGAAGAAGTCACAATGTTCTTCATTTTACAATAATGTAAACTCCCTGGAATTTACCTAATAAAAATAATAATAAAATAATAATTATATAAAAATGAAATAGAGTTAAATTAATAAAATAATAAAATCTAGGCAGCCTTGGGATGGTAGGTAGGTTATATAATCAGAAAGGCAGGATTCCTTAGATCAGTTCTTGCTGAAGATGGGTGACACCCGAAACCGGTCTGAGAACTACAGCAGCAATGTACGAGGTAAGACGGTATATTATATATAGTTAATGGGTTAGTTCCACTGAGGTTAGTAATATTAGAATTAGTAGTAATACCATACTGTCCGTCATACCTCGTAAAGTCTCAGAAGAGCTCGACCGGTTTCGGGTCAATATAGTTGATGTTGCTCTTGAAGATGGGATCCGGACGGACCCGAAACCGATCGAGCTTTTCTAAGACTTTACGAGCTATATTATATTTTGAATATTAATATAACTAATTTGTTTTTATAAATATGATTCAATACTAGAAAAAGAATTTCCAACTGATATTTAAAAAAAATTAAAATATATAAAATAAAAAACAGGAAAAAGCACTTACTACGATCAATATTAGGAACAACAGTTCTTTGTAAGTTAGCAAACACCTAGCCGTATAACCATATTTCTTTTCCTTCTTCCCTTTTATTCTTCTTTTGAAAATAAAATACTGCTCTTAATATCAATCTTTGTTAGCCGTTTGTTTCTTATTGAGTTTTCTTGTATTTTTGTTATATACATATACAACTAGAAACATATCCAACATTAATACGATTTTTAGTGTTAATTTAACTTTGAAAGACGGTTTATTTATTCACTTAACTCCTTCAGAAGCTCGATTGATATACTATATAATGGATGAAAAAAGGATTATAAGAAGAGAACGTGGAAGTAATTAGCGAATGTGTTTAGAGTAGTGTAAGTGCAACGTGATTAAACACCTGTTGACGTCTGCTTAACTGCTTGGGTAGTACGATGTCTAATATTTCTTTTTTTTTTAAATTTGTGAACAATTTAAAATAGAACTACTCTGGTCTATGATCATAGATCATGATCATTTTTTCATATTTGTTTTAAACCAAAATAACTGCCAGTTTGTTTTATTTTTTTCTTTTATGCAAAGGGTATATTTTTTTTTCCTTTTTTGTAACAAATTTATACGTTTTTAAGTACGGTAAATCAATGGTTGGGATTTTTGTTTTATATTTGCGTGTGTGTATGTGTGTGTATCTGTGCATCTGTATGTTATTAATGCTTAAAAATATTTAAAATAGCATTGCAAATGTAGTATTGTTCAATTTCAAGAACTCTTTATAATAAACATGAAAAATAAGACGATAGATTTTTCATATTACTCTAGGCACATTTTTAAAAACAACTCAGTAAAATTAAGTTTAAAAGTGAATAGAAATATTGCCTGATAATATAAGTCCATTCCATGAAGTAGTGTTTCAATCGCATATAACTTTTGAAAATGTGCACCCTTCATAAGTAGAAATAGGTATACCCAGGTTGAAATTAATTTTTTGCTAAGCATAAGTAATACTCATTTACAAAATATCTTATTTCGTTTTATTTATCAACTAACTTATTTAACGATGAAATCATTCTTCTGAAGTTAATCGAATCATTAGGTAAATTAACTATTGGAGAGTATGTCAATAATTACTTCTGGAAGGATTATTTGAATCTTAGGGGAGAATAAGTATTACTAGGGTAGAGCAGGGAGCAAATTGATTTGTTGATGAAATATCCTTTGTATTAGGGAGCTTGGAAGGAACACGTGTCGAAGATAGAGGGCGCTTCTGTCACGAACAGACCTCGCAGAGAATACTTCTTATCGACTTGGTGATTTTATTTTGGCATTTAGTATTATACCATTAAATCTTTCCCCCCTCTAATGGCTGTCGCTTAAAGGAACGAATCAATTTGATAAAATGATATGTTCCACTTGAATTAATCTTACATTTAAGTCTCTGTTAATAAGTGTTTCTTGTGGGCAATTTCTTTATTTTCTTTTATTCTTTTCTGTTTTTTTTTTACAAAAACAGTAAGATACATTTTAGTTCTTCCATCACTTCTTGTCACTATGATTCTTCACCTTAACATTACTTCAAAACTACGATTAAAAATATTATAAGTTTTTATATCAATATATTAAAAATAATAATCGTATTGAGTAGAAAAATTGCAAATATTTCAAGCAGTTTAATTATTTGGCAATTTAATGGGTAATTATGTAAAATTAAACTCGTGACATGATATTTTACTTATTATATAACATCTTGGTACAACACAATAAACTTTTGGTACAAGAAAAAATGATTTTTTTAACTTCCAAATCTATACTCTATATTTACTCTTTTTCTGTCCACATGCTTATATATATATATATATGAGTCGCTCTCTGCCAGTACAAGTGAACGCACGTACCTCTTCTTCTTCCCTTCTACTCTCTCCCTGACGACGAACTTCAGTTCGAAATATCGATCCAGTAAGTTTTCTCGCTTATTCTATATATGTCTTTTTTCTTTTATATATATATATATATTATATATATAGAGGATATCATATATATACTATATTTGCTGGATTTTACAATGGGAGTTAATTAACTAGTCCTATGCTAGGTCCAGTTGCCGCGCTAGCATTTAACATGCAAGAAATTGTCCCAGAGACATCATAGAAAACTATATATATATATTAAATTAGACGGCAGCTTCCGCATTCACAACCTTTTTGCTGGCATTTTCTAGTTTTATAACTAGTTTTCTTTGGTAGGGAGTGATTTCATGAAGGAGTTGTCCCAGAGACATCGAAGGAATAATTTCGTAGGTTACTCACTACTATATTTTTACTTATAAGCTTTCGATTTCACTGAAATCATCATCAGGTATATCGTATAAACTGATTAAGCGTAAACTAACACAATAACAATTATGAGAAAGTTAAACAAACATTAAAATTATTAAAATTAAGAGGATAAATAGAAATAGACAATCATTGTGAAAAAAACAATCCACTGTGACAAGCGGAAGGTTACAACTTGTTATACACATTGCCTGGGAGGTCCTGTCAGTGTAGGTCTATTAAGTTCATAATAAACGTTTTTGTTGTTTAGTTGGTACAGTCATCAAGATCATATGTCTACAGTTTTGTCTATATAACATATGTTGTTTTTATGTTAGAGGCATAAAAGTTAGACTTATGTTTGCGTGCTCGGCAATTTTTTACTGTTGATAAAATAATTATTTGTTGCAAAACTTTACAATTTATATACAATTTATTTATTAAAGTTGACTCATCATTCATCACTGCACAACATTTCAAGAGTTTTTTGGGCACTTAATACCATTTTTTACACAAGATTTAACACAAAATCTCTGGTTCCATTATTATCAACAACCAAAAATTTCCCAGATCGTATACCTCATTAACCTCGTCTAGCTTCTCACATAAAAACTACACATGCTATATTGTCAAAACTGTAAACATGTGATTATAATGGGTGCAGTAAAAAAAAAAAAATAAGGTATACGGGCGCGCAAAATTCAAAAAATGTTTTTACTTTTTAGTCATAAAAAAGTACATTGATGACCAAAACTTTGAAACATCTGTTATTTGTTTTGATCTAGTTAAATTTACAATTAACCTTCTATTGATTGTGGTATTCGAAAACAGAACAGACGTTGCAGAATCATAACAATTTCAATTGATTTTGAAAACTAGATGGTTTTTAAGCATCTACAACAAAATATCTGCACTATTCCACCTCTCGGTGAAAGGTTAGACAAAACTCATTGTTCAATCTGTGAAGTGCGGTTTGAAAGTTAATCAAATTATTTAGAAAACTCCTGAAAGCACCTAACTTAAATGGAAGTTTTGCATAATTAATAATGTGATATTTAGCACAAACTAGATCATAAAACATAAGAAAAAGAATTTAATACTGTATCGGAACACTTATTACTTGTACATTACATTCATAATAAGAAGTGGTGAAGTACACTATGAATTTGATAAACCATAACTATTAAATTTAAACTTTTGAAATAAGTACATATTTTATTTTAATATTTAAAGAAAAATAAAGAGAGTTTGATAATACTGAAAGATAAAGGAAAGCCTTATATCGTAATATACGTATGTAAATATATTTAGTTATTTATTGGAGATTATAAAATAAAGAAAATAAGAGTAAATTACTGGCAATTATTTTTTCCAAAATATATTTACTATTACTATATTTGTAATATAATACTGAATAGATAATATTCAAGTTAACATATGGATTGAGGTATATTATTGAAGGAAATGGCGAGGGAGTGCGAGGCATTATTATCTCGCTTGAAAGGTGGATATTCCTATGAAGAAAAGGATTTATATCTTTCATGTCATCTAATCCGGGGGGAATGTGAATGAGAGGCAGCCTGCCAATCCCCATATAGAAGGATTTCTTCTTTATACCGAGGAAGCCTTATACATAGGAGGTAAGGTGGCTCGCCAAGTCTTCTCTAAGACAGATCCTTCTTTTTCCTGTTATTTAAAGCATTCTTAGACTCATGCGTCATCTAATAACATCCATACTCTTATGATAATATACTCAGTCAGATAGTTTATTTATTTTCACACTTTTTTTTTTACTAACTTTGTTTTCAATCTGCTAGTCGCTTGGCCTCAATTAAATCATATATTTGATATGAAATACATTTCACTCAATCTGGTCTTGAGTGAAATACAATCTTCATATATTTCAAATACAATTTACTTTCAGAATATATTATTATAATATATATATATAATAATTATAATATATATATATATAACACTTTTTTTCGTTGGAAATACGATCCAAAACGGACAAATATAGTTCAATATAAACAAAGAAACATAGAGAAATCAGAAGAACACACTTACAGTCTCTAATTTTCGGTTTGAACCGTCTTCAGGAGAGATAAGAGAGGGAAACCAAGCGCACTGGATCAGAGACGGTTGGAGACCAACAGTGTTGCCATTAGTCAGTACTTTTGTTAATGTATCAATTTCTCTGTATCAATTTCCCTTATTTTTTCAATTTTTTCTTTTTTTATATATTTATTGTTTTCATATTCCATTAATTTAATGTAATTATAAATTATAAATTAATTATAAATTGATTCCTGTCTACCTTATTTTCTGTGAACGGGCGCGCATGCGGCAACACTGTTGGTCTCCAACCGTCTCTGATCCAGTGCGCTTGGTTTCCCTCTCTTATCTCTCCTGAAGACGGTTCAAACCGAAAATTAGAGACTGTAAGTGTGTTCTTCTGATTTCTCTATGTTTCTTTGTTTATATTGAACTATAATATATATATATATATATATATATATATATATATATATATATATAATATATGTAACAAAAGCTATAACAATAAACTGTGCACACCTTATTCATACGTATTATTCATATTGTTTCTATCAGTAAAACCATCCATCTCCTTGATGTACAAATGCGTAAAACAAAAGTTCTACATTTTTGTTCTTTAAGCCTATAAACAGTTGGGTCTATCTAACGACTAACGACCAACGAATATTACCATGCACAGCAGTGCATGTCGTAAATAGCAGTTCCGGACCAGAGGCCTACTACTGCTAGCTTCTCATCCTGCTGTTTTTGTTAGGTCAGTAAACATTGTCAAGAATGGGGGAGTCAGTCAGTAAAGCAATGTGTCGTCTTCGAGGTCGTTTGGTCTTCAGGCTTTGCATTCTGTGAGATACTGTATACTTTTGGAGTCATGTGGTCGTCATTTTTCTAGTTTAAGTAGGAAACTTTGAGGCTCGTGGGATTAAGAAAGGGTCTATCTGATCAATAAAAGCGAGTGCCCAACGAAATGCAAAGGTTGAACAATAAGGTGACACATGAAACAGAGCTTGTAGAACATGCTATTGACTGGGAAAATTTGAACAAATTTGCTTGGCATAAAAAATTTTTATAGAAAAAAAGATACAACAATAGAGGATTTAACAAACAATTGAAACAATATATCAGCAAGAAGAACAGCAATGTAAACCGCAGAACTATAACCAGGGCAACAAGCAGAACAGTTTTTATCAAAATCAGTTCTCAGAAAAATAAAACAGATGAGAAGGTATTAAAAACAATTATCTGTAACAATATATATACACTGTAGGAAACCAGACAATAAAATAAAACTAATAATATACTAAGATAGCTAGACTACGGTCCAGTTATCAACTTTATTTAAAGTTGCATTTGCATTTGTCCCAATTCTTTAAATAAAGTTGATTTCCTAACAAAATTGAATTCATTAGTGTCGACAATCAAATTCACAATGGAAGAAGAAATAAGTGGTAATTTGCCCTTCTTAGATGTCCTGATCCATAGGTTACCTAATGAGTTACGCTTTAGTGTACATAGAAAACCTATGAATGTACTTGCATATGTTCACTTTTATTCTTCGCATCCAAAAAATGTTAAAATTTCTGTTTTTAGAAATATGTTTTTGAGGGCATTAAGAGTTTGCTCTCCTGAATTTCTTGCTGAAGAGATTAACATTAGGTCAATTGCCCTTTCATTAAAATACCCCTCTTCTTATATCGATTTAGCTTTGAACGGTGCTAAAAAAACTTTCTCTAATACTTCAACAGAGCCCTTTCTAATGTCAAATTCTATAGTTTTGCCATACCACGAATCTTTGGACCCCCTTCCAAGATTAGCCAAACAACTTGATTTTAATATAGTGTTTTCTAATCGTAATAACGTGGGTAATATGTTAATAAAAAACCCTCCCAGCGAATTGGAGTCCGCAGGTATTTATAAAATTCTGTGCAAAAATTGCCATAAAATTTATATTGGTCAAACTGGTAAATCATTAAAGACACGTGTAAAACAACACCAATATAACGTAAGTAGACAGGAAAAAAGTAGTGCCTTATTCTTGCATATAAAAAATGAAAATCATCATATTGATTGGACAGGAGCTAAATTTATTACCTATGAAAAATCAATGTTGTTAAGAAATATTATTGAATCGTCTCTAATTAAATTTAATAGATCAAATATTATAAACATTAGTAACGGTCTCTTCAAACTTGATACTTTCGTCACGAGGGCAATAGCCTCTTCAAAAAGGGTTGACAGCTAGCGGATAGTTTTTTACTTTTTCTTACTGTACTCCTTTGTTTCCCCAAACATCCCTTTCTGGACATTAGTCCTTTCCTGTGCTTTCACCCTTTTAAAATACCACTCTTCCCTCCCACTCTTCTCAACTCCTCACCAGATGTTTTCTGCATCTAGTGTTCAGTTGGGTTTTTGATTCTGACGAAGACCGCTTGTTACGGTTGAAAGATCTTAGTCTTGTTTTCCCATTTCTTATTGTGGTTTGATCATTGATTGTTATTTCACGTGTTTATGTGAAATCTTTATATATATATATATATATAAATGTTCAGGCAACAATAAGAAATATGAAAAAAGAACTAAGACCTTTCAACCGTAACAAACAGTCTTCCTATGTGTCAAAAACCGAACGTTTTTGGGCATCCGACGAACACCACTTAGGTTTGAAATATCTTAGTATTTTTTTCTCATTTTTTATTGTGGTTTGAATATTGATTGTTGTTTCACATGTTTATTTTGCATTCTTATTATATATATGAACCTATAAATATCAGTACAGAATACTGCTATAAATACCCTTAAAATCTTCCAATAAACACAAATCATCTTCACCAATGACACACTTGAACTTGAACAAGTTAAGTATGGCATGTGGTCTAATACTGACAAGAGAAGGAGACTAGAGAGGTATTTTGAAGGACAAAGAGCAAAGGAAGGGAACAAAAGACTGGTCGAGTCAGGGTTAACAAAGGAGTTTAGGAAGGAATAAGTAAAAACTATCTGCGAACTGTCAACCCTGGTAGACAAAGTTATTGCTCTCGTTAATAGTGTATCTGATTTAATAAACCAACACTATGTTTTATCAAATTAAATTTTATTTATTACGGTTTTCTAATATTTCTGAAGAACATCGATCAGTTATCATTTCACCTTCTGTATAATATATATCATGATTTTTATCAATGATGTGGAAATATAAGTCACTACAACATCTAACTACAAAGTGTCAATGGTTTTTGAGATTATTTATGAACTTACAGGAAATTTTAGAAAGAAATTTTAATCAAGAAATAATTTACTTAAATTATTTCCAATAGAAAAAGCTATATTAATATGAACAAAATGAGCATGTCTAAGAATTGTATCCAATATTATATGTTAAATTATATTGTAAATATATTAATAAGAGAATGTTCATGACAATGTTTTCAAAATATTCAAATGTAACTTTCGGTGTTATTATTCTTATAGCTTTATATATATATATATATATATATATATTCAGGTAACTCACCACAAATGAATGAAGATAGTCGCTCTGAGGCCTTTCGTCTTCACGTCGTCAGAGAGCAAGTGAATACAAGTTGTAGGCAGGTTATGAATTTTGATTTAAAGTTGGATTAAGATTGGCATCATTGACAGTATTTTTCTCTATTACAGTTGAAATAGTCTTGATTTGTTTAACGATTCCTTCAATTAGAAATTCATCTAATTTAAATCTTTAAATTCAACTTTAAATCAAAATTCATAACCTGCCTACAACTTGTATTCACTTGCTCTCTGATGACGTGAAACGAAAGGCCTCAGAGCAACTATCTTCATTCATTTGTGGTGAGTTACCTGAGTATTTATATCACGTGTTATTGTGACAATTGTTTTATATATATATATATATGTAAAATTTGGGAGCAGTCCTTCATTCAAGCATATTTCATTGAATAACTGACCGTATTTCACTGATGTCATTTTCTTCACTAGTTTTTCGAGGTTTCTGAATACCTTCTTCCTTCCTTTATCCAAACGTTGGAGAATATTAATTAATATTAATAATAACTGATTATTTAATACTAATCAGTTACAAATCGAAGAAGCAATAATAATTAAACGGAATAAACCTATAATAAATATTCAGACGGGTAGCAGCGAAACATGACATCAAGAAAATGACATCAGTGAAATACGGTCAGTTATTCAATGGAATATATATATATATATATATATATATATATAATATATATATACATACATCAGTATTCAAACCACAATAAGAAATGGGAAAAAAGACCATGGTCTTTCAACCAAAACAAGCAGTCTTCGTCAGAGTTAAAACCTAACTGAACCCAAAATGGAAGAAACATCATGGTTATGGGTTGAGAGGAGTGAGAGGGAAGAGAGGTATTTAGAGGATGTAAAGTGCAAGAAAGAACAAATGTCCAGAGAAGGATATTTGCTGAAACAAAGGAGTACAGTAAGAAAAAGTAAAAACTTATCCGCTAGCTGTCAACTAGAAGAGGCTATTGCCCTCTTGAAGACAGAGTCAACTTTAGAAAGCTCGTTCCCAAGTTTTATAGCAATATCTATTTTTGATCTACTAAATTTAATCAGAGAGGATTCAATAATGTTTATTAGCAACACCGATTTTTCATAGGTAATAAATTTAACTCCGGTCTAATCGATGTGATAATTTTCATTATTTATATGCCAGAATAAAGCGCTACTATTTTCCTGTCTTCTTACCTTTGTTGTATTGGTGCAGTTTTACATGTGTCTTTAGTGATTTACAAGTTCTACTTATATAAATTTTATAGCAATTTTTGCAATGGATTTTATAAATACTACTGAACTCCTGTTACCTGAATGTAGTGCCTTTTACTCTACCTCTCCTCTCCCTTAATCCTTTAAATCCCTTAAAATTAGGTTTCTACATCTTATGTTTTAGTTAGGTTTTGACTCTGACGAAGACCTTTTGTTACTGTTGAAAGATCTTAGTTTTTTTTTCATTTCATATTGTGGTTTGAGCATTGATTGTTATTTCACAGTAAACGTGAAATAAAAATGAAAGTCCGAACCACAATCATAAATCTAAAAAAAAAAAATATACTAAGAAGGAAAGAATATTCAGTTGAGATTTGACTGATCCTTTCTAATATATAACATTTCCAGAGTTTTCCTTCTTTGTTCATCCATTTCTCTAGCCATTATTTTTATTTCATTGAAATTAAAAATAATGCCTTCATTAATACTAAGTGCTGCTAATGCAGTGGCATTAATTTTCTTTTTACTTATAGAATAACTGTACTGGTAAGTTCCTTCCTTCAAAAAACGACTGGTTTCTCTATAATAAACTTTGTTACAGACTTTGCACTTTATTGCATATATAAACTTACTCTGTAATTCCTTTGGAATCTTCTCTTTTATATCAAAAATAGATATTTCACTTTTCTTTTGCTGTAAAAAGCTAAATTAACTTGAGGTAAGTGTCGTTTGAAGAATTGTTTAATTCCTTACAATAATCCTTCAGCGTATGGAAATTTAAAAAAAAAATATATTGTTTTATCTGTTAATGTGTTAGTGCGTTATCTGTTAATTATAGAGTTACATTTCAAATGTAAATAGTATTTATTAGGGAGTGTTAACTTAAACATTGTTGATCGATGGAAAATTGTTTTAGTGGCTTTTTGGTTGTCTGGTGAAATTCGTTGCCTTGATTGTTTTTCAGTTCAGCGTCACGTGTTTATTCAAACTAGACGGTTGTTATTAAAATCATAGACTATATTTTTCTTGTAAGAAAAATATCTTTAATGTCAGACGACAATTAAAGTTCATCTGTTTCGAAATTTTATACTTCTGTAAGTTTTCTCACTAACCTGTTGTCAAAAGTTCTATTGTGATTTCTTATTTATAACTAATTGCGTTTTCTATGTATGTTTGATTTATGAATGATTTCATTATTTCTTATATTTCCTCTGTTTTGTAGGCCTATACAAAGGTTTTAAATAAAAACCCAAACAGTGACAATGAGAGCTTAATTTAAACTTGAAGAACTGACCGAGTCTTGATAAACTTTAGTTTTGTTTCTATTCCGCGGCGATACTATTATATATATATATATATAAACAAAACATTGTATTATCGACTATATTATAGACGTATATGAATTACAGAAATGAGTATTCTATGAATGACATAATTGTACATTTTGTTAGATAGTGTCCAGACTGTATACATGTTAACAGAATTACAAAATATTTCTAAAATTAGAAAATTAAATTTTTTTTTCAGTATTTGCAAAAAACTGTAAAATTAAATTAATTGGCCTTCTATAATAATGATTCAATTACTTATTTTCAAAAATGGTTATAATTTCAGCAAAGTAATGTTGTTTTAGTGGGAAAGGTGAAATTATAATTGGGTGTAAGATCAAAGTTGGAGAGAGTTGAAGGGAGAAGGGGGGGATTAGTCTTAGTTAAGCTTGGGAATGAGGATGTATGCCTTGGATATTCCATCTCCAGTCAGAACTCATTACGATGCCCATATCGGTGCGCTTCTCTGGGATTACCTCAATCTCTCTTTTCACATACCAATCTTGAATTACTTTGAAATTTCAAATTGAATTTCCATTATACACACCCTTAGTTGAAATGGTATTTTTTTTTTTAAAAAAAAAAAAAGTAACTCTATTTCATATATAACTCCTAAAATTTACTACAATTTTATTTCAATGTGAAGAAACGTTAAAAAAGCTAACAAGAAAGGCTGTTAATTATTGCTCGTTCTAAAGTAAAAAGATACTTCTAAAATATAGAGAAAAAAAGTATTAATATATTTCTACATTTAAAATACGTTTTACGTTTTAGAAATATAAAATACTTTTAAAATATTAAATTGATACAGTTTTTTTGAACCCCTGATTTTACAAATACAAATTTTGTTATTGAGTATTAGATCCAAAATTAATAATTTCAGATAAAAGCGAACGTTTTGCCGAAATTGTTGAGCATTCGCAAGACTTATTTGAAGAAGAGATGTGCATAATGCGTTGAATAGTTCCTTCAAACAACCAACAAGTTAAAACATATCCATAAAGTTAAAAGTATGTACACTCACGTATAATACTGCTAAAAGTATTATTAAAACCATATCTTCATATCTACCAGCTAAACACTTAGTTTTATCCACTGGTGAATTCTTAGATAAATTGTATGTTACCAAAGGTCTTATTGTTTGAACTGATCCTCTAGCGGGTGATAACGTCAGCCGTTTACCTACTTCTTGTTTGATCGGTGATTATACATTGGGAGTCCTAAATTTTGTTTAACTTGAGTGCATTTCCAGTAGGAATCTTTAAATGATTACCTGACATCGTACATGCTCTGGACTGACGGCTTAACGTCCTCTCCGAGGGACGACGTACTCAGATTTATTCACCTCCCACGTAAATAAATCCAGGGTCAGGTGGGATTGAAGTCAACTTACCCTAAAACTATACAAGTCTACAACTCTTTCTTTTAAAAGAATCATCATAGAAAATTTACTGACGGTTTTTTCTCAAATAGATGGAGTTTGAATAATAAAATTGATGGATTGACAAAGGGCTCCACACTTCGGAGTTTGTTAATTTTTAGATATGGTACATCAAAAATAAGGTACTAGCAGAGGATATGAATTGGAAACTTCTTATGTACAGATAGTGTTTCGACTATTTATTTATATAGATTAATAATATTCATGAGTATGATATTCTAGTAACATCAGTCGGTAAGTTTACAAAAGGAACTTTAATTACAATTGAAAATTAATTTCCTCGACGATAGTATAAATAAATAACAAATGAAGTATGTTACCTGAGTTTATTTTCAAAGGAAACAAGGAGTAATCTATTTGGTAACACGTAGCAAGTGTCCTAGAAGATAAATGGAACTATGAAAGCGCTTGTATATCGGGCCTTTGAGACTCCTGTTAATTGGAGACCTTCTCATCGTGCTTTAGAAAGAGTGAAACAACTTCTAAATTATAATAGCTAAAGCAATAAACACTTCTACAACATCCTTATACAAAAATATAGCAGGATTGCATATGAAGTCCTTAGATTTGTGGAGGCATAAATAATCCGTATATTATAAAACCAATATTCCCAAGAACTCATAATAGAATTTTAAAGGCCATTATAAAGACTAACTTTATAGCATGACTCAAGAAGACTGTCTGAAACTTAATATATTACAAAACGTTATACTACAATAAGTATATTATTTAAAAATAGTTTGCAAAAGAAGTAAATTACCGAAAACTAGTATTGTGCGTTGATATATCAGAAGTATAGTAGTATATAGAAGTATATAGTATATGTAGTATACTATACTACATATATATACTATGTATACTATATATACTATATATAATATATATATACTATATATACTATATGTATATAGTATATAGTAGTATATAGAAGTATAATAGATATATCTATTATACGTCTATAATATCAGAAGCTGTGAGTTTATGAAGTCAACCAATATTGACTTCAATCAAAAGTTAGTAATTAAAATTTTAATCTACTTCTAGAATCGTATTCATATACATTGATGTGTAAAAAAATTACAATGAAACACGTGATATAATCAATGAAGTCTAAACCACAAGGAAAAAGAAAAAAAAAATAAATGCTCTGAGGCCTTTCACTTTATGTCATCAGGGAGCAAACAAAGTATCAAAGAAGAAGGTAACAGAACAGTTAACCAGTAAACAGTAAAAAGTTCTGGTTATGGCCTCAGAGTATTTATTTCATTAGTTTTTCTTTTTCCTCGTGGTTTAGACTTCATACATTGATGTATAGAACTCAGAAAGGCTGTTCTCAGTTCCATAATTTGTCGGGTAAGTATGGTGATGATTGTTAATCTAGTGATATCATCAGCAGCCTTAATACTATGATTGAAAAAAAACACACTTATTGGCTTTCAAATCAAAGTGTTGTTTTTGGAGCGTAATGTAAGGCTCATTTATTTTTTGCACCCAAGTGTTAATTCTACATTAGAAACCCTAAATTTTGCTTATCATATGTTTATTTAGTGTCGAGAATCTTAAAGAGTACCTGGAATCGTACGAGCTCCGGACAGACGTCTTGTCTGAGGGACGATGTACTCCGGCATTTTTACCTAACGTCTTATAAAATGAAGACCAGAGTGAGATCCACCATTAGATCCACTAGCCTATGGACTACTCTGGCCCCACAAATAAAAACTGATTGATATTCAACTTAAGGTATGATTATCAAGTACAATGACATGTTAGAATTTCATATTTTTTACTGTAATATGAAACTCACTACTAAACATAACAATGATAGAATATGTTTTCTGTTCATACTTCAACAATACTCTCTTCTTTGTTTCAAAAAATCAACTCGATTGAGTTGTAAAGTGAGTTTTAGTTTATCCAAATGGAAAAAGAGTGAGGAATTGAAATTCAAATAATTAATTTCAAAGTTCTTAATAAGTTGTTTCGTTTTTCAATGGTTAAAAACTTAGAGACAGCTTAAAGGGAATTTTGGAAGAAGTTTTACAAAAACGCTATTAGTAAGGGAGAAACCAAGATTATGATAAAAATCTTTTATTTTTTTTAGTTCATAGGAATTTAAAATACATTTAAACATTTATTTTCAAAGTTATTTAATCATATCTTCTAATTATATATAAAATGTTATTATTTATTTATTATTCATAAGATAACCATTTGGTTATTGGCTAATCCCATTAGTGCATTTATGTTAATGTAAGATTGAGCATTTATTTTATGATTTAAACAAGCTCTAAATATATAAAACTGATTTATTGTCAAAAATCATCAATGTGCATCCTGATTGGTTCTGTTTGATAAATTATTAAATAATTCCAAAATTAGCTGTTTATTTATTAATTTTTGCTAATTGATCAATATATTAACTACTAATAAAATTTCTTTTAAATTCATTTAAGTTGGTAGTTTTAATATGAAGGAAAACCTTTTAGATATTTCTTAGTTTTGGAATGGTAAGTTTGAGATGATAACAGGATATCAAATGTCAGTTCTGAGAACCTATGGCCTTATTTCCCATTTTTGAAAGATTATTGATTCAATAAAACTATTTCTATTTGTTTTAAGAAGCTGATGATATATGTCACAGCTTGACTGATTTCTCTTATTTTGTGCAAGAAAGGGCCTATATAGATTAAGATTTTAGCACTTTGGTTGTTTTTGAAGGTTACATGCCATTTGTTGTTGAAGAAGGTTGAACCTTCCAAGTGAGGAAGATTTTGTAAGATCTAGAAAGATATGTAGTATCTTTACTGACCTTATATATTAAAGTGGTGGAAGAAGTTTTTTATTTAAACTACACGTTTCAAACACTTCGTGTTCATCAATCGGTTACATGAAATATGAGTCGTGGAGGACGTGTAAAAGTTGCAATGGGACATATCATTTTACCCTTAGTATGAGTAAATAACATACACGTAAGGATTGCGCAACTAATGAGTTAAAAATATTTATTAGAATTTTAAACTATTTAGAGAAAAAGTTACTAAATTTAAAGAAATGTAGTTGTAGTAAACAAGTCAAATACATAAAGAAGTGTACACTTTGACTGTTTTGGGGGAGAAATCTTAGTTCTGAGTCTTCAATGGATAACAATTCCACTGGGCCAAGCCACTTGTAAATGGCTATTCAAACATTTACAAGTTTGAATGTTCAAACAGACAGAACCATTCTTTAAAGTAAACGTCAAAATTTTTATTAATATTAAACATATAATATACCGTCTTACCTCGTACACTGCTGCTATAGTTCTCGGACCGGTTTCGAGTGTCACCCATCTTCAACAAGAACAACAGTTCAACAGTTCAGAACAACTGTTGTTCTTGTTGAAGATGGGTGACACCCGAAACCGGTCCGAGAACTATAGCAGCAGTGTACGAGGTAAGACGGTATATTATATGTTTAATATTAATAATACTAACTTCTGTGGTAATGACTAAATGCATGAATCAAAATCTTTAGCTATCTTTAGTTCTATAGAAGAACCAGTTGGAGAAAAGTACTGACTTCTAACACATAGACTTGTTGATTTAATAAGTTTACGTGAATCTATTCATCGTGGTTTAAAACCACAGTCATTACATTACATACACCAAATGAAGAGATTATGAATAGAATAGAATGAGCCAATGTTGCTCTCGTGGCAACAATTATATTCTTTAAAAGAAATATCAGTGTTGTAACCTTCCGCATAAAATCAGGGTACCATTATCTAGCATCTAATTTACACCGCATCAAAGTTCTATCAACCCCTCTGCGGGTTCTATGCAATAGAACACAAAACTCATCCAAATCTGCCCAATGTTAGACTCTTCCATCCAAAGTGAAAATGAGCATTTAAAATAAACCCGATTATACTGGTCTGTGCGTCACAAAATGACTGAGCAGCCAAAGGGTGGGCGTTAGCTAGTAAGTAAGTAAATACATTCCTTAAAAGTACTTTATCTAGGTAAAAAAAAAACAAAGAACAAAGACCCTCATGCCCAAAACGTAAAGATGTATTAACGGTGGCCTATTTAATTAAAGAATGCCCACAATTAGAGAAAGAAATTATATCTGCGGGCATACCATCAAAATTGATAATGGAACTAGCCCCTTATAATAAATATTCCAGTAAAGTGTCATCATTTCTGAAGGAAATAAAGCTCTACAACAAAATATGAGGAACTATAGAATTGAACAAAATCAGACAGTGCTAATGTCCTAGTAGACGATGCACTTATAAAAAAAAAACTGCTCCAGTATGAATCAGTACAAATAAGTACACACAGAATAATGATAGAAATGTATTCTAACATCCCGTTGATATTTAAAAACAAGAAGTAACAACAGATGAAATTCACCTGAACCCTGAGGAAATTGTAACGGGAGTAAAATAGAAACATAAATGTAATAATTAACTATTAAGATTGACAGCAATTGACAAGCTTGACAACTATGAACATGATCATACTATGTAAATGTAATGTGTATGTGGTTGAAGATGGGTTTATACAAAATCTAATTGATAAAATAGATGGTGTTGTTATTTCTAAAAAAAAAAAGCAAGAAAAAAGATGAAAGTAATATATGGTTAAGACAATATGTGATATTAAGCTTTCAGAAGCTTTTTTAAATCAAGTCTTGTTATGAAATAAAGGAAGAATTTCATATATTTAATATAAGGGACAGATTGGGTTGAAAACTCATAATGAAGATCTATCTTATTAAGCAGAAGCCTTTTGTGGCATTTCCTTTTTGGACTTTAAGAATTCAGAATGCTTTTAGAAAATTTCAGTCTTCGTTTATAGTGGAAAGTTCGCTTTTCTCCGTTGTAATAATGTCTGACTTGAGTGAACTCAATATGTTATACTTCTTTATCTTTGCTTCTCATTTATAGTCAAATATTTGTCTTTAGCACCATATAGCTGCCATTCTCATCACTTACATGCTTTGTTCATTGAAACAAAAAAAGCCTTTTTAACAGAATAGTTTACAACAAATTTATGATATTTTTTAAGACTATTTATTATTTTCTTTTAACAAAATCTTTAAATAACACAGTTTATAAAAATGTTGTTGTAAAGTATTAATAAATGTTCTTTTATTAAATAATATAAAATTTTTTGTTCAAAATTTCTTTTCAAATAATTTGTAAACATTCGTTTAAAAGGTATCATAATTATATTTTTATAACTTATACGACCATGTTTATAAATATTTATAGGTTTGTTATTGTTGGGTTTAGTAGAAATTTGAAAAAAGTTTAAAAAATGTTATGTTATGTTTATGTTAAAAAAGAAAATAATTTTTTTAAGGATTAAGTCATTAATTTTTCGGCATTATAAAGCTAAAAACAATTTTTTCAGAATTAGTAATACTGCATATAACATTGAAAACCTTGTAATACTTGTTTATTACTAATTGTAATAAATTGTGTGTAGCCTTGAAATGCTAAAAGATTTTTGGCAAAACATTAGCTGATAATTAATGTTATTATTTTGAATACATAATTCTTGAATACCAATTAAGTGTTTTGGACATTCAATGATTGAGAAACTCTAACAAGTTTATATTGAAACTTTATTAGTATGAATACGTAAACATATTGTATGAATGTTAGTTATATAAACACTGAAAGAAAATGTACTTATGTATCAATTTATCGGTTTAAAATTAATCATTGAATTTGAACAAACACTATAGATTGATACAATCGTTTGTTTTGGTATGCTAACACTACGAATATTTCTTCCAAATCTGTTCTACTCAGTTCAATTTTCAACAATAGGTATATTAATACCTACTGAAACTATTAAAAGTAAATTAGCCTAAATAAATAAAATAAAATTATTATGATATACTCTGATAAAAATAAAAACTGATATTACACTCTGTATTATCGAAGTTTTTAGCTGACCACCAGAATGAAAAAGGGAAACATAAAAAACCCTTTGAACTGTTTCTTAAAATTAGAATTTTTATCATATCTTAAAACTTTTACCTTATAATGTAACTCAAAAAACTGACTACGATATTTTGAAAAGACCAAATAAATTTAGATAGTGAGGTAATATTATTAGTGTAATATTTTTTATGCAATAGAATTTGTTAAAAATATTTATTTTATGTTTATCTTTTATGATTATTACGCAATTATTTATACATTTTAAACGCATAACTCTATTTTATTATTAAACTATTTGGTAGTAGTCGATAACTTCATACGGTTTACCGGCCAAACAATACATATATCTTCCTATACCAACCAGGATTATCTCCCACCAACCAATGCGCCAGTCTTGGCAAGAAAGAAGGAATCCAATGTCATCTTATGCACTCGTGTAGCATCATAAGTCCACTTGGCTGAGATAAAGAAATCGTATAAGCGAATCACAGCTGAAAAACACATCCGTAAGAGGATATGCAGCCAATGCATATAAATGGAAGTCTCAAATATAAGTCTTCTTTAGTATATCATCAGACTTATAGCTTAACACCAAACAAAAAACACAATTTTACTAGAATATAAAAATATATACTTAAAAATATAGACAATTTAAGATAATTTAACTTAAAATAACTCAAAAAAGAAACTATTCAACTTTGCAAAAAAAAAACGCTTCTGTAGTTAAAACAATTGACTGTTAAATTTTAATGCCAAGAAATTCTAAAGTTTTTCTTCATTTCTCATATTGTTCCTTAACTATAATTTTACTTCAAAAATATCTAAGTTATGCCTTTCATTAATAATTCGTTATCAGTACTATTTATTTTTCCTCCTTTTTAAGAGCAATTAACTATTTATATATTGTGTAAGCTAAATATATATTTCGAAATATGTATTATATTTATTTTGTCCACCCGACTTATCTACATTGAAATATCTTTGGTGAACTTGATTTATAGTTTACCATCTACGAGAAGATAGCCAGGAGCCTAGAATCTGTTAGTAAAAGGTCGTGAATGCAGAATATGTGTTCATGCATATTTTTCAGTACATTCAGTACATGCATATTTTTAGTGCCACAGAGGTTAGTAAATAACATATTATTATCAATCGTCATACCTTGTCTATCGCTGGTGAAGTCACCCGATTGGTTTCATAATGGCTGCATCATCAATGGCAGCCATTGCAAAACCGGTCGGGCGACTTCACCAGCGATATCCAGCGATAGACGAGGTATGACGGCTGATAATAATATATCATTTACAATATATTTAAATATATATATATATACTGGCCACAAGATAACAGTACCTGTATAAACCACGCCCACTCCATTCCTACAACCCACAAATCAGAAACCGATTACCGAGACTTACCAATCATATAATTCGTAGCTGATCCACAACTGCAATAAATAACAAACAACTCAGCAAAGAATCGAAACTTGTCGATAGTAGTGATAGTTGTAGTAGTAATAGTAATAGTTATAGTAGCAGTAATGACAGCAGTGAAATTAGTGGAAATAGAAGATTTGAAGACAATTGGAAATGTTCTGTATAATTTAAACGAAGACGCAAGATGATTATTCCGGTCCCTTGAAAAGTACACTAGGAAACTAATTAATCGTAAATATGACGTAATATTTAATCAAACCGGCTTAATGAAGAACTGCTCCTAAATATAACAATATATATAATATATACTTCTTTCCATGAAATACGATCCGAAACGGACAAATAAAGTTCAATGTAGATTAAGAAATATAGAGATATTAAAACACTCACTCGCAGTCTTACTCATAGAAACGAAATATGGAAAATTCGATACTGTTCTCCTCTTGAAATTAGATAATGTTTTAGTTGAGGGTATAATTAAACAAATTAGACCTCTTGATAATTTGAAACCTATTAATGTGCACTCTAATTGAACTGGTGATTCACCTTTTGTGCATAGAGTTTTTCTTTCTCTAATATTGTTTGTTTTTTTTTTTTACTTTATTGTTATTCATTTTTGCTTGTTATTCTAAAATCATCCTATATTTTAACATCCGTTTACATTACCTTCTAATGTAATATAAATAATGAAAAATGGTATATATATATATATATATATTATATATATATATATATATATAAACTAACTGATTTGATCACTAACCATTATGCTTCTTTACCAGGGACGTGCAGTCAGGGGAGGCAGGTGAGGCACTGCCTCACTTGATAATCTTGGAAAGGAAAAATGCAAAATGAATTGTACATATCTAAATGGTTATATTTATCCAGTGAATTGCGCTGTAAAGATATTTGTCAGCATTTTTAACTTTTTTTTTATTCAAAATCAATGGTATTTTTCGCAACTATTGCTTAGATACTGAAAAGAAATGTGCGGTGAGTCTGCCGCCTGCTGTGCGAAGAGTCACTAAGTGAGGCACGCAGATCTGCTGCCTCATGGTGGGGTTCGCCTGTGACTACAGGGGTTCTTCTTTGTGATTCAGCAACAAAATACAGTCAGCGACAGCACTCTAAAAGCTAGCAATTTATTTTTTACCTTCCTTACTTTTGCAAATGGAGTAGTGCATTTCAAAAATTAAAACGTTAAAATGTTTTAAAAGGAAGCTGATATGAGATGTAAACATAAACTACTGCCAATCAAATAGTGATAAAGGTAATCTGTAAGGTTCATATTTTTGTAAATTTAACGGTGATGAAGTCAGTGCCTCACCTGTCATGAACCTCACCGCACGTCACTGTTCTTTACTATAGAAAAATACCAAGCCCTGAAGATGTCTACATTTATAGACGAGTTGTATTATTGTAGCTACGCTAAACCTCGATAAAAAAGAAAAATAGTGTTATATATATATATATATATATATATATATATATATATATATATATATATATGACTGCTTTACTGTTCAAATAATTAAGCTAGTGACCACTGATGACCGTAGTTTGACATTAAGAGCGTCTAAGGAGGCCCACATATGGTTATTGGGGGCCCGATCAGATCCCGGTTTAAATCAGAAGCGTTAACTTTTATATGTTTTTCCTTTTATTTTTAACTTATATATTCATATTCATATAATTTTTTTTATTATTATTTTATTTATTTTTTTGTTATTTCCTTTTTTATAATTTTTAATTTATAATTTTTAATTTTATAATTTTATCTATTGTTTTTACTTTCTCCGTTCTCCGACGTTTAGTGCCTAGCTCCTTTTTTACGATAGTGCTGCTCTCATCGGTTGACTCTTTATTGCTTCATTCGCGCTCCGTTCTTCGACGTGGGGAGATCTCTCTCACTTCGTCCTCTCTTCTAGTCTACTCTCCTGATGACGAACAACAGTTCAAAATATTGAATTCTGTAAGTGTTCTTTTTAGTCTCTTTTCTGTTCGTGCTTTGTGTAATTTAAAGTTTTATATATATATATATATATATATATATATATACCAATTTACATAATTATATAATCAAATATTACTGTTATATAACATATATTGTTACATAACTTATATATATACATTTAATAAATTTAAATTGGGATTATTATTAATTATTAATATTGTGAATTAACTTTTCAAGATGATCAGTGATTGTACGCCATATAATACTGTTTTACTACTTGATGAGGGACACTTTGTGCCCTGGAGGACCACAGTAATGTATGTAACTTGATCATTGTTAATGAGTGCCACATCAAAAATAAACAAAAAAAAAACTATTTTTCGCCTTGAATGTATCAAAGAAGTAATGTGTGCAAGTTTGGGTATTAGTAAAAGAAAAAGTAATAATTAATTATTAAGTTAATTAATTCCAATTTCCATAAAATAAATGTAGATAAAAGGCTATAATAAATATTGAAATAACGTTATTATGTATTACATCAGCTTCTAGTTCTAATTGACCTGGATGTTTCACAAGTCTGTTGTTTATCAAAGCATCCTGATATTAGAAGAGAGTGAAATTGACTTATGCAGTCTCCACTAAATCAAAATCATGTAATTTATTGGATTAGCAAAGTTTGTGCAGTCAGAATTAATCATCAATCTTGGCTTGCCAAAAGAGCCTGCATATATTTAGAGTGAAAGACGGTTACTACTCCATATAACACTGAATATAATTTACAAGTTTCTGAAATATATAAATATATATGTATATTTTTATAAGTAGTAGAAATAAAATATACAAAATGAGATTTTTGTTTTGGAAAAAACTTTAGGATAGCAAACTGTTTTCTTCTATCGGAGAATAGATAGATTTCCTAATCTGATAAATTCTCTTAGATTTAGAAAAAAGTCTAAATGAATTTTTTCGTGTACTATACAATTTTGGAAGGGAATCTCATTTGTTCACTATTTGGTGTAGAGTAGGTCAGGATAAATATTAATAATTAATATTAATCATTTGTCAAGCCTATGTTGTTGATAAAATCTTTCTTTTAATAATATTTGCTCGCTTAGAAAATGATATGTACATATGTGAACAAAGAAATATATAAATACTTGCATGATATTAGTACTGTAAAGGTTATTTGAAACTAAAATAACAACTAGGTTAAATTCATGCATTTCGTCATTCCATAGAGGTTATTATTATTAATATTACACAAATAATACACCGTCTTACCTCGTACACTGCTGCTGTAGCTCTCGGATCGGTTTCGGGTGTCACCCATCTTCAACAAGAACTGATCTAAGGAATCCTACCTTTCTTCCTTAGATCAGTTCGTGTTGAAGATGGGTGACACTCGAAACCGGTCTGAGAGCTACGGCAGCAGTGTACGAGGTAAGACGGTGTATTATTTGTGTAATATTAATAACAACTAGGTTACTTATGGTGTTCAAACAACCAGCGACAAAAAAAGGAACACAACTCCAATGACAGAATATGAGATAAGAGAATTTTTCAATTATCCATGGATTTAGGATTTTAAATTGCTGTTTTCTATTTTAAATTCAAATTGATTTTAGCTGGTTTGGAATATGGAATTCTTTTTTTTTATTTTTTTTTTCGTTAATCCCTGGTTGTCGAAACTTGAGAGACACATAATTTATCACTTTCTTCATCTCAAAAGATAAAGGATAGTGTTAAGACGTTTAAGTGCTTCTTGAAAATTCTCATCTAATGATTGTCTTTACTTTTAATTAATTACCTCCAATCACTTTTTTTTAATCAATTTAACAATTTTTTGTTTTCAATGAGTTCTATTTCAGCAATTGTAAAATTGATGTCGATGTTATACGGAAACACACTGTTATATAGACCAGCCAGAATAACATTGAAATGAAATTGTAATGAACGAATGTATGTTTTCAATGATTTTAAAGCAAATTTCACTGCATTCTACAAACAAAATGAATTACATAGAATGTGTTCAGGTAATAATTAAGGTTTCTACACAGCAGTTGAGTTATTACTTAAAGTCTCCGCAAACGAAGAAATGTTTAGACTTTGGTATCAATAATTTACTATTTAATTTTGGGAGAACGCATCAAAATAAGTAGGTTTGATACATCACATAAATATTCGTACTTTAATGCTGCATTTAAAAAACAGGATTGAAGAATAAGTCTACAACAATCTTTGAAAAGATGATTGCTCGGTCAACAAGACTGAAGTAAATGAAATGTTGAATTTTTATAAAGGAAATTTATAAAAGCAATAGAAGTTGTAAAAAAGTTTTTCCACTTTTCCTTTACTACATCTTTATCAAATTTATTTTATATATTATTATATTGAATTCTAAGCAAGAGTAAATTAAGAAAGGTGTGTTTCAGAAAAGTCTGAGAGATTGACAATATGTAAACCGATCAAGTGAAAGAGAAATTTTACGAAGTAATATATCTCATAATTCTTTAATTGACAAACATTACCAATAAAGACTTACAATAATATTATGTTCCACTTCATTTAATTGCTCATTTTCTGTTTTTTTAAAAAAATGCCTTCAAAGAATTCCTGTCTACCGAAGAATATTATTTAAAGAAACAGTTTTGGGAATTAGTCATTGTTGAAACCCCTTGCTTAGAAATAACTAACGGAATTAAAATTAAAAGTTTTAAGAACTCATTTTTTAATATTAGCTATTTATCAAAATTCTATTTTAGTTTTCACTATATAACGTTATAAATTATACTTTTAAACCAATTTGGCAATGAGAATATGCTGGATGATAATTTTGGCTGGAGTTTCTAAATGATGGATGGTATAAAGCGTAAATTTACTTCCTCAAACCTAATAGATCAAATAACATTAACTATTATTAACATGCAGTAACTTTTATTTTAAACTTTATAATGTATCAAAAGTTAAAAAATATCTTAGAATTATTTAAAATATTACTAATATTCTGAAGCCTTCACATGACAAAAAATTGCAAAATTGTGTGTAAATGATTCCTTTAGGTAATATGGTAGCTAAATTTAACAAAAGTATGTGCTGCATTCTATGCAAGTTTTTCGTGCATTATACGATGTTCATGATTCATAACTTTCCCGTTTAAAAATTTTGATAAAAATTGAATTTATGAATACTGTAGCAATATTTTACAATAAAATTATTAAGAATGCAATTCATCAATTCCATTCATTCAAATATAAGAATCAAGAATATTGTTGGCATCAGATATAAGATGATGAAGAATATTAATATCAAATATAAGAATCAAGAGTATTGTTGACACCAAATATAAGATGATGAAGAATATTAACATCAAAAATAAGATGATGAAGAATATTACCATCAAATATAAGAATCAAGAATATTGTTGATATTAAATATAAGATGATGAAGAATATTAACATCAAAAATAAGATGATGAAGAATATTAACATCAAATATAAGAATCAAGAATATTGTTGATATTAAATATAAGATGATGAAGAATATTATAAAATATAAGAATTTGATGTTAATATTCTATTAATTTAGTAATATTGAATGTAAATGTATTAAAAAATAGAAGTATTTGAATGAAAATGTTTTAAAAAAAGACTTAAGTGCCAGGTAGTGACTGATTTTACTGTTATTCAGTTAAAAGTGTTGAGTTAACTGTAATTATGAGTTATGTAATTATGTAATTGAGTTGTGTTGTTTCTTAATTAGATAAATAGAATAATAATTAGATACCTGTAATTATAAATTGATCTCTATTGTAAAATGAACTAATTATTGGTGATAAAAAGATGTGTTTAAGGAAAGGTATATGTTTAATGTTAAGTTGGCCAATCTGTAATTTATCTCTATGTACTTTTTTCGACACATATCATTCATTTTTGTAGTTGAATTTTTCGTAGAAATCTTGTTGTAAATTAGTAAATGGTAATATCTTATCTCGGATAATGGAGTTGTTTGATGTTCAACTTCAGGTAAAACTATAATATTGTCAGTTCTTCCTGAAGATGGACGCGTACAAAACTGTCGGAACAACTCCTACCCTATAGTACTCGAACGATGGCATCAGTTACGAATATGACTTCAACTACTTTTGTAGCACTAACAATCTGCTAGTATTTAAACATAAAATTGTTTTCCTAAGACTCATGTGTGATTGAAAACATGATTCTAACAATGGTTAAACATATAATTAAAAAATTAAAGAAACTAGTCAAGACTTTTTTTATGAAAAAGTAGTGTATTCTGAAAAGATCTTGTTTATCAACGGAATACATCTTCTTTTAAGTCTAGTCATCTATTTAAATCATTAGTTGTGCAATCTGTAATTGTGTGGTATTTACTCATCCTGTGGTAAAATGGATAAACAAGCAAAAGTATCCATACAAATGAAGTTTTATTCAACAGCAACAACGCGTTTCGAACACTTTTTGTTCATCATCATGAAGACACCACATTGTTGGTAATTCATATTTTTTAAATAATCTTAACTTATCCAGAACAAAACTACATCATTTATAAGGAACTCTTAAGAGCTAAGATGACTTGTAACTTTTTTGAAAAAAGTCATATCTAATTTCCACCCTTATTGGATATGTATCAATTCTTATTTGATTTGATACTGTATTTGAACATTCCGTCCTTATTGAATTGTAACGTTATAGAACAAAGTCTTTATCATACAAGTAAATTATTTGACTGTGATAATTTTTGAACCTAATCCTCAATAATCAATTTTGTATTTGAAGAATCAGTAGTTAAAAAGCTATATCATTATTAAAATATAATAATTCATTACATACAACATTGATTAGGTATTTGTTTATTATTGAAGTTTAAGAAAATAACTAAATGATGATAACAGACCAGTTTGTTTTAGAAGGAACGTAAAAATGTTTTGAAAAGCAAGAAAGTGGCTTAAAAATCAATATTGTCAAAAAGGGTAAATCATGACAAAGAAACTGGGAAGAGGTTATTTAAGATGTACTGACATCAATAAACTAAACGGCAAACAGAGGGTGAGCAGAGAGGGGAGTGAGGGAAGGAAGTATAAATACTAAAATTTTAAGCCAGGGGATCTTATAAGAAAATATTACAATGAATATTTGCATGAAACACTATTATTAGTAATTATAACTTGCTTCCCATTAAGAACATTACAGAAACTGGTTACTACATACTCTAATTATAAGTAATTAAATATTGACATATTAGACAATGCAATTCTATGTATACAAAGCAATGTTATGTTATACTGCTACTCAGTTATCATTACGTACTGAAATTACAATGATAAAAGAAAAATTATATCAATATTGTACCATTGTATTAACATATTTTAGCTAAATTATTAAAGTATTAAGAAAAAAATATCAAATGTATGTTTTTTCTCATTACCGGTTTAAGAAGAGATCACAAGTTTTAAAACTGTTTAAACGAGTAGAAATATTTACTAGGCATTCGATGAATTAGCAGTATATATTAGCCTCTGTCCACTAAGTCTGCAAGTAATTAAAAAAGATACCTATTTATAATAGAAATAATCAATTATAATAGATAGTGGTTTGAACTTTGAATGGTATTTCATCCGTTTATTATGAAATCTTGTTATATATATATATGTATGTATGTATATACATAATATATATATATATTATTATATATATATATATATATATATATATATATATATATATATATATATATATAAAACAAAATTTAATGATGGTTATCAGCCTTTGGAGCGATTCACATCTATTCCTGACGACGAGGACATCAAAATATAGTAGTGAGTTCAGTGATTTCTTTTCTATGTGTTCTTTTCAAATTCTAGTTTATATATATTATATATATATATATATATATATATATTATATTATATATATATATATATACGAGTTATTGTGTCCGAGTACGAGTTCGAAATACAGTAGTGAGTTCAGTGGTTTCCTTTCTATGTGTTCTTTTTTAAATTCTAGTTTTATATATATATATATATATATATATATATATATATATATATATATATATATAATTGTTCGTTAGACATTGTGTGCTCTTCGTGGTTGAACTATCATTGAACAATCAAATTATAGTAGGTGCTTTTATCTGGATTTTTTGATTAAAAAATATCATTTCGTTTGAAAATGATATTTCAAGTCCATTTGGTTAACTAATTTTAATTTTTAAATAATTTTAAATACTATAGGTTGTTTGTACGGTTCATTTAGCATTCACTTTTTATGGTATTTTTATGGTATTTTATGGTATTTTATTACGAAGAAAAAAAAAGAAAGTAAAAATAGAAAATATCCAATGTTTTCTGGTACAATTATATTACATACAGTTATTTAGAAAAGGTTTAAAATGTGTTTGAAATATTGTTTTAACGTATTCTATTAATCATCAACCCATAGTGCTCTACCATACATAATATCGTATTGTCAATTTATATTTTTGCATTAATGCAAACTAAAATCGTTGTGAAAGTTTTCTCATTTATGAAATAAAACCCAGAACATTGCAGGCTAGTGTTAAAGGGAGTTGAGGCCCTTAAATTTATTGCCTACTTCCTACAGCACTAAGTACTCAATTCCTTTTGAGATAAATTTTCTTCTGCAGAGACATTCAATTATTTCTATTTGCAATTAATTATAGTTTTTTTTGTCGCAAAAAAAAGCTTTTAAAAAGAAGAAATTGAGATATTATTTAAAACACAATTGCTTACCGTTTTTAATAATAGCTCAAATAAATTGCTTGATTTTCTTTTTGATTTGTGATTAATGCATGTTTCATTTTCATGCATTCTTTAGTTTTTTTTTCATTATAATGAACTATTGTAAAGAACTGATTGTTAAATTTGCTGTTTTATAACTGTCTGAACTATATATATTATGAAAAAAAATCTGAAATATCCAATCCTTGCAAAAATCAGCATTTAATAGATCAGTAAAATTCAATTACAAAGTGGTTGATTTTCGTGAAAAAAAACAACACTCATTAAATGACTTCAAAATTTTTTTAAACTCAATTTAGAAATGTAATAAGCATGCTCGATGCAGGAAGATAGAACTCAATTGAGGGGAGAAACAAAGAAGTAATACGAGTAGTTTAAAAAAAGTACCATCTATTATCATAAAACCATAATAATATAAATAATTTATGATTTTATTTTTTACATTTCTTAGATATTTTGGTAGTTTAACAAATAGTTAATATTGATGTGAAAACTGAATGTTAAGGTTAACAAATGTTAAGGTTACCTTCTATTTGTGTGAATTTTCTTGGTTCCATTATTGCCTTCCTAGTCAAGAATATTTTGTTGAAACTACAAAATTTTATCTGTTTTTGTATAAAACACACTTTTTACTTCTTAAAAATTCCACTCCTGATTAGGTCATATCTTTATAAAATTCATGTCTCTATAAAATTAAAATTCCTATTAGGTATGAAATCCTATTTTAAGTTCCAATCATATTATATTTGTTTAAAAAATAATAAATAAACAAAACAATAAAAAAGGGTGGAAGAGTGCTTAAATTTTATATTACCAGAATTTTCGACTTTCCGTTTTTAAAGTATATATATTAGTACATAAGCATAAAATATGAAAAAGACTGGCACTACGCCAATAAACTTGAGAAGAATGGATTAACCCACAAGTAGTAAACCTTTTTAACAATAAAGTTGAGTGTAGACCACTTCAGATTTCTCATATTTGAATGGAATTGTTATTACTACACATTAGAATCATTATTATTAAAAATTTCTGTAAGTTTGGTTAACTTAAAAAGCAAACTAAACTTAGTTGGCTAGTTTTTAAAAAAAATTGACATATTATCTTCATTTACTGTATTCTGATAAAAAAAAAAACAATGAAGTCCTATTCCACTGTTTTTCTTGAGAGAGAAATAATTTTTAAGTAACTCCCAAATCTTTGAAATGTTTTTTTTTGAGAGCAAATTAATCAATGAAAACTTTTAATTATTTGCAACTTCTAGAATCTGCTTCTATATTGAATGAGTTATATGCATTAATTGTTTTAGTTCCGAAATTTCTTAAAAATTATAGTTACTCTACTTTGATGAGTCAAAGTAAGTAAAACGGACGTAAAATAAGTATATTTTACATCGGTTTAGCATGCAACGCAATATTTATTTATATTACAACCACCATGAATATTTCAAGAAAAAATATAAGGCTGAACTTAACAGTTGTATCTTCTTTTCTCATTGGGGAATGTATTGGGGATTGGGGAATTGTATTGAATATTTCTGAGAATAATATTTAACACACATAATTACCATACTCTAAATGAGCTCATACTTTGATTATAAATTGACTTTATTAACAACAGTGTAGATTTAAGGACTTAATATAACTTATAAGAAGACTAACACGTAAATTCTTACATCTAAAAAATCAAAACCAACCAAACATATATTTTCTGATGCTTTCTGACGCTTTCTGATGGATTCGACTCACGAAATTCTCTAATCAACTTACATATTGCACCCTTAAACAAAACTTCAAAATATCAAAATTCAAATACAACTATAAATAAAAACCATAATATAATAAAGCAATTATAACAGTACTCAGAATGATTGGATTAATATAATATATCTTAAGCAATTATTCTTTGAAACGGAAAACTTATCAACCATTTTTATTTAATAAAAGCAATATTGACTACAGAAAAAAAAATAAGATTCTTACTATAGAATAAAGTAATTGACCATACTTTATTCTTTAAAACTTTAAAGTAAATGATTTCTATAATGTAATATTTGCTAAAAAGAAAATTGAAATCTCCCATAAACTGCAAATTAAGTGAAATGATTGGCAGTTAGCTGTAAGAGGATTGCCAATTTTAATGGAATTGTCAAAAATGAATATCAACTGTCGGTATAAATAGTCTCAACTGATTTTCTTTTATCTGAACAAAGAATATTGAAAAATCTTTTGGATATACACTTTGAATGTTTATTAAATTCAAGATTAAAAATAATAGTATTTGTTGAAAAAAGTAATTTGCTTAAATGTCTTGGAATATATTATACTTGTTTGAAAAGATTATCATATCTTTATGCATTGAATTAGACTTTTTAAATTTAAAATATGTCTGTCAATTTTTATTAAAACAATTCTAGGAGAAAACAGTACATACTCTATATTCTTTATTCATATTTTATAAATCTTATGATTTTTTTTCTGTATACCTAAATCCATTCGCGAAAGCAAGAAATTTAAGTTATTTACCAATACTTTTAGATAGTTTTATATTATGTTATCTATATATATATATATATATAAACATTAGTTTTGTTTGTATTCCACAGATACTATTGTATTCCATTGATACTTTTATCAATACAAGCAGAAATACCCGGCGTTGCCCGGGTCTAGAAGTTTTAAGTATAAAATTTGAAATGATCGAAATGAAAATTGGGTTCAATATTATTTTATGCATTTTTGTCTTACGATTCTTCATTCATGATCTACAGTCCCTTGGACGTTTTTTAACATTTTCAGGAGAATAGTGGTACCTAGGCTATGAAAGAAGCATCCTAGAGCAAAATATCATTATATAACTTTGAGCTCAATTTTTATTTCCAACTTTTCATATTTTATGCATTAAGGCCGTAGACGCCATATTTCTTGAAAAAAAATGCAAAAACTAAAAATTGGCAAATTTTTGAGGTTTTTGGGCCCTAGGGGGCCGGGGTTAGGCTGCCCCCCAGAGTTTAATAGCCTAAAACCTCCCCAAGACCTATAGAAAGTGCCTTACAAAAGAATTTTTGAAAAAGGTCCATTGTAGGCCGAATGCATAAGGTACAAACATACATACATACATACATACATACATACATACATACATACATACATACATACAGAGCCACGAAGAAAATTTATATATAGATTCTGAAACTTGTTAAAAAAATGAAGGTCAAATCTACAATTTGTGAATGAAATTTGTTTGAAACATAATGTGACACTTGGGACAAAAAAATTGATTTTTGAAAATTGTAATGTGAAACTTGTGACAAAATGTTTATTAGTTGAAATTGTTATGTGAAACTTGTGGCAAAAAAAAAATTGTTTGGAATTTATAATTTGAAACTTTTAAAAAAAATTTAAGAAACTATTGATAATAGCTAAAGCTTTGTTAAAGTTAATAAGAAACCCATATAAAAATACAATAATTGTCTTTAATATCAATCTGAAAACAATAATAAATTTTCTGGTACCTGGTTGTTTCCAATTGAACAAAGCGTGTGGAAATATTATCATGATGATTAACCTACCTGCGGCCGCCATTACTAATTAAAGTCAAAATGTAAACAAACAGGTTATACAGCAAACCTTATCTATTATAATATTTTTGGGATATTACATGAACCACAACTCTGATTTTCGATTTTTATTTCCAACATTTCATATTTTATGCATTAAGGCCGTAGACGCCATATTTCTTGACAAAAAATGCAAAAACTCAAAATCGGCAAATTTTTGAGGTTTTTGGGCCCTAGGGGGGCGGGGTTAGGATGCCCCAAAGAGTTTAATAGCCTAAAACCACCCCAAGACCTATAGAAAGTGCCTTGCAAAAGAATATTTGAAAAAGGTCCATTGTAGGCCGAATCCATAAGGTACAAACATACATACATACATACATACATACAGAGCCACGAAGAGAATTTATATATAGATCTATATATAATGTTAGTGAGTTTGTTTGTTCGTTCACCCATTTCCCGTGGAGATAAAGATCTGGAATTAAATATATATTATTTATTACCTGAATAATGTTAAATAAAAGAAAAGTATCACTATATTCCCAAAATTGGAGCCAGGTTAGCAAGTGTCTTGCGTGCTCGCCTATGACAGTAGTGAAAAAATATTATATATAAATGTGACAAATATATATTTTTTTTAATTTAATATTTTGGTTAGTATAAACACGGGTAATAAACTAAAGGCATTGAGCCAGGGTAGCCCACTGGCTTGCGTGATCGCCGATGAGATTAGTACAAATGTATCAAAAATAAATGTAACAAAAAAAATTTTTGAATCTAAAATTTGAATAATCTAAATATTGTTAATAAAGTAAATGTATTGATCCAGGGTAGCCAGTTGCTTGCGTACTCCCCGATGATAGTAGTGAAAATGTATTACATATAAATATAACAACAAAAAAATTTAATTTAAAATTTGGGAAATATGAACACTGGTAATAAAATAAAGGCATGGAGCCAGAGTAGCTCAGAGGCTTGCGTGTTTGCTGATGAGAGTACTGCAAATGTATTATAAATAAATGTAACATAATGAATAATTTTAGAAACAAACTTCAACACAACTGTCAGATAAAATAAAATATATATAATATATATATATAATATATATATATTATATATATATATATATATATATGGCACTATATTATAAAGCAGTATATGTTCACAATGTAAATTTAACATGTCTCGAGTATACATGAAAGATGTGAATAAGAGTTTCACATATCAAAGTAACTATGAAAATCAAATGAAAAGTTTACAAACTGTTTTCATCAGCTTCACAAAAGCCTGACAGTAAAACATTACGAAAACAAGCAGCAGAGACAGCTAGGGACAATTGAACTAACAACTCTTCTGAGCCATCAACACCTTTCAATGACCTTATGTCAGAAGTAGTTTTTTAACAAATCTACTACATTATTGTTAGTTAGACAATTAATGTATTATTGTATTTTCCTAAACTAATTCTAGTGCAATAGTTATGAATTAAGTTAAAGTATTATTAAATGAGTTTATTAAAGTCAATACTTTATAAACTATAAGAAATATATACTTTGTTTTTTCTCTTTTTTTTATAAAAGTATACTTTTACTATTTTTTTTAAGGGGCCCAAATTGAACCCAAAAAAACTGAGGAAATTTTTAATTGATTATTTTGACACTAAGCTATTTGACTTACAGAAAATATAAATAAGTGTTATATTTTGAAGAATGTCTATAAACTTTTAAATTAAACTACCAGAACTAAAGTTGTGATCCAATATAAAACTTTTTTATATGCAGATATACAAATCTTTTGAAATTATGAAACACTGAACTATTAAATTGAATGCTCAAAATAACTAATTTCAAGAATGAAATAGATAAAACTATCATATAATGATTCACTGTTTCTCTGAAACAAGCTTTTATTGCACTTTAAATCAGAAATAGTGATCGATTTCTGATATATATATATATGTCAGAAAAACCCAGTTGGGTTTTTGACTCTGACGAAGACCGCTTGTTACGGTTGAAAGATCTTAGTCTTGTTTTCCCATTTCTTATTGTGGTTTGATCATTGATTGTTATTTCACGTGTTTATGTGAAATATTTATAAATATATATATGTATATAGTAGCATGAAGAAAGCAGTTGAAAAGGGATAACAAACGTTTCAGGGTAAAATATAAGTGCACAGTAAATAGAAAAACATACGTACGGTCTCTAATTTTTTGTTAAACTGTCATCAGGAGAGAAAAGATGGCGTTAGAAAGCGCACTTGCGAAGCGAGTGTTGGGCGGTCTCCAACCGTGGCTTCACAAGTATACTTTGATTCCTCATCCCTTCTCTCCTGATGACGGTTCAACCAGAAATTAGTGAATTTAAGTTTGTTTTTCTATTTACTATGTACCTATAGTTTACTCTGAAATGTATATACATATATTTCATGGTCGATATTATTTCTTAGAAGTCTCTAAATACCCTTTTTCTTTTTCAATTATTTTTATTGATTTAGAAGAGGTTTCTTTAAAATAAATTGATAAATAAATAATATTTAAGATATTTTGATACATCTTTTTGCCAATGAACTCACTTTTTATTACATAAAATCAGATTGCCCTATCTGCAGTACTGCTCAAACCAATAATGAAAAAAAAAACGCCAGTTCGTTCTTTTAGAAAATGAAATCATATAATATTTACATCGAACTGAAACTTGCATTGTGTTATTCAATTTTCACCTATAACAGAGTTGTAATTTTATTTCGTTTATTAATTAAAGTTGATTATACGAAAGATTGTTCAAATTTCTCATATCAAGGCAGTTGTACTATTGTAAACAAGTTTAATAAGTTCTCAAAATTCATTGCTTTTTTGAATCATCTATTCTCTATATGGTTAGATATTTCCTCGTATTTTTCACTACTTTAATACAGTAAATATAGTTTTTAATCAAAACTATTTTTTTAGGAGTTTTTAAGTAATAAAACATATATTTCAAAGCAAATTTTTGAGTAAATGAGCTAATTTATGTGTTATAAGAATAGGTAAAAGAAAACTTTCGTGTCCGTGAACTATACATGATGATTAAGCTGTAGCGATGAGATAAGCTAATCTATGTGTTATAAGAATAGGTAAAAGAAATTTTCGTGTCCGTGAACTATACATGATGATTAAGCTGTAGTGATGAGATAAGCTAATCTATGTGTTATAAGAATTGGTAAAAGAAAACTTTCGTGTCCGTGAACTATACATGATGATTAAGCTGTAGCGATGAGATAAGCTAATCTATGTGTTATAAGAATAGGTAAAAGAAAACTTTCGTGTCCGTGAACTATACATGATGATTAAGCTGTAGCGATGAGATAAGCTAATCTATGTGTTATAAGAATAGGTAAAAGAAAACTTTCGTGTCCGTGAACTATACATGATGATTAAGCTGTAGCGATGAGATAAGCTAATCTATGATGTTAATCCCTCATTATAAACAAAATCCAGCAGATAAACATACTAAGTTTAATGATTGGTATAATAAGCATGTACTATATAATAATCTTTATGTATCGATGGCTTATACTGTTAAATCATAAAATAATGAAACCAGTATTATATGTTATGTTCGATAAAATAAAATTCAAATATTATATAGAAGTAAAAATGAAATGAAACCTACTGGTGCAGCGATGATTTATTGTTAAAAATTTGCTTGGAGAAAATCACTTGCAACTCTGAATCGATTGGACTTCCGCTGTGGATTGTCTATGCTAGCCGATGAAATATATACGCATAGCCGATAACTTTCAGAATAGGACAGGAAATAATAAATACAGGTATTGCATATAGAATACGAAAGAGTAGCTTTAGAAAAGATAAATATAAGACTACACTCTTTTGAAATCATTTTCTTTGTTATTTATAGTAAATATGGTACAGTGGAATTTATTTGTAAAAATATTGTTTTCTGTGAACGCTTTCACTTATAGTTAGACATAAAATCTTGTATCAGCCATCAGTAACACAGTAGTCTTCCAAAAATGGTCAAAAATAGGTTAATTCAGGTTAAACTGATTTTATCTTTAAATAGTATACTTTACATTTGAATAACATTTTAAATGTTTTTTGCATATTTTTTTACTGCTCGTTCAAAAGTGTTTGCAATGCTCTGTCTGAATATATAAACTGAATCAATATAATTAAAAAAATTATAACCAAGTAAAAATATATATATAGTCAGTTAACACAACACAAATGAATGAAGATAGTCGCTTTGAGGCCTTTCGTTTTCACGTCGTTGAGAGCAAGTGAATACAATTTGTAGAAAGGTTATGAATTTTGATTTAAAGTTGGAAAATTAAATCAAAATTCATAACCCTGCCTACAACTTGTATTCACTTGCTCTCTGACGACGTGAATACGAAAAGCCGCAAAGCGACTATCTTCATTCATTTGTGGTGAGTTACCTGAATATTTATATCACGTGTTATTGTGAAAATTTTGTATATATATATTGTTGAGTTGGGTCAACAACCGAAATCAGTTGGGTTTTTGACTCTGACGAAGACCGCTTGTTACGGTTCAAAGATCTTAGTCTTGTTTTCCCATTTCTTATTGTGGTTTGATCATTGATTGTTATTTCACGTGTTTATGTGAAATTTTTTTATATATATATTCATAAAATTATCGACCGTGGAATAGAAACAAAACTAAAGTTTATCGGGACTCGGTCAGTTCTTGAAGTTCAAATTAAACTCTCATTGCCAACGTTTTGGTTTTTATTTAAAACCTTTTTTATAGGCAGAAGTATAAATTTGGAAACAGAAAAACTAAGTATTACATTACAAATTATTTTACAAAGAAAAATAATATGTGGATTTTAACAACTGTAGTCTGAATGAACACGTGACACTGTGACCACGTGACCACGTACTTGGTCTTGGTCTCCATTCCTCTTTTCTCCTGAAGACGAATTGCCCGAAAAGTTGATTTAGTAAGTATGTTTCTTTACTTTGTATGTTACTCTCCTTCGATTTTGAACTGGTGTATTTATGTATAGATATATTGCTATTATATTTTAAATGAAACTTAATGATCATTAAACATACAAAAATACATTAGTTATTTGTACTGTGTTATCTTTTTTACATGTATATGCTTTAATTTTCATTGTTATGCTAAACGCTCTAGCAACAAATCGGTGTGCAGGGGAAACTCTTTTTTTTTGTTTTTCAAAATGTTAGGAAGAAAGATTATGCAAGGCATCCACTGGGAGTTGACATTATCTCTTCTCCACTCTGAGTCGGCTTGCATAAACCTTATCTTTTTTTCCTTCTCACTTGACTGCTGTATGAGATAAAAATTTCATTTATAAAGTTGTAATTTTGCTTCGTTTGTTATTTTTAATAACTTATATTCATCTGGTAATCAATTATTTGAATTATTCTAAATTCGTTTTGTTGTAGTTTTTTGAATTGTAAATTAACAATTATTTTATGTATAAGTCTTCCTGTGTTAGTAATTAGATATCATAGAATTATGTACTACTAAATTTTCGATTATAAAATAACTTTATAAGAAATTCAAATTAGTAATTACTGAAATGAGACTAATATTTGGACCAAATAACGGTACTGGTCAAAGAATATCATGTCTCAATCAACTTGAAACAGGCAAAAACCGTTACATGGTTGAAAGAACTTTCGTATTCAGTTAATATGATAATTATTATATGCATATGGATATATGTTCATATGTATGTATGATTGTATTCATATGTATGAATATATGGATTATATCTAATACATATTTCCATACATATGAAGTAAAGAGTTTACTTAAGCATTGCTACTTGCAGTATGTCACTTAGCCGTTCCCCACTTTTGGTGACCAGTCGAGACATAAAGAAGATACATTTCCTCGTGGTTTTTTAGTAGTTTTTATGATGCACATTAGCAGACACTAAAATACTATTAATAAAGTTATGAGGATAACCGCATTTTTCCCGTCGTTTTCCAGAGAGGAGAAAAAAAAAGAAGTGGAAATACAGGAGAGGGGACGTAAAAGAATTCACCGACCGACACAAACATATATATATGTATATGAAGTTTGAACCACAATGTAAAAAGATCAAAAATAGAAATAAATGCTCCCAGTTCTTTTACTTTATGCCATCAGAGAGTAAATAAACTAAATACTGAGAAGCTAGCATAAAAGTAATGGAGAACATCCTCACTTCTCAGTTTTTACTTTGTCTGCTCTCTGATGACATAAATTGAAAGGCCTCAGAGCATATATATATATATATATATATATATATATATACCAATGATCAAACCACAATAAGAAATGGAAAAACAAGACTAAGATCTTTCAACCGCAACATTGATTGTTATTTCACGTGTTTATGTGAAAGTTTTATATATATATATATATATACTTTTTCGTTGGAAATATGATCCAAAACGGACAAATATAATTTAATAGACGAAGAAACATAGAGATATCAAAAGAACACACTTGAAGTCTCTAAGGGTCTCCAACCGTCTCAGAACCAGTGCGCTTGGTTTCCCTCTCTTATCTCTCCTGAAGACGGTTCAAACCAAAAATTAGAGACTTTAAGTGTGTTCTTTTGATATCTCTATGTTTCTTTGTCTATATTGAACTATATATATAGTTTTCCTTTTTCCATTGTGGTTGAAACTTTATTGATTGCATCACGTGTTTATTTATTGTGATTTTTCTGCATATATAATATATATATATAAACAAAATAAAATTTTATGTGTAATGGGTCAGTTCATCAAGTTTAAATCAAACTTTCATTGCCAACGTTTTCGTTTTTACTGCAAACTTTTTTCATAGGCAGGAGTATAAAATTGTTGAAAGAGGAAAACTAACTATTACATTATATTTGAGATTATTTTACTGAGAAAGTAGTTTGTGGATTTCAGAAAAAAACTGAAGGCATCGTCAAGGGATTAATGATGATTAATTTCCGAGGTGAAGCCGAGGGAGATAACTTCGCGAGCGAGTAACAGCTCATTATTCTCGAAGAGCATACAACATTTTATCTCCAGAAAAGGCTTTATAATAATTTATATGCGTTAATAATTATTAATAAATAATAATAACTATTAATAATCTAAAATATAAGTTTACAAAAGATAAATAGAAGTGTGTAAGGAAAAGTGAGTAGAATAACTTGCTGATACAGCGGGGATATAAAAATCATGCTTGTTGTCCTCACTCTTTCCGATCTCATTTCACTTCATATCTAAAAATCAATATGAACAAAATAATTACGTAGGACAAACTGGATTATTTCTCCGTTTTTTCCATTATTGCTTTGTTTTTCATTATTTCCCTGTTTCTAGGTACGGGGATAAAATCTCTTACATTATTATACAAAAAATAGGCGTAAAAAGTTACTTTTCATCTGTTCAGTTGTTAAGGTAATTTTTCATGCTTTGAGTCATTGCTACCAGTAGGACATAATACCTTCAGGAATAACTTAAGGAATAACTCAATTGATGTATACAATTGATGTATTTCAATGTAAATACCAATGAAGAGTTTGAGAATAGTTTAAAAGGAGCAATGGTAAGGTTTAGACGGGTGACCAGAGGGATGACCTCGGCTAATTAGAGCTCCGTAATGAAGACGGTGAGCGGGGGCCTTAGGCGACTTGCTACTGGAGTTGAAAACTCCTATTACAGCTGCGCTCTCCAGTTTGCCAGCAGGACTTTGCGGATTCGGCAATTTCTAGCCCCAACAGGCATAACAAGTTAGTATTTGGTTGGCCTCGACCAATCCCCCCTTTCCTTTTCCTATCCTAACCCTTAACTTGTACAAACTTGCCTTTTTTTTCTGATCATTGATTGAATAATACATATGAATTATTTCATTACATATATAATATATTATAAATTATATATATAGCAGATTTTTAAGTAAAAAAAAGTTAAAATGATGGTTACACAGAGATAGAAAAAAAGCATAACTCACATCTATATTTCAACGATCGTCGTCATCAGGGGGTGAAAATTCTTGCAGAAATGCAGGCAGTTGAGAAAAATTAACTCATATATATATTTAAAATAAGCAGTGACACATAAACAGAAACACAACAAAGACTCACTTTTCAATATTTCGACCGTAATGGCGGTCGTCCTCAGGAGAAGAAGTGAATTGACGGAGGGACGACAGTCAACAGTTGACGAGCACTCAGTGTTGAATGCATATCTTCTCAAGTTAAAAATATAAAAACAAAAAATACGAATTCACTAAAATCACAAACTGTGACTGCACGCATATTAGCCAAACAAGCCAAAAAAAAAAAAAAAAAAAAATCCAATTGTACTAATTGGAAGCCCAGCAAAGAGTTAGTGAAAGACCTACGAAGTGGAAAAACTAGGCATTGTATCTAAAACGTATGAAAGAAAACAATCAATCTGTAAACCTTGATGCTGATGTAATGTCAGATGACTCAGACTAGCACTATTGTCAATAATTATCATTCATCAATAAAATATTTTCTTTGTTTTTTTTTTATTTTACTTTATTATATTATCTATAGGTAATTAAAGCTTTGTTTTATTTCACTAACTCAAATATAATTCATTTTTAAATTTTATAGGGATAAATAGTTGAATTTAGGGAAATTTATCTCGGACAGCTGGGGGACGCAGCAAAATTCCATTGGCAGCTCTGGTGTGGACACTTGTGAGTTTGTTTTGAACACTCTAAACTGTCTGGAGCATAGACTGCATGCGTTATGTTAGGTTGCAGTGGCAGTTCCACAAGGGAACACACGTAGGCCGAGCATTGGCCCTTTGTGATACCACACAATGAAGATTGATTCTACAGTGGGAGTCCTAAATTTTGCCTAACTCAAATGTATTTAGAGTAGGGATCTTTAACGAGTACCTGACATCGTACAGGCTCGGAACCGACGGTTTAACGTCCTTCTCCGAGGGACGACGCGCTCAGATTTATTCACCTCCCGCGTGAATAAATCGATGGCCAGGTGAGGATCGAACCCCGGTCCTATCAGTTCAGAGGCGAGCACGTAACCACTGAGCTAGCCTGGCCCCTAGACTGCATGCGTTATTCACATTGTTAACACTACGTTCTACACTGAAAACTTAACCATTGGTAGTCAAACACTGTTTTTACCTTGTAAATTTCATTGGTGCATCTAAACCAGAGTGCAGTTCAGTTTGGTTCATTACAGAGAAAAAAAGTTTTGTGTCCACGTCTCAGGAGTTAAAAATATCTTAACTCCTATATCCTTCTTTGTTATCTGTAATTTACCAGTACAAACATCTTTACCTCAATAAATTATATACAAATCTTCTAACTTAGTTCAAATGAATTCATCCGTTCTATTTGGATGCTTTCTTTTCGCGACATGTATTCTAGAGCTCACAAGGTCAGGAGCCACCTTACAAGAGACAGTGACTGTTTTACATCATCAGTGAGACAATTCGTCACAAGCAGTCAATGGTCAAACCATTGAACATTTATGGTTTTGACAGAATACAAAATGGTTTCTGTCCTATAACTGCTTTGACACTATCTTAACATGTTTTTCTTTTTGCTCTTTGTGGTGTCACCAAAGTCGAAACGGAGACCTTTTCACGGAATTCTTTTAATTTTCTTGATTTAAATTTCTGAGTCTTCTAGGTTTATAATCCTTCAAGTATTCATGATTAATTTTATGGTTTTTTGTTCTTTTTCTTTTGATCAGAACTGCATTAGATTTCATCTTCCTGTTATCTCCTACAACTATGCCTCCTTCCTCAGTCTCTGCTCTAGGAGTGGCTAGTTCTAGGATCATGGCTAGAACAACAAACTCTAGAACTTGAATTAACTTAATTCAAGTGTTACAACAACTGTGGGAAGCTGTCAGTGATTCTTCTTCACCTTTTTAGAAACTACCATAGTAGATTCCAGAATTAAGTCATATAGCAAAATATGAGCAATAAATAATTTTAAAAATGCTTGTTTTCAAGGAAATACTTATCTTTAGCAGTAAAAATAAAAGAAACATTGCATCAAAAGTAATACTCAATAAGAAGTAGTGATAGCAAAAATTAATATTCTGTTGTGATTTACCTAAATGATGTAATTATTTTATCAAATTAGACGACTATTCTACTGACATTTACATGTTGTTGTTGCAAATGTCCTATAATAGCTTGTACACAATGTGCAACAACACATTTTAAATATGGCTGTTAAAACGATGAAACTATACTGTTGTTTTAGTTGACAATGCTCATAACTCATGAATTAGACAGTAGTTAAATGGCTTGTTTTGAATAAATTTTGAAGTAAAAATATTATTTCTTCAGTATATTACAGCTTTTTTGCATTTATGCAGTAGAGGCTGTTGAAGCAAAACTTTGTTTATAGTTTATTTATTTAAGATAAGAGTTATCACCATCTCAATCCTTATCATAATTAAACTTACTATCAACACTCTCCCTCCCTTAGTTGATTATCATACTTTCTATCAAGTCACACCCCCTACCCCCCCCCACCCCATCATTATCACCCTTCCTATCACATCACACATGAACAGCTTTTTGCACACATTTCTCTGCAACCAGTTAACGAATCAATCGGATAGTAAAATGTTACCGTCCAGTATGTACATTTAATATCCCTAGTGATTCCATAATGTTTTCGTCATAGTAATTATTTTTACTACTTGTTTTATTTACAGTTATAAACACATATAATAATATACTAGACTAATATGTATGTAATAATTAATATAACAATGAATTATGGAATGAATATAATCATATAATGCGAATATGTCCGTAACAATTATCATAACAAAAAGTATAGTAAATTAGGAATGCATATAATCATATACCACTATATATATACATATCACATATACTATACATATATGTATGATATATTATTATTATTATTATCATAAAAATGAATTATAGTAAATTGGGAATGCATATAATCATATTATACTAATATGTACGTAAAAATTATTATAGAAATAAAATATAGTAAATTAGAAACGCATATAATCCTATTATACTAATGTGTATATAATAGTTAATCATTATAACAAGAAATTATAGTAAATTAGAAATTCATATAATCATACTATACTAATATATACGTAAAAATTATTATAGCAATAAAATATAGTAAATTAGAAACGCATAAAATCCTATAATACTAATGTATATATAATAGTTCATTATTATAACAAGAAATTATAGTAAATTAGAAATGCATATAATCATACTATACTAATACATACGTAAAAATTATTATAGCAATAAATTATAGTAAATTAGAAACGCATATAATCCTATTATACAAATGTGTATATAATAGTTAATTATTATAACAAGAAATTATAGTAAATTAGAAATTCATATAATCATACTATATACTAATACATATGTAAAAATTATTATAGCAATAAAATATAGTAAATTAGATTAGCATATAATCCTATTATACAAATGTGTATATAATAGTTAATTATTATAACAAGAAATTATAGTAAATTAGAAATTCATATAATCATACTATACTAATATGTACGTAAAAATTATTATAGCAATAAAATATAGTAAATTAGATTAGCATATAATCCTATTATACAAATGTGTATATAATAGTTAATCATTATAACAAGAAATTATAGTAAATTAGAAATGCATATAATCATATTATACTAATATATACGTAAAAATTATTATAGCAATAAAATATAGTAAATTATAAACGCATATAATCCTATTATACAAATGTGTATATAATAATTAATTATTATAACAAGAAATTATAGTAAATTAGAAATGCATATAATCATACTATACTAATACATACGTAAAAATTATTATAGCAATAAATTATAGTAAATTAGAAACGCATATAATCCTATTATACAAATGTGTATATAATAGTTAATTATTATAACAAGAAATTATAGTAAATTAGAAATTCATATAATCATACTATACTAATACATATGTAAAAATTATTATAGCAATAAAATATAGTAAATTAGATTAGCATATAATCCTATTATACAAATGTGTATATAATAGTTAATTATTATAACAAGAAATTACAGTAAATTAGAAATTCATATAATCATACTATACTAATATGTACGTAAAAATTATTATAGCAATAAAATATAGTAAATTAGATTAGCATATAATCCTATTATACAAATGTGTATATAATAGTTAATTATTATAACAAGAAATTATAGTAAATTAGAAATGCATATAATCATACTATACTAATATATACGTAAAAATTATTATAGCAATAAAATATAGTAAATTAGAATACGCATATAATCCTATTATACAAATGTGTATATAATAGTTAATTATTATAACAAGAAATTATAGTAAATTAGAAATGCATATAATCATACTATACTAATACATACGTAAAAATTATTATAGCAATAAAATATAGTAAATTAGAAACGCATATAATCCTATTATACAAATGTGTATATAATAGTTAATTATTATAACAAGAAATTATAGTAAATTAGAAATTCATATAATCATACTATACTAATACATATGTAAAAATTATTATAGCAATAAAATATAGTAAATTAGATTAGCATATAATCCTATTATACAAATGTGTATATAATAGTTAATTATTATAACAAGAAATTATAGTAAATTAGAAATTCATATAATCATACTATACTAATACATACGTAAAAATTATTATAGCAATAAAATATAGTAAATTAGATTAGCATATAATCCTATTATACAAATGTGTATATAATAGTTAATTATTATAACAAGAAATTATAGTAAATTAGAAATGCATATAATCATATATACTAATATATACGTAAAAATTATTATAGCAATAAAATATAGTAAATTATAAACGCATATAATCCTATTATACAAATGTGTATATAATAGTTAATTATTATAACAAGAAATTATAGTAAATTAGAAATGCATATAATCATACTATACTAATACATACGTAAAAATTATTATAGCAATAAAATATAGTAAATTAGAAACGCATATAATCCTATTATACAAATGTGTATATAATAGTTAATTATTATAACAAGAAATTATAGTAAATTAGAAATTCATATAATCATACTATACTAATACATATGTAAAAATTATTATAGCAATAAAATATAGTAAATTAGATTAGCATATAATCCTATTATACAAATGTGTATATAATAGTTAATTATTATAACAAGAAATTATAGTAAATTAGAAATTCATATAATCATACTATACTAATACATATGTAAAAATTATTATAGCAATAAAATATAGTAAATTATAAACGCATATAATCCTATTATACAAATGTGTATATAATAGTTAATTATTATAACAATAAATTATAGTAAATTAGAAATGCATATAATCATACTATACTAATACATACGTAAAAATTATTATAGCAATAAATTATAGTAAATTAGAAACGCATATAATCCTATTATACAAATGTGTATATAATAGTTAATTATTATAACAAGAAATTATAGTAAATTAGAAATGCATATAATCATACTATACTAATACATATGTAAAAATTATTATAGCAATAAAATATAGTAAATTAGATTAGCATATAATCCTATTATACAAATGTGTATATAATAGTTAATTATTATAACAAGAAATTATAGTAAATTAGAAATTCATATAATCATACTATACTAATACATATGTAAAAATTATTATAGCAATAAAATATAGTAAATTAGATTAGCATATAATCCTATTATACAAATGTGTATATAATAGTTAATTATTATAACAAGAAATTATAGTAAATTAGAAATTCATATAATCATACTATACTAATACATACGTAAAAATTATTATAGCAATAAAATATAGTAAATTAGAATCGTATATAATCCTATTATACTAATATGTATATGATAGTTAATTATTATAACAAAAAGATATAGTAAATTAGAAATGTATATAATCATACTATACTGATATTTACGTAATAATTATTATAACAATAAATTAAAATAGTTAATATAGCAAAAAAGAATCTAAATGAAAGGGATATTACAAAATATATAAGTTTTAGTCGAGTGGAAGAGTAACTAATTAATTTGAAAAGAATTTTTCATCATAGTTTCACGTTGAAGAAAAATTTTGTAGTTTGTAGACTATGCTAGAAAGATTAGAATTATGGAAGGATTCGTGATTGTTTTCTTTGTTGTACGATATGGGTTGAGAAGGTTTAAAAGAAACCCCCCCTCTATTGGGTCAGTCAGTCAGATTCGGTCCGTCAGGTAACACGCGTGGTTATTTTATTGTCATCAGTGATTAATGAATTAACTTCTTTGCTAAATGCAATCTGAACAGCACTTGGTAAGCCGGTTTTAACAATATCTGTTTTTCAACATAAACTCTATCTATATTGACCTTAAACAGATTCGGTACTAATTGATTAACGAGAAGTCATTCAATTAAAGAATGCTATTAAATCAAAACAAAAAGAAAGCTACTCGCACTTTATTATACAAAATAACACTCTTAAGTAATAAAATATTAATTTTATGCTGTTTATGTTTGCATGATACTTTCATATTATAAATATTTTATTTATGTTTTGCTTATTAATTTGTTAAATCCTCCCGTAAACCAATAAGTACCAGAGATTCTTCTATTTCACATTTAATTTCAACAAAACATTCAGTTTATTAGTTATCAATGTAATTTATTATTTTAATTTTAATTGTAATTGTAGCAAAGAAAAAGTAGTGAAGTAATTCTATGGCAGAAGCAGTTCATCTTCTAATCTTTGTACCATCCGACTACATATTTCATTCAGTTGGTGTTTGATGAACTTTAACCTTCTTACTGTACTTCAATTCTAAAAACTTCATTCTCAATTTGGATTTCAAATTTTACTTGCCAAAATATACTCATCGTTTTATTCCTTCATTATTAAATTTATTAATTTAGTTTCTTCCTATTAAAAGTCAGAAAATTATATACTTTGTTATTTTTATTATAATTGACTTTATCATATTTGAATATATTTGGGAGTAAATATTAGAGTTATTATTATAATTCTTTATTTTGTGTCATCCATTTAAATGGAATTCGAAAAATATAACTCTTTACGTTATATTTATTAACGTAGAGAATCTTGTAACAAAGCAACGGGTGATTTTTTACTTTTTACTACTTAAAAAATATATTTTTGATCAAATCATATCATCGTTGACAATGGAGAAGTAGTTATTTTCTGTTTTGATATATTATTATTACCTAAACGAATAACAAACATACCTATTGATTTTATCAAATACAATTGTTTTCTTTGAATTATCTATATAAATAAAAGAAAGGTTTTGTCTGTACATTTCTTAGAACTGACTGATTTCAAGTTATCTTTACGTTTTATATGTACATTAGAGAAACCGATTCCATCCTTAGAATAATGTCTGTCTGTTTGTTCAAAAATTTTGTCACAAGCAAACTCAGCCACCATAAATTATAGCAAGCTGAAACTGTGACAGTAGGTTTGTGTATAACTAACTTAAGGTGTAAGATTTGAATGGATTGAAAATTCAACGTAGAAGTCAAATTCTGGACTTTTAAGCTGTGTTTGGCTAGCTACACAGGTATACAGATATATATACCTAAAAATGTTTTTACTGTAGGAAGTAGATAATATTAGTTGATTTTAATTTTGTTTGTATTTACCATAATTTAGTCGCTATAAGAAAGTATATCCTACCTACTCGCGTGTTATATAAGACGTAGGCTTTGAATAAAATCAAATACAAGCTCAGTATCTAAAGCTGCTAACTTCAGGTCTAATGAGAGTTGTTGACTGTAATAATTATGATATTTTCTGCTATTCTAATATATATAATACAATGGTGGAATACCATGTTTCATCTCTATGTTTTAGTATTCATCTCATTATTTTATAACTATTCACTATAAAAATCAGAAAGACTATCAAAACTGGACACAATACGAGGTCAACATACTATAAAAACGGAAAGTAGATCCAAACTAGCCACAATACGAGTTCAAAATTATTCGAATTTTGAACTACTTTTTTATAATCATCCATGATGCAAATACTAGATGTTGATCATATATTTGTATAGGAAAAAAGGTACTGGATTTGCGTTGAAGAGACGATATAAAAAGGCATTTTGTTGGTTTGTAGATTTAAGACCTTTTCAAGAAGGACATTCTGAGATTTCCTTAGAAGTTTTAAGAAAGGACAATACAACTTCCAACGTCACCACCTTCCAACGTCTGTAGAGCTTTCATATGAGCCAGCGAAAGCTGTTCCAATGTTTTGATTTCACGCCTCCCTCAACATTCATTATAACTACTACAACACACTACCTTAGTTCCCGATTCTATTTTTCAGTAGAATAAACTCAAATTCACTTTCCCAAAAAAGAATTCGACTGTTATAAAAGATGTAGAAACCAATATTCTCCTCGCCAATGTGTTCCTAAACGAATATAAGATGCCTTTATAAAAATTAGATGGGTATTTACTGCTCTTTTACACTGCCAAAATTTCTAAATGACATCCAATTTTAAGAGGAGTTTCTCATTTTCTCTATTAAATTTTGTTATAAAAATTTTTTTACTTGGCCCATGTATATTATATATGTTTAGAAATATATGGGACAACAGGTGCCAATTATTTACTTCTTTATAAGTGTACAATTTTTCTAAAATTAATTTAAATGCTATTGATAAAAAAAATAAATATTGCTTATAATTTTGTTAAAAGAAATGGAATACCAGTAGTTTAACTATTTATATAAACTGTAATGACATGTAAAATGCATTGATGTATTTAATGTCGCATTATTGAAATTTTTTTGGATAGTCACTACTTTTTGTATGTTCTCTCTTACTAAACGAAATTGGTGTCGTCAAACACATGCGTTATCAGGGAGACTCTTTAGACTATAAATACGTGACTTTAAATGTTATATCAAAAAAATATATAAAAAATTGATAATAAAATATTTAAATTGATTAAATTGAAAAACCAAATGACTCTGGAAAAAATTTAGAAACATTTGGTCAATTTTAAATTTGTTTGTTTTCTAAATGTATTGGAAAGATTTTGCCTTGTTATGTATGTTGACCTTTTAAAAACTTCAATACTAACAAAAAAAAAATACATGATTTAGTCAAAAAGTCAGTTGCAATTATGAATAAATAATAATTAAGTAGTAGAAAATAAATTTTCATAAAAATCTATTTCATCAACTTACATTTGTTTTTTTATTCCCGCTTAACGATTACTATGTCATGTTCCATAGCGGTAGAATGACTGTAATTATATTTAATGCAAGTCCACAATGATTATTTTTAGGTAATATTAGTAATGCTTTAGTAAGAAAAATACTATTCCTTAATCGTTTGTATCTAAATGTTTTCATTCATTTATTATTTCTTGGTTATTATTTACTTTGTTTATCCTTGTCTCCTCTCCCACCATAAGTTGGCTGCACTGTTTATGTGCTTGGTTACCTTTTTTGGAGCGACTGACATCTATCTTCTTGATCTCGAGGCCATCAAAATATAGTAGTTAGTTTTGTTTCATTTCTGTGTGTTCTTTTTGTCGATATAGTTCATAAATATATATAAAATTATTACAAATAAAATTAAAATTAATCAATAGTACAGAAAAATAAATATTAAACAGACACTAAAGTAAGAAATATCAAGAAGAAATAAAGGTTTTGACAAAAACAGAAATAAATAGGAAAAAGAATTGAAGGAAACAATTAGAACGGATGTGGTCAGAGGAAACGAGCAGGTGGAAGCAGAAAGCAGCTGACAAGAAAACACGCGCTTAGTCATTAAATGAAACAGTCCAGCGGACTTTTAAATAAAAACCTATTAAATAGAAGATAGTACACAGATAGACACAGGAATAACTAAATCACTTCTATATTTCGACCATTGTCGTCATGAGGAGACAAAGAGTCCCGCAGGAAGGCAGAGCGGCATCTAAATATAATATATTTAGACAATCATTGATAAGCAATGATACACTAAAATTAAAACATATCATTTTTGTAGTTCTGAACGTCTGTGATTTCTTTTTTGCGTGTTCTGTTTGTGAATCTATTTTATTTAGTTAGTGGAATCGTTTCATTTAATTGGTTATATATATATACAAAACTAAGGTTTATCGGGACTCGGTCAGTTCTTCAGGTTCAAATTAAACTCTCATTGCCAACGTTTCGGTCTTTATTTAAAACCTTTTTAATAGGCAGAAGTATACATTTTGAAACAGAAAAACCAAGTATTACATTACAAATTATTTTACAATGAAAAATAGTATGTGGATTTTAACAACTGTAGTCTGAATTCAGACTACAAGACTACAAAATCTACTTATTCAGACTACAGTTGTTGTTAAAATCCACAGACTATTTTCCTTTGTAAAATACTTTGTAATGTAATATTTGGTTTTTCTGTTTTAAAATTAATACTTCTGCCTATGAAAAAGGTTTTAAATAAAGACTGAACGTTGGCAATGAGAGTTTAATTTGAACCTGAAGAACTGACCGAGTCCCGATAAACTTTAGTTTTGTTTCTATTCCACGGTCGATACTTTTATCAATAAATATAAGGAATTCCCCAACCCTGTCCATTCGGATGAGGAATTTCTTGTAAAGGTCAAGCGCTTGCCGGCACTGCTTCTTGTTCATTTCAAAGAACTTTTCTGCAATCACAAAAATCAGTTGTATTAATAACATCATAACATTACATAATGGCCACCAATATCAGACACAAAGCTATGCTCTCTTACTAAAACATGTTCGACTTAATTTAAAATAATTTCAAGTTTGAGATAAAATCAGGGGCTAAGAAATCCACCCCCGACCTGACCGAGACCCGCGAGTATTAAAGCCCGATCGGGTTCTGACTAGATAGGATATACAGCAGAATTTCTCAAACCTTTATCAATATTGACCCCCCCCCCCCCCCCGGACACCATTTGATTTGCCACAGCCCAAAATTTTACAAACATTTGTAATGTTAATGTTTGTAAATTTTTTTGTTTTTTTTCCCTTAATTTCTATATATATATATATATATATGTATATTCTATATATATATATATTTATATTTATGTAACTCCTTTCAATATGAATTGATTATATTTTAAGTCAATTGCAATGCTCCTGAATATACTATTTATTTTATTCTTGATCGTTTTGTTGCATGTAATTGAAGCTAGTTGTAAATTTAATATGGAACTAAAATGATGTATACAATTTAAGCAGCATAATTCTTTAGTAAATGGAGATATTTAGATTTCCTAAAAGGTGGTGGTTCTTTTGGTAAAGAGAATACGAGTTTATTCACAGAAATAAAATCTGGGGTCATGACATTAGAGGGAAAAGTAGAGAATTGTTAGTCTGGAAATTGGTCAGGAGGGGAGAAGATATTTCTTCATAAAGGGGAAAAAGGGAAAAATGGTGCGGAAGTTAATAAGATATGGTGGGGATCTGGAAGCGGAACAAATAAATTAGCGGAGATGGTAGTGGTAGGTGGTAGAGAGGGAGGGGATGGCAAAGGAAGCGTTGGTCGATGTTAAGTCCAGATGGGTGAAGAGGTGGGAAGCGGGGTAGGGGAGGACTTTAGATTTCCCAAGGGACTTGGTACCCCATTAGAGGGAAGATCTGCATGGCAGGTCCGGTGGCAGAACCAGTTCGCTAGCAGGCCAAATTTTGTGCAGGGGCTTTTCCCCCCAACCCCACTCTC